>OU898278.1:177005287-177207164 GCA_918026665.1 Diabrotica balteata | reverse complement strand
GAGGGTATTGCACGGTTAAATCGCGGTTAAAGTATCTGGAAGTTGAGCTATAAGAAGGACTGAGGTTCAAGTACACATCCAAAAGACGATGGAGAAGACTAATTGTCTTCTGGACCATCTGAAGCGTTGGTACGGATGATGCCGAGTATTGGAGGTCGAGGTATCACCTAAAGAAGGGTGCTAAATGGAGTTTTCCTGTCGGTGGTGACCTACCTGCCCCGTGTGGTGTAGCGCACTGAAGACTGCAAATCTGGAGACTTTAAAAGGCGAATGCTCCTAATGGTATATAGCGCGACAGGACAGCCTCAAATGAGGCTCTCTCTGTAAGTCAATGAAGTGGTAATACCGATTTTAAACTAAACTAAACTTGAAACTAAACTACTTCCTACGCAGTTTCTGACCGGACGTGGTAGTTTTGGTACCTTCACAAATAGGAATCTATCTTGTCGGACTGTACTGTTTGTGAGATGCCGGACGAACCCGCCTCCCTTTTTAATTTCCAGAGGTGCATAAATGAAAGGAGGACCTCGAAATACGAATGAGTTTTAGGCTGAATGGAAGAAACATGGTTAACATAGTCATAAGAGAGAAAGAATGGAGAGAAGTACACTGTCTGATCTCTAAGGTGACAAAGAAAAAGCAGCAGGAGGACAGAGGAGAAAATTGAACCAGGGACCTGAAATCTTGTTTCTTTTTTCTCGAGAGCTAAGAACTTGTAAGTACTAAAATTGGTTTATGACCTTACGGAAATATATTTGGTCTTTTGATTTTCTTTTCAAATAGACAGTTCTTAAACAATCTTTTTTAATTTATGTTGATGGGTATGATTTTGTCATGTATTAATTTTTTTTTAATATAATATAGTTTTTCCTAAGGTGGCGGTTAATATATAGATTTACGATGTTTATTTAGTGCTAAGACCAGTACTCTGGAACGGTATTTAAGGTTTTAGCCGGAACACGTTTAATCCGGTACTACGCTGGGGTCTTTTGGTTTAGTATGCTACTCGGACGAAAGATACCAGGGTATATTGCTCCGAGATATTAAATGTTTAAAAAAGATTTCTCCCTACGCTGCTGCTTGCCAAAATTTAATGTATACTTTCTTAGGCTCTTACTAGAATCTGACAATATTGCAATTAAAAAAACTTTCACAATTAAATGCATTCGTCATAACTAGAAAGAAGGCCACCAACCACTCGCTTCTACATGTGGCTTCATTTCGATTATTCTTCCTACTGGGTCTATTGTAGATTTCCCTTTTCTAAACCCATATTATTTATTTATTTTTACGACACAACAGGCCATTAAGGCACATTTTACGCACAGTAGGGCAGTTTTTGTAAACATAATCCTAATATTAACTAATTACAATTATTTTAAACAAAACTTTAACTTAAATAACTATATACAACATTCTTAACTACTCTGAAGGACCTGATGGACAATATTTCTCCATTCGCTTCTATTTTGTGCTTTTCTTTCCAGTCTCTCACCTTCACGTTTTAAATGTCTTCCTCCACTTTATTAATCCACTTCGTTCTGGATCTACCTCTTCTTTTGGGACCGATTAGTTTTCTGGTTATTACTATAGTTTATTTTTATGAACGAGAGAGTAATTAGCATAATTTTAACTGGTACCTTCGACCACTCCATGGGCGTGCTCAAGATTAATTGAAAAATTACTTTGAATAATTGTAAAAAATAAATGAATTATTTCAGTGTTATAAAGTGTTATGTGTATGTAAACAAAAGTGACCTCTTTTATCACACACTATATTAGAACTGACTGGCCTACATTAAAAAGGGTTTTAAAAAATTCACATTTTTTTTAATTTTTAAAAATTACAAAAGAGAAAAAGAGTTTTTAAAAACCGTCTAAGGTATGTTAAATAGATGAATAAAAATATTAATATAAAACTTACAGCTACTTGTTACAAATCCAAATCAGATTCAGAAGATGAACTTTCAGAACCAAGATTTATAATAACTGGCTCGATCATTTTATCAGTAATATTGTCCAGCTTCCACATTTTTTCCTCTTCTTTAATAGTGTGATTTACTGCCTTTTCCAGTTTTCAGGTTTTACATTATTTACGGCCTCCAAAAACAACTGTTTAACATCATGAATTTTAAAAGTGGTATTTTTTCTTGAAAACTTCACTCTTTATCTGTGCCCATACCAGTTCAATCGGGTTTAATCACAATGATATGGTGGGGATCTAAGTACTGTCATTCCACGATTTTTGGCAATTTCATCAATTTCGTATTTTTTAAATTTTTCTTTATGAAGGGCACACAACGAATAAAGTTCCTTTCTTATAGATCCGGGATGGTACGTAATATTTTTGAACTCAGCCAATTCTGCAAGTCTTGCCCACAACCACTTGGTTGTGGGGCAGTTCCTTCTATAACTCTGGAGTGATAACTTGCATTATCCATTACTATTACACAGTTCTTAGGAAGAAGATCTATCATTTGTTCGAACCATTCTTGAAAGACATCAGCGTTCATGTCTTCATGGTAGTCACCGGTACGAGTTGATTCAAAAGTTAATAAACCACCTTCAACAAAACCGTCTGAACTGCCAATGTGTACTATTATCAGCCTGCGTCCCTTTCCTGATGGTGGGTTTAAACCAGTAGATAAGTTATTTACAAAAGCGTGCCTTTGACTTGTAACAGTTTCATCCTGCCAAAATTTATTTGGTGTATGACCCTCGTTGATCCATGTTTCATCAAGATAAAATATTTTCTTTTTTGGTTTCTCATTTCCTTTATGGTTCTTAGAAAATGTCTTCTCCATATGACAATATCGCTTCTTTCTAATAAATAGACTTTCTGGGATTCTTTTCTCGGATCTCGAAACTGAGACAAATTTAGGAAATTCTTGTCTAAAGAAGAATTCATGCACTTTCCGTCGAAGTCCTTCTTTAAAATGATATTCTATTTGAATTTTGGTTTCCTGGAGCATTACGTGGCATTTGAAAACTACCACATTTCTCTTCTTTAATAACTCTGTAAATCGTAGATTTCCCAACACCAAGTGTACTGCTAACTAACTCAACGGTCTCATCAACACTTTCACATTAACGTTTGTCTGTAAATGATTTAAAACAATTAAATATTAATGTTTTTTCATTAACTGTTAAAGGACCAATTTTTCGGCGTTTACACGGCACTTCCAAATTTTCCATAACCCTAGTATACACAATAAACTGCACCTTGCAACTGAAGTACCTCACTACTTTTAGTGAACTGTTAAGAATTTTGAATACGCCACTTGGACCTTCCTACAAAATGGAAAAACCCACTATCACATTTTCTGTGGAATAAGTTTAGAAGGTAATTATCTAGTCAATTACTGTCGTAGATTCCTGGAATTAAAGAATTAAATGTTTGATTGTTGAAACCCTTACTTCGTGGAATGCACTCATTTCAGATAAAATAAAACGTTTTATTTTATCTAAAGAATTAAACTTTATTTTGCAAATAGGTAGGTACTTATTAAACTTTTATTGGTTATATATAACCAATAAAATAAACATCTTACATTTCTTGCAAATTCATTAGTACCTGTTAACCTCCATCACTCCGACACTGGCAACCTTATCTAGGGATTAGTAACCCTCACAAGTATTGTATTCTATTCTGCTCCAACCTTTATACCTGGTGGTCATACTCAATTTAAAATTGTTTTCCTATATACTTCTGTAAACTTGTTGACAAATATCTGTTTTTCTTGAGTCACCCGTATCAACAGTTTAGGGATTTGCATACATAATTTATTGTTTTATTACTCTCTCATACATAAAAATACACTATAGTTAGGGCATTCTGTTTGCTTCCATTCTTTCCACATGTCCCAATCCATCTGATTCTTTGTGACTTGACGAAGTTGGTAATGGTAGGTTCTTTGTATAAAGCCATTAATTCATTGTTGGCTCTTCTCTCCCAAAAATCTTCTGTCTTCCGTCCTTCGACTATGCGTCTCAGTATTTTCCCTTCCCATCTATTCGCAGTATCCTCTTCCTTCTTATTTAATATCCATGTCTCGCCAGCTTATGTTACTGTGGGTTGAATAACTGTTTTATATATTCTGAGTTTTACCTTGTCTAGAAACGTATTTTGAGTTTAGTAGGGCTCTTAAACTACCTAATTTTTTATTCCCTTTTGCTATTCTGGCTTCCAGCTCCCATTCCTCTTTTCCATTTTCATCGAAAACTACACCCAGGTATTCAACTTTGTCCCCCTTTTAAAACTATAGCTTTTACCACTTACAGACCTCACACTAAAGTCTTCTTTTTTCCCTTCTGTTCCTCCCATGATCATATATTTGGTTTTGTCTTCATTTAGTTCCCATCCGAATTTTTGTGCTTCTTCGATGATTTTTTTTACAACTCCTCTTAATTATTTTCTCGGTTTTTGCTAGGATCGTTAAATCGTCAGCAAATGCCAAGCACTGATGCTCATTTTTCATGATTGTTTCTTCCACCTTCAAGTTGATTTTTCTAATTACAGTTTCTAACACTAAGTTGACTAATGTAGTGGATAAAGGATCTCCCGTTTAAAATATATGCTATGACCCATATTAGGATTTATATATATATATATATATATATATTATATAATATATATATATATATATTAAGTGTGATTTTGAGATGCAGTAGTTTATTTGGCCCACAAGACAAAGAAAATTCTTTGACTTACTGTCAAGCTTTCGAATTTTATTTAATTCTTTTCAAGACATCTATAAAAAGAAATATAAATTAACTAGTTAAAATTGTTAATTGTCTTACTTACTAGTCGTGAGATTACAGTTGTTAATATTATTGTACTCTACAAAACAAACCATTATAAATATATTAAAAATTTTTTATTAAAAATAACTATATTGTCACTATATATGTCATTGTCATGGTTTGATTAATGGACATATATGAATGAAAATACAGTTACTTTATGTGGAAAGCAAAACCAGTAACAATAGTTTTTATTATAATTTATTTAATTGTCTATATTAAATATAAATTAATCCAGTCAGCAGTTTGGCTTAAGCACATATGAATTTTTAATGTTAGGATGTCAATAGAAAATAAGATCTTGACGGTATTTCTTGATATGTTAATATGTAACAATAAATGTTACTTAATTTGTCAATATCTGATCTTCTATTTACACATTTTTTATTTTTTTTGTATATATGTCATTTCTAAAAATAACCGTTTCTGTTCATGTTTCTGCCTCTCTAGAATTGAAGCCTGTGAAAAATTAAATGTGTGATTTAGATTGATGGAGTGTTCAGCTAATGCACAAGCTTGTGATTTCTTAGTTTTTACATCACTTTTATGAGAAATAATTCTGCTGTGTAATGTTCGATCATTCACTCCATCAATCTAAATCGCACATTTAATTTTTCACAGGCTTCAATTCTAGAGAGGCAGAAACATGAACAGAAACGGTTATTTTTAGAAATGACATATATACAAAAAAAATAAAAAATGTGTAAATAGAAGATCAGATATTGACAAATTAAGTAACATTTATTGTTACATATTAACATATCAATAAATACCGTCAAGATCTTATTTTCTATTGACATCCTAACATTAAAAATTCATATGTGCTTAAGCCAAACTGCTGACTGGATTAATTTATATTTAATATAGACAATTAAATAAATTATAATAAAAACTATTGTTACTGGTTTTGCTTTCCACATAAAGTAACTGTATTTTCATTCATATATGTCCATTAATCAAACCAGGACAATGACATATATAGTGACAATATAGTTATTTTTAATAAAAAAATTTTTAATATATTTATAATGGTTTGTTTTGTAGAGTACAATAATATTAACAACTGTAATCTCACGACTAGTAAGTAAGACAATTAACAATTTTAACTAGTTAATTTATATTTCTTTTTATAGATGTCTTGAAAAAGAATTAAATAAAATTCGAAAGCTTGACAGTAAGTCAAGAGTTTTCTTTGTCTTGTGGGCCAAATAAACTGACCTGCATCTTCAAAAATCACAACTTATATTTAAATCAACAGTCAAAAATACCACCATCTTATATATTATATATATATATATATATATATATAATATATATAATTATATATATATATCTAAGTCAATTTTTAATTAGTATCTCCAAGATCTTGCACAATCTATTTAAAAAACATATTCATCTAAAAGCTCATTGTTCGTCGATTTAAAACCTTTGTAAGTAGCTTTTTCTGTTAACGTATTCATATTTCTCTTTATGTTGTAGTAAAGCTTTATTTGAAGTGCGTACAATATTTTTAAAATTAAAATTAGGTTAGTTTTTTAATATTTCTTAAGTTTTTTTTTATATATATTTTATAAAATTTTTTTGATATTTAAGTTTGTATTTCTATTGCCTTATTAGTTGTTTCTTTTGACTTTACGTTCACCGTCTTTTTTTAATACCATGTAACATGTACCAATACATACAGAAATAATAACACTTACAAAAAAAGTTCAATTCTTCCAAATACCGGAAAAACAACTCGTTTTAATCCTTTGCAAACTCACCTCAGTTATTTTTGTAAAACAAATCAAACGCAAACAAATCTAAATAACAAAAATAAGAAAACTTAAAATACATAATACGGATTATGAAAGGATTAAACGATATTCATAAATAGAATAACAAAAGAATAAGATATAAATAAGAACGCCCAAATATTCTTCTATCATATCGATTTAGTCCTTACCAAGAATAACATCTAAAATGAAATACATCTACTTTTTGTTCATTTATTTCTTGGTTGCCTTGGCAACGGCAGAAGAAACTTTAAGCTTAGAAGGTAAGTAAAAAAAAATGAGAAAATAGTTTGGACCCTTCATAATTTCCTCCGAAATATTTTCAAATATTAATTTATTTGCATTTGTGTTACTTCTTGAGTAAATATTTTTGTTTTATCAGTGTACCACAACCTTTAGAATTTTTGAAAAGCATTTTTTGGTTGATCCAATCTTTTTTCATGTTTGCTTCATGATTCTTTAAAATATTAAGAATTTGAAAGTTTTATTTTTATTTTATTTTGAAATCAATAGTTTTTTAATTTGTGTCCTTTACATTTTTCTCCTTTACAATTTTTTCACGAAATGTTTTTGTTAAAAAGTAATGAAAAACTTAAAATAAGAAAGCAAAGAAACAAGTACTAGTAATATATGTAGTTGCTGTCAGTTTGTTTTTGTTGTTTCATCTTAAAATCATATATAATTAGTTTTTATTTAAATTTTAGGAAGACTCCCAAAATGTGAATGTAGGGAAATAATCGATCAGATCCTGTGCAAGCTAACAGACAACTCAGAAAAGGTCCTCACCGTTCAAACCAAACTAGCCAAAATAGTGAAAGAAACCAATGAAGTTCAAGAAGAAACACTAGAAAACTCAGCCAAAGTGAAGGAAATCGTTGCCACTACCAAGATTCTTAAACAACAAGTCAACGTTACTGTCACAGTTGTTAATTCCAATACCGCAGTTATCAATCAAATTCAAGTACAAATCGACAAAGTACTCGAGGAAGATCAAGAATTAGAACAGACTTTAATTGGAAACAGTTGTAAATTGAACCAACTCAAGAGAATATTGATCGGTCTTGGAAACTGCCAATGTAGAAAAGCCGATTATGATGAAGGAACCACGTCAAATTATTAGAGTTTTTAAATATGATACAATACACCTGTAACAATAAATGAACTTTTCCTTTATGCGACCTTTTTAATAAATATCAACCACATACAACACTTTTTCTATATTATCTCTAAAGTTCCTTGTAATTTAAATAACATTTAAAATCTTTGGACAATAGAAACAAGTTTTTTGAAGAAATTCTTTTAGAAAAATCCAAAATACCTGGTATAAATTTACTACGATCACTTGCCTTTAAAAACTGGGGTGCCGATTATTCAAGTTTAATACTTATTTACAAATCCATAATTCGATCAAAACTTGACTATGGAGCCATCGTCTACAACTCCTCCAAAAAACACATTTAAAGTCACTGGATATTATCCAAAATAGATGTCTACGTATTTCTTTAGGTGCTCACTATACAAGTCTCATTCGAAGTCTCTATTGGGAAAGTGGAGAACTTCCTCTTTCTTTCAGAAGACAATATCTAAGCCTAACATATGACAGCGGCAGTGTCATCAAACCGAAATAATCCAGTACTGCATAAGTTTTTGCTGATCGATTTACAAATAAATTTCAACAAACACATCAAATTGATCATCCTTTTTACTTTCGTATACAATCATACTTATCAAATTAAATTTTCAATTTCCAAAAACCTATGATACCTCATCAATCCACAACCCTGCACCATGGACAATATCTATTCCTGCTATCGACATCAGTCTAACAAACCTAAGAAAATCAGAGATATCATCAACCGTCATTAAACAAAAGTTTCATACACTATTAAACAGGTATGGCAATACCTACAACGTATACACCGATGCGTCAAAAGTTGAAGACAGAGTTGGAGCAGCAATTTATTCAGAAGGCACCTCAGTTAGCTTCAAATTGCCATCAATGACAACCATCTTTTCGGCTGAATTATTCGCAATTCTAAAAAGCACTATCATTAATACAAAACAAAAACAAAGAAAGATGTATAATAATCACAGATTCTTTAAGTTCATTATCCTCAATGACTCAATTATACTGTGGCAACCCCCTTCTACTTCTTATTAAAAAAGAACTTAAAAACATTTCAATTAAGAACATCCAAGTGCACTTTTTGTGGGTGCCTTCTCATGTAGGAATTGAAGGTAACGAAGCTGTAGATAAACTAGCTAAAAACGTACCAACTAACCCGATGTCCGAAGAAAGTAACATATTGGTACAAAACGATTTACAACCATACTTAAAACAAAAAATAATCTCAAAATGGTAACAAATTGGAACAACACTCTATCAAGGCTATACGAAGTCAACAAACACCCACATCTTTGGAAACCACAATAAAAGATAGAAGAGAGCAAGTGATACTTACCCATGGTACAAAGAATAACAGGTATGATACTCCCGAGAGAGAAATTGAGACGAGTTCGCGCATGACGTCACAATGAGAGAGATTTTAAATATTTCCCGTAAGAACGTTAGCAATCAGAACACAATTAATTTTTAATTGGCAATAAAAAATCATTTTAATGGATTAATAGAGTTTGTATTGAACTATTCGGATTTATTAAAATATAGGTGTTTTATTATTTTGATTGAAAAAAATAATAATACAGTGAAAAAAAAATAAATCTGTAAAATAAATTTGGGAGTTTTTTTTTGTGTTTTTCGCTTTTTAATCCTAGAAAGGTAATCTTTATAAATTTTACGAGCTAGCTTTTGATTGAATTGTCTTATTTGGCGCCAGTATCGAGGAGGAAAAAGTCTTTGTCTAAACGTAAACGGAAGAAAATAATTTATCATAAATTATCTGCACTAAAATCGGAAAACAAATCAAACACAAGGTTTTTAAGTTACAATTTTTATTAATTCTCTTTTATTTCTTATATCTTCTTTAAGTTTTAGGTTTAATTTCCTAATTCTAAAATACATTCGAGACCGGAAGAAAAGATGTTTGATTTTATAATCACATTGAATGTTCTCCGATAAGTCAATTAGTTGTTGTATATAATTTTTGCCTGATTTTAATTGATGTTCAGATCCATTGAAATTATTAAAAATAATATTTAGTTCATTAATTTTTGCCACCAATTCTTCTGGAGGTTTCCTTAGACCGCCTTCGGATACTTGATCAATCCACGTGTAAGTGGAAGTATCCGTAGTTTCAGGCAGATCTAATTTCTTACATATATACCCACTGACATATTCCAGTGCATCATAATGAAGTTGGTCTAGTTCTTCCATGTCTGCATCCACTTCTTCTTTTTCTGCTTCGCAGGATAAATTTAAAAAATATGTTTCACTTAACAAAACTTCTCCCAAGTTATCAATTGGTCCATCAATGACCTTATCAGCTTCTGTATTGCCAGCTTCAGATAAAGAACCTTCATTTCTCCCTAAAATATAGTTTTTTAACCGGTAGCGAAATTCCACAGCATCGGGATGGTCATGTAATCCACCAACCCTCCTAATATTGCCAAAAAAATTTTCGAGTACATCTTGATTTAAGTTGTATGTAAGGATGTATTTTATATTAAATTTAGTTTTTATATCCTCAAATAAATTTTTTAAGGAATTGTTGGTTTGAATTATTCCTAAAAATAACAACGGAATTAAATTTTGCCAAAAAGACGATAATATTTATATTAATTATTAGCTCCAAAGAATAGTTTTAATTAGAATATTTCAAAAGCAACAATTAGAATACCTTTCTGAAAAGGCAACAATGATCGTTTTCCTTTAACTTTTAAAGCTTTCAATAGCTTCTGACATCTCGTCAATAATCTTATTTTGAACGTCTAGATTTAACCCATAGCCTTGTACTCGTTCTCGGGAATCTGTATAGGGTACCCTAACGTTAAGGCAATCGAACCAATCATTTACCTAAAAAACAAAAAATGTATGAACAGAAACATAACAAACTTTTAGATTTAGCTTACCAATTTAAAAAACTGAGCAGTTTCTATCCAACTTTCGTCCTGAAAGTAACCTAGTGTTCCACACCTATTAATAGCTTGAGCTGTGTTATTTGAAAATAACTTTGTTGCTAACTTTACTTTTTGCCTTTGCTCTTTTACGTACATTTAGCATTTCTTCATTTACGTTAAATGAGATTGTTAAATCTGATGTAGAAGTAAGTTTTAGTAATTTATAAATAATGTTCTTATTAATTTCCGCTCCACGAAAGACAAAGCCATTATCAAGAAAATTATTTCTTATAAGTTTTATAAGGTGTGGTACATCACATAAAACATGGATTTTATGATTTGTAGGGCCTATAAACACGGCTTTTCTTCATTTATTTCAAGATTTTTATGAAGGCCTCTGTTACCACCTCCCAAATCACTAACAATAGCACAGACATGAAATCCTGCCTCTTCTTACTTCCTTAATTATGTCAAACAGAATTGATTTTTCCATTTTTCTGTCAAAATCAAAATAAATTGGCTGCTTCCAGGATGTCAGTAGTCCTCTCATCATTGCTACCTGAACATAGTTGGAAGGTTTTAAAAGATGGTCATTTGCTTTGTCGTATGCATAGGTTTTTCGAATCTTCATTTCATCGAAGGAAACAACACATATTTTTTCAGATTCGGATAAGTGAGAATTTTTTTAAATTTTTAGAACAGGTTTTATTATGCCTGGAACAATTTTGACTTTTTTAGTCATGAACGAAGGGTTGAAACAGCAGGATATGGATAACCTTTTTTCAGCAATAATTTATATGCTTTTGGTCCAGCTGCATGTATGGCAATACCTTGGGAGACTTCTCAGTAGTCCATACTGTTCTAACTTTGGCCTTTGCAGTCTTTTTAGCTGTCTTTTGGTAAATATCTTATCTACTCCTGACTTCATTTCTGTTAATTCATTAACTGCTGAAGTAAGGCTTTGTTCTCGACACGTACTTTTGAAGTTCAAGATCTTGTGCAGGTTCCATATCTGTATTTAATCTAAAAACAAAAAATCATATTTTTAATGTACTATATATAATATTATATATTATATATATATTATATAATTATATTGCATAAAGTTAAGAATATTATGTTTTCATTCAGACGACTGATCACAGCATATTTTAGAACATTCTTTGTACCATGATACTTACCCGTCTCCGTATCGGCCATACACGACTTACTCATGACTATTTATTACAGCGCAAAAATAAACCAGTGTGTGAAGTGTGCACAGTGCTCTTACGGTAAACCATTTTTAATACAGTGTCCTAAATATAACAGTGAACGACTCAAATATAGCATACCCAACTCCCTAAGAGATGCCCTAGAAGAAAATACAGATAACCGAAAATATTTTCCTATATTAAAGACTGTCAACTTCTTCAAAAGATCTAAAACGTACATTTTAACACACATACATATTATTACTTTTATTGTAATTATTGTAAACTAATGTATATTCACATATTGTATCAACTGTCACATATGTTACATAATCTAAATACGCTAATGACCCTGCGTGGTTGATGCGTTAATAATAATAAAAAAAAAATCCAAAATATGCACAAATAACGATTTTTAAAGAACAAACTTCATATTTTTGTAGATATTAATATTATTTTATCGTTTACAAATACAGAGCTTTACAGAAAACAGAAGAATTATTAAAGTCAATACCATAGTTAAAATATTTATTAGACTAATTCACTAGACTATTTTTAACTGATAAAACATAACAACTGCCACGTTTCGTACTGACAAAATTCCTTCCTGCCCATGATTTCTCAGCGAGAAAATTATGAGAGATCCGTCACGAAGGTGTCTGGTAATTCTATTTTTGTCAGTTTGACAAACGTCATTGAGGTGTAATTAATTTTAGACAGATATAATCAATCTAGACGAAAAATCAATATTTGGATGCCAGTCAGGTGAAGAAATCAAAAGATTGGTTTCGGAAAATGTCCCATTGAACACGCAGAGGTTCACAAGGTCTATTTGAACCCAATTGTCGGAGTTCCTACAGCTGAGAAATTTTACACTTGAAAGATGTATTACCATAATGGAACTAGCAAAGATTATGCTTTTAACATAAAAAAAGGCAATGGCGAAGGCTATAAAGAGTCATATGTAAAGTCAAAGTACAATACTACACCAAAAATGCTACAAGAAGAAAAACGCAAGAGAATGCAGCGATTACCGCATCATTAGCTTGATGTCTCATGTGCAAAAGATCCATAACCGAATATATTACAACTGGACATAGACGTTAATGATACACAATTTGGTTTTTGCAAAGGCCTGGGAATGAGTGAAGCTCTTTTTTCACTTAATATACTAATACAAAGATTCCTGGACGTCAATCAAGATATATACGCGTGTTTTATTGACTAAAATAAAACATTCGATGAAGTACGACATAAACAATTAATAAATGTCCTGAAATCTAAGAAGATTGACTATAACGACCTCAGGATCATATCCAATTTATACTATAAACAGCGACCAAAAATACGTGTTAACGAACAGTTGAGAGAGGAAATTAAAATTAGATTTGGAGTGAGACAGGGATGTGTATTGTCACCAATTCTTTTTAATTCCTACTCCGTAGAGTAATTAACTATTAAACTGGGAATAAGCCACAATTAAAGATATAAATACGTTTATTGACGTTTCAATTTCCACTTCGGAAATCGTTCTCAAAATACAAACAGTAAATTAAACAAATTTTGTTTTTTGTTACATAGTGAAAAAATTTTCTAATAATTTAATTTACTGACTCATTTATATTGACAATTCAGACATACATTATGCATTTTAAAGTAGACGACTTTAAAATGATATTGCCAATATTGTTGAGTTGCGCTCCTGGGACGACTTTACTTACAAGATAGTTCATTCGATTGCATGAAATCAACTTTAACTTGAGAATATCCGTCAGAAAAAAATCATAGCATGTAATTCGTCTTTAAAAAGACAAACACATGACATGATGACAGTAAAATTCTCCTGTTAGTGATTCCATAGTAAATTATGAGGAAAAAACCAGGAAAAAAACCTCATAATACTATCCCGACATTGTAAGTATTTGTTCGTGAATTTAGTTTACCTTCAACAAACATCAAAATTCTGATTTTATATGTTTGTTATTTAAAAAACATAAACGATGTATCCTCTATGTGTTGCTGACTTACTAATACTGGTATTTTCTTATTAATAACTTCCTCTTTCAATATTGGTAACCAAATAACAAATACTTACAATGTCGGGATAGTATTATGAGGTTTTTTTCCTGGTTTTTCCCTCATAATTTACTATGGAATCACTAACAGGAGAATTTTACTGTCATCATGTCATGTGTTTGTCTTTTTAAAGGCGAATTACATGCTATAATTTTTTTCTGACGGATATTCTCAAGTTAAAGTTGATTTCATGTAATCGAATGAACTATCTTATAAGTAAAGTCGTCCCAGGAGCGCAACACAACAATATTGGCAACATCATTTTAAAGTCGTCTACTTTAAAATGCATAATGTATGTCTGAATTGTCAATATAAATGAGTCAGATAAAATTAAATTATTAGAAGAATTTTTCACTATGTAACAAAAAACAAAATTTGTTTAATTTACTGTTTGTATTTTGAGAACGATTTCCGAAGTGGAAATTGAAACGTCAATAAACGTATTTATATCTTTAATTGTGGCTTATTCCAGTTTAATAGTAATTAATTTACAATGCCACAAGAAAATAGCTTCGGAACAATACTCCGTAGTGATCCTGATATTGTATCTGATGTGTTTATTTTACTCTTCTTCGTCCGTTGAAAGAATCATGCCACTATGACGGATGAAACAACGCTGTAATTTTCACTATCTTCTTCCGAAGTCGAAAGTTCCATGTCTTTTTTATTCATTTTTCTCTTTTGTCTCTTAACTTCTGGTTTCTTTTCTAAAACCTCCTGTCGCTTTTTTATAGTTTTCCCGTTTCTCTTTCTTCTTTTTTCTTCTCGTTTTCCATCTTCTTTTCTTTCTTCTTTTGACGTTTTTGATTCATTTGGTGTTCTTGATACCAAATAATATCGTTAGCTGTTATGCTTTTACCAGCAGGAACGTCTATTTTTTTTTCGTTTTATTAATCGAGGTTTAACAACTTCTTGCCTTTTCTGTTCCAAATGGCGGATAAATGTTTGTCCTACCAATTCCAAATTAACTGTCACATTGTTAGAAGTCAAGCGCTTCAATACTTCTTCTTTGTCTAAGGGATGTATGCCGGCCTTTTTAAAACCAGACTTTAAGTTTTCCTTTTAATGAAGCTCTAAGTCATCCAAAGATTTTTTCAACAATCTTGGAAAAATATCTTGTGGTAATGTAGCAACAGTTTTGCCACTATCAGACTGTTTCCATTCGGTACGAATCTGTCGCCAATTACTTTTGAGAGGCCTAAAATAGGCCACATTAAGTGGTTGTGTTAGGTGTGAGGAGTTTGGGAGAAAGCCATACGAATTGGGTATTGTTCTCTTCACAAAGCCTGTCCACGTTTAAGCTTACATGTGAGCTAAGATTATCACCGATAAACACTTTTTACTTATTGTTTTTTCAAGATTGGAAGAAGATGTGTAGCAAACCAATCTTCAAATGTTGCATCATCGATCTGACCCTGTTTTGTCCTGTTATAATGCGCTCCTTCGGGGTCACCTTCCAACCATGTGGTCCACAAATGGTTGGATTAATACCATTAATACCATTGGCATTACGACAAAACATAAACGCTAATGTTGGACTTAGTCGAATTTATGATACGCTCTGGGTACTTTGAACATCCACGACAAATTACTTTCTTCCTGCCTGCATCGTCAGACATGCATGTTTCGTCATAGTTATAAATGTTCTGAAGCGGTACATTCTCAAGTACTTCTTTTAAGTGATCGAAGTAGTCTGAGATTATTTTTCTATCAATCTGAGCACGATTTCTTTTTATATTTGAAGCAAACCTGACTGTCAGCTGAGGATGTCTTTTTAAGAAAGATTTGGTCCAGTCTCGGCCAGGCAAATTATTGCAAAAACACTGTATTGTCTTTCCTTGTCTTGTAACATAACTTTTTACAATTTATCTCAAATCCAGTTCATTAATTGGAAATCCGAATTCACACATTTTGTCGATGTGACGAGCAAATGCTAACTCTTCTTCCTGTGTAAAAACTTTTGGATGACCCGGTGAGCTCAAAAACAATTTTTTTAGTTTGTTTTTAATAGTGCTTCGTGGTATTTTAAAAATGTCTGCGGCTTGCCTTTGTGTCATTTCACCAGATTTGATTGCTTCTAAACAGGTTTGGAGATGATCTTGACTGTAGTCCGGCATAACTTCGGTTTCCTGATTGGCGTTTGTGGTTATAAGGCATCTTCCGTAATCTAAAAATAAATTTATTCAATAGAAAAACATCCAGAATATTGATTTATAACAGTAGGTAGGTAATAATAAAAAATAAATAAATAAAATAAACGTCAGACCTACTTTGGCCCAAATATACGTTGGACCAAAGCAGGTCATATTTTTTGAGGTGATCTGGACTGGTTTTATTATTGAATTTTAAAATAAAAAAAGCTGAAAATAATGCAAATTTAACCATTCCACTGCATTAAGTATTAAATTCTGGTGTTAAAAAAGTACTTACCAACTTGAGACATATTAAAAAATCACTTGTTGCACATACGACATCAAAAAAGTCAATAAATTTTCAATTTATAAAAAAATGTAGTTGTTGAGCAATAAAAGAAATAATAACTCTTTTTTGTTTTAATTATTTTTATACCTCACTTTATTTTGTTATTACTTGTAACAAAATTATTATATGGCCCGCGACAACATCAAAGGTTTTTATGTTGTCGCGTTTTATGTATGAATTAAATTTTGTTACACTACACAACAATTTTGTTTTAAAATAATCTTGAAGAAAATCCGAGCAATCAACTACATCTAGTTTTGTAGCTTTTTCACTTTCACAGATTATTAATGAGTTTAATAAAAACTATCCAGAATGCGGAATCGTTCTTCTGGAAACGTACTTTTCAAAATAAAAACTTTATAAATGCGTTCTAGTGAATTGCTTATTACCAAGACGATTAATAACATCTGTTTCGTGTTGTTTGGCGGATCATCGTAGCTTCTGCCAAACAAGAAACCTACAGGAAAACTCATTTCGAGTTATTAACGGCAGTTTTTGTTTAGTTGGTCCTGTAGACATGAAATTAAGATATTTGTTAGCGTCTCATGATTGATGTGCCTTGTACTTTATGGAAGTTCTAAGGTAAAAGCAAATTGATTTTAGTTTACACATCGATAAATGATAAAGAGAAGTAAATATTTTAGAGGATATTAATATTAATAACGAACTTACCAGAGAAAACGGATAATGATAAACGGATATGAGATGTTTGAATGTACAGAATATAAACAATAAATATCAAGAAATTTTTAAGGAAGAAACATAATAGGAAATGGACATAGCGGTACCTATTGTTATAAAAAAAAAATGTTCAACGAAACGAAGTAACTTTTTTAAGATTTTCTTAGTAAACTAAGAAAAATTAAATTAAGCATCGTAGTGTGTGTGGCAGCATTTACGTTCCCCAGTGAATTATTACAAACTACAGTTGAGTTTAACTATCATTTCATCATCATCCAGCCTCAAGAGTCCACTGCTGAACGTAGGCCTCTTCAGTCAGTCCATCTTGTAGGTGGTCGACCAACGCTTCTCTTGTCTTCCCTTGGCCTCCATTCCAATAACCTCTTTGTCCGTCGCCCATCTGTCATTCTGGCTATGTGTCCTGTCCATCTCCATTTTAGTCTGGCTATCTTCTCGATGATTGTCAGTTACTTCAGTTCTTCTCCTGATGTCTTCGTTGGTTATTCTGTCTCGCAGAGTTATTCCTAACATGGACCGCTCCATTCTTCTCTTGCGTGACTCCTCAGTTTGGTAGCTACTGCTTTTGTTAAGATAAGTGTTTCTGCTCCGTACGTCAAGACTGGGAGGACGCACTGATTAAATACCTTTCTCTTTAGGCATGTGGGCAGCTCTTTAAAAGTTTCTCTCCCAAGTGCTGCCCACCCAAGGCCGATTCTTCTCTTTAGTTCATGAGTATGGTTATCCCTGCCAATCATAATTTTATGTCCCAGGTATTTATATCTATCTACGAGTTCTATTTCTTTCCTACCAATACTGATGTTCTGGTTGGGTACCAAATTGGTCATGATTTTTGTTTTCAAGATATTTATATTTAAACCTACATTTTCTGTACCCACAACGAGTTTCTGTACCATCTCTCTTGCCATGCCTAGATCTTCAGCTATTATAAGTATATCATCGACGAAATGTAAGTTGCTTAGATATTCTCCATCTATTTTTATTCCCTTTGACATCCAATCCAAATTCTTAAAAGCATGTTCTAGCACCGTATTAAAAAGTTTAGGTAACATTGGGTCTCCTAGTCTAACCCCCCGATCTATTTTTATGCGATTACTGTTAGTATGTAATCTAACAGTGGTGGTTGCCTGCAGGTATATTTTGTATAATAATTTAGTATATCTGTAATCTAGCCTGCATTCTTTAAGTGCTTGTAATATTTTGCTTAGCTCAACTGTGTCAAAGGCTTTGTGAAAATCGATAAATATTAGAACTAGAGGTTTTTTGTATTCCACTGCTTTCTCTATTAGGGTTTTTATACTTTGTAGATGGTCATTTGTTCTGTAACTTTTTCGGAATCCTGCCTGTTCCCTTGGTTGATAAGTCTCTAATTTTCTCTCCATTCTCTTAACTAGTATTCGCGTAAGCAACTTATATATAAGGCTGAGGAGGCTTATCGGTCTGTAATTCTCTAAATTTGTTTAGTCTCCTGCTTTGTGTAATAGAATCATAGTAGCGTTGTTCCAGTCTGTTGGAATATTGGCGCTGTGAGGCAGATATTGAAAAGTTGTTTAATTTTTTTCAAGTAATACATCCCCTCCAATTTTTAGTGCTTCTGATACTATTCCATCTTCACCCAGTGTTCGATTATTTTTCAATGTCTTCAGGGCTTCTTTAATTTCTGATTTTGTTATATCAAGCATTAAATCTGATCCTTGGTTTAATACCCCAGTTTTTTAGTGTAATTGGGAGGTTCCGTATTGTTATCTGTTTTTCTTTATCTATATAACTCTGTGTAGAACTATTTGACTATTCCTAATATTTAATCTCTGTTCGTTGTTTCTTCTCCAGTTCTGTTTCTCAGTTTGTTAATTTCTCTTTTCCCATTTTGTACGCTCATCTTCAAAACTTTCATTTCTTATTTTGCTCTATTGCCTGTTTTTTTTTCTACATTGTACTTTCTATCATTTTTATTATTTTTATATCAGCTTAAACAGAAGTATCTTCTATTGCAAGTGGTGTTTTTATTTCGTCATAAAGAGCATCAGAGACCCTGTATTTTGAATTATATACATATTGAGAGGTCAGTCTTTTTTATTTTGTTTATATTTATTTACGTCTCGATCTATGCCGCAAGTCACAAGAAACGACTTTGCAATGACAGTAATCCCGAGGCCATCCTCGGGACAAAGCTCATAGACAATGTGAATTTGGTCAGAAAAGTCAAGAGAAAGAAGCCTTTCGAGTTGGTAGAATAATTTTTTTAAGCCCTTCTCTCTATTCAAATTACCAAATATAGGCCTCTCCTAATTCTCGCCGTTCATCTCGGTTGTTTATAAGACATTTCCACATTGGTCCTGCAGTTCTTAGGCCCGGCGCAATTGAGCGCAAGCCCACGCACATCCCAAGCGCAGCACACGCGTGGGTTATTTTGTAAAACGTGGTTTTAGACTCTAATGGAGAAGTAACAACCGACATAGAGAGCATCGCAGAGACCTGGAAAAATTACTGCTCAGAATTATACAAAGACACTTCAAAAGATGACGCATCAGTCTCAGAACACAAAAAACATGCAATCAGAGAGGCTGAACCAATCATTTTACGAGCAGAAGTAGAGAAGGCTCTTAACCAACTAAGAAACAAAAAAACTCCAGGAATCGATGGCATAACAGCGGAGACTCTAAAAGCAATAGGCGAAATTGGCGTAGATGTAATGCTGGATATGTGCAACATGATAGGGATCACAGGTGAATGGCCTGATGAGTAGTTGGGAATCAACCTTGATCCCTATCCATAAAAAAGGATCACTAACCATATGCAGCAATTACAGAACCGTTGCCCTTATCCCTCATGCAAGCAAAATCCTGTTACATATAATCAATGAACGGCTTAAGAACTTTCTACTTCCAGAGATAGCCGAAGAACAATGTGGATTTGTACCAGGAAAGGGAATGCGTGAGCAAATACTCAACACCAGACAGATAGTAGAAAAAGCGAGAGAACATAACATACCAATGTTGCTCTGTTTTGTAGATTACACAAAGGCTTTTGATTCAGTAAAATGGGATCCTCTCTGGAGTATAATGGAAAATATGGGAGTACCTAACCACCTAGTTAACCTAATAAGAAATCTGTATAATAAAAACTCAGCCAAAGTTAAAGTACATGGAATATATTCAAATGCATTCAAAACAGAGCAAGGAACTAGACAAGGTTGCATACTATCACCATTATTGTACAACATATATTCTGAATATATAATGAGAAAAGTACTAGATGAATGGGATGGAGGAATCACTATAGGAGGCAGAAAAATCAGTAACCTGCGATACGCAGATGACACACTTATACTAGCAGCGAATGAAGTCGAAATGATTACCATCATCGAACGACTAAGCCGAATAAGTGAAGAATTCGGACTTCAAATCAACACCAGAAAAACAAAAATAATGATTGTAGACAGAGCAAATAATAATCTACCGCATATACGCCAAATAGGGATTTTCGAAGTAGTCGACAGATTTGTATACTTGGGCTCTCTGATAACCAACAATGGTGATTGTTCCTCAGAAATCAAACGTAGACTAGGAATGGCCCGAACCGCAACTGCTAAATTAATTAAAATATGGAAAGACCGAACAATAACAAGGAATACTAACTTAGGTTGGTCAATGCCCTTATTTTTCCCATTGCTACATATGCAGCTGAAACATGGACTCTCAAAAAAATCGATAGGAGTAAGATCGAAGCCTTCGAAATGTGGGTATATAGAAGAATTCTACGCGTGTCCTGGACAGAACATAGAACCAACCTGTCAATTCTGGAAGAGCTTCATATAAAAGACAGGCTACTAAAAAAAGTAAACCAAGCATACCTAACTTACTTCGGCCACATAGCTAGAAGAACGGGCACCATGGAACTATTGGTAGTAGAAGGTAAGATAGAAGGCCGAAGACCAAGAGGAAGATCTCCAATACGATGGGTGGACCAAATGAAGAGTTTGGTGGGAAAATCCCTACATGAAGCCGTCCATATGGCACAAGATCGCAGTCAATGGAGACAGCAGACTAATAATATTTAGGGTGTCACTACGCCCTGACAAGGACTAAAGGATTGAGGAGGAGGAGGTTTTAGACGGAGCGACGCATATTAAAACCCAAACCACGGCCAGGCTAATGCCAGACAGACTTGGTTGGGTTGGCTTGGATAGAGTTGTGCTAGCAACACAGTTTCGTGGGTCGTGGGTCTTTACCTAACCTTAGTTATGATGTCATTTTCTGTACTGAACGAAGAGTTCCCAAACGTAAAAAATAAAATCGGTAGAATTCTTTTTAACAATCGGTATGATTGTGGAGTAAAATCGGTAGATCTTTCAAAATATTATATTTTGTTTAAATTTCATAATGTTTTGTCAATTCGTTTATTTAAGAAAAAATAAAATATGTTTTAAAAACGTGTAAAAAAACTGACTGAAATTTAAATCTTTAAATGAGTCTGTGACTAGGAATCGAATCTTATCCGAGAACCGAAACCTCGAGTATAAAACCCTTTTACAAGGAAATATTATACAACAAACAGACTACCGAGTTTTTACGTGAGGTGCACTCGGAAGCTTATATTATATAATTATGCGTTGTTCCGGTTTTTAGTTTCCTAACTTGACAAATTCCCAGAACCAAGCGGTTCGGGATCACAATGGATTTGGATTCATTTATATTGTATTATTAGCTTTTATGAGATCATGTACTTTGTAAAGTACCGCTTAGGTATCATTTAAGAATAAATACTGCGAACACTGCGAAGAATACAAATATTTGACATGGGCGTGGGCTGTGTTCAATATGCGTTATTATTGAAAAACGTGTACTTGGATGTGCATGGGCTGTGGTCAATTTGCGGCGGGCCTTAATATCGTCGCTCCAGCGCATTTGCCGTCTTTCTCGTGGTCTTTTGGCTTTATATGGCCGCCAATTCCCGATTTCTTTGTTCCATAGACCATCCTTAAGACATTCGTTATGTCCAGCCCATTTCCATTTCAGTTTAACTGCGTGAGATAACATCCAAGCAGATCTCCGGAAAATCTTTGTCCCTTCGATGTTTATCATAGTTTTGTCATCTTTGTTTGACATTAGTTTAGTTTTGCTGAAATTAATTTTCAGTCCCTTTTTTTAGGGATTCTGTGTGTAGGTCCTTAATCATCGTATTCAGTGCATTTGACGTGTCGGCTTTTAGTACTACATCATCTTCGTATCTAAGATGGTTTAAGTATCTTCCATTAATAGTAATTCCCTTATTTTCCTAATCTACTGACTTAAAGATATCTTCTAGGGTAGCTTTTAATAATTTTGGAGATATTGTGTCTTACTCCTCGGTTGATTTTTACTGGTTTTATTTCGATTCCATTACCCAACGTGACTATCATTTCAGCTTGTTCGTAAATATTCTATGCCTGGAGTCGTTCCGGTAGTTGACTAATCTTTCTTCTATTGCCCACAGTTCTACGCTAACAAAAGCTTTTTCATTATCTATAAAAGGCAGACATATTGGGATATTGTATTCGTTAATCTTTTCTATTAGGATTTTCAAAGTATAGATGGTCACAGGTGCTGTACCCATTTCTATCCGTCAAATTTAATTGTTAACCTGTTTGAACTAATCTTTGTAAAGGTTTTGTAAAGTTGTGAAAGAAGTGAAATTGTTCGATAATTTTTCAGGTCTGTGCTGTCTCCCTTTTGTGTATTGGTATTGTTTTAGCAGTATTCTATTGTTCGGTATGTTGCCTTGGAATAGACATTTATTAAATAGTATTTTTAGATATGTGATGGCTTCTTCTCCACCTTCATTCAGCATTTCTGCTAGAATTCCATCGCTCTCAGGAGCTTTATTCATTTTGATTTCTGTTAGTCGTACGGTAGAATGATATTATAAAGCAAAGTACTTTGCAGCAGTTATACAGGTCAAAATGTTATCAGAGTCTACGGATCGCTAGTGAGTGGGCTTTTTAGTTTAAGTTTTCCTGTTGGTAATTTAAGTTAAAACAAAAACTGCTTATTGAACTTTACAGATCAGATTGCCGTTATAATAAAATATACAAATATACCAGAGTGGGATATTTTATTAACAACATAATACCTTAAAGCAGTCAATTAAAAACTCTTACTGAAAATCTACGTAATGCCCAAGAACTGAATAAAAGTAGCTATAACATTGATCAGAAATGGGAAAATATAAAAGTAGCAATAAGTAAAACAGCAAATGAAAACTTAAAACCAACGAATAGAAAACTAAAAGACTGGATGGCTGAAGAAATACTACTATTAATGAATGAAAGAAAATTATTCAAAATAAAAAAATCCAATTAAATATAATGAAACTGATCGATTAAATAAAAAGAGAATAAAAGAAGCTAAGGAGAGAATGTTACATGAGCGTGCCAAGAACTAGAAGAAATTGAGAAAAAATATAACTTTTTAACATGCATAAAAGAGTTAGAGAATTAACAGGAATGAGAAAAACACTTAAAACTACGCACCTAAGACATGAAAGTGGTGCACTTATAACAGACATAAACCAAAAAATGCAGAGATGGACACAATATATAGCTTACACAACTTTTTGAAGACAAAGAGAGAACAGAAGCACCAAAAGAATTTAGTTCCTATCGAATTACTTAAAATTGTGAGTACTGAATCTATTGATCTTCTTTTGGATCTATTCAATACTATATAGAACAGGTATAAATACCTAAAGAATGGCTCCAATCAACATTCATGGAATGGACTGGGAATACGAGATGCACTGTTTGCAGTAAATGTTCTTTCGCAGAGATGCTTAAATATTAATCAAGAAGTATATGCCTGTTTCATTGATTTTGAAAAGGCGTTTGACAGAGTGCAGCATAATTGGCTTAAAGAAATTCTATTAAATAAAAACATGGACAGTAGAGACATGACGTCCAGATTCGCCGTGGGGTCCGCCAAGGGTGTATTTTATCACCCTTTTTATTTAATTTATACAGTAAAGCCATCTCAGAATTAGCGCTTGCCGAGGTCAGTCAGGACCTTATAATAAACGGTGATCCACTGAATAACATACGATATGCTGACGACACCGTGCTTCTGGCAGGAACACTAGAAGAACTGCAATACCTTGCTGAACAACTAAATATATATTGCAACGATTATGGACTAGAAATAAATTTGAGGAAAACCACGTTCATAGTATTTACAAAAGCACAAAACATCAAAGTTAAGCTAGTACTAGATAATACAGAAATTGAACAAATATCTTCGTACAAATACCTTGGAACATGGATCACAGAAGATGCTGATCAGACAAAAGAAATAAGATACCGCATTGAAATTGCACGGTTAACTTTTAATAGAATAAGAAAACTTTTTTGTAATCGCGATATCAATATATCGCTCCAGATAAGAATGCTTCGATGTTATATTTTCTCTACCCTTTTGTATGGAGTTGAAGCTTGGACACTTAAATCCAACATTAAAAACCCAAAAGCATTTGAAATGTGGTGTTACCGACGTATTTTAAAAATATCATGGATGGATCGCAAAACAAACGAACAAGTTCTCGAACAACTAGAAAACAATGCGAAATTTTAAATTTCATAAAAATCAGGAAATTGGAATACATGGGGCACATCATGAGAAGTGAAAAATACGAACTACTAAGGAATATAATGCAGGGTAAAATTAAAGGTAGAAAAAGCTTAGGAAGACGTAAAATCTCGTGGCTACGCAATCTTCGTCATGGTTTGGATGCTGTTCAAATTCAGGAGCGTAACCAACAAAATTATAATTGCCAGGATGATTTCCACTCCGATAGGAGTGGAACTTAAAGAAGAAGAAGTAAATCATAAAACTAAAAAGCTGTTCAATTTTTCAACAATGAAATACGTAATGTTATTGATAAGATGCACTTCCCAGAGCTATTTTTAAAAATCAACCTTGTTTGCTTTTCCGTGTAAGTAAGAATTTTTGTTTTCTGTTATTTTTAGAAAATAAAACAACAACAAATACATACATTTACAAAAAAAAATACATATTTTTAAGCGATGTAAGCTTAAACAAACAGTGTAATCCCCCTAGCAAATAAGAGATAATAATATAAAAAGTTGAACGGTGTTACATTGATTCATTGTGCTTGATCGTCCTTTTCCACACATCAGTAACCATGAAGTATCTATACTACATTTATTTCTTTTGCACAATTTCTTACTATTATGTATCAGCAAAAGATGTCCTGTTAGGAAGTAAGTGACAATATAAATCTACCTATAATTGTATAAATCAACTAGTACAGTACGTTTTTTGTGCAAAATAATTTAATTTTTTAATATTTTTTTGCGGTGTAACTACAAATGGAATTCCATCAGAATTTCTTATTACAATTATTTATTTTATTCTAATATACAATATATTCATACTTTCATCATTATTCAGCTCTTTGCGTTCACTCATTTTTGTCCATTGTGCTCTATGTTGACACTATGTATTGTGCTGTAGAACTACCTCAGTATTGTGCCATTTGTCGGGTATATTACCGTCCAAAAGGCACATGTTTTTTTATTTTCTTAAGTAGGCAAGTGTCTCCAATTTTGATTGCATTCTTAGCTTTTCTTAGGGCTAGTTTTATTTCGTCCATTGTGATTTCCGGTAGTAGTTCTGATCCTTGTTCCAATACATAGTTCCAATACCCTTTTTCCTTGGTAATACACTCACCGGCAAAATTAACGGAACACCTTAAAATGGGACATGTTAGATGACTCGAATTTCCTAAACCTGTTGTCCGATTTTAGTGATTTTTTTAGTATGTTATAGGTATATTATTTAAGAAATATCAATGAAATAATATTGTTGCTAGACAGGTCAACGTCATTTTATACCGGGTGTAACAATCATACTGTGTTTTTCCTTAAAGTTCGAAACACCCTGTGGAATATTCTAGCATATATAAAATATTGAAATTAAAGCTCAATTATAGTCTTAGGCTTTCTTAACATTTTCTTTTTTGACTCATTTACTTGTGTTCGATAATAAAAAAGTTAGGTACGTTAACAACTAGCCATGTTTTTCATCAATAAATGTTAATTTTCTTCTTAGTTTCACCAGCATATTTTTAAAGGAACAACCATAAAATCTGAGTATTTTCTCTCTAGTCTATATACTGTTTAGATAATATCATAATACGAATGTTGGTGAAGTATTTTGAATTTATATTACAATGGTAGTACAATATAAAACCTGTTTAAGAAGAAATAAAACACAAAGATGTCAGACTCAACAAAATACGGATTTTAAATGCATTAACTTTATTGTACAGTTTAAACTTAAATTGTTTTTTATACATTTTTTTGGCTTTAATAGCGTGTGTTTCCTCTACGAGCCCTTACAACTGCAGTTATTCGTCTTCTCATACTTCTGATAACGCTATCGATAACGCTTCTCTGTTTTGAATAGCAGGAACCCGTGCCCTAAGTTTTCTGCCTAGCATGTCCCACATATCCTCTATCGGGTTTAGGTCTGGGGAACAAGCTGGCCCATTCATCGTTGTTATACCCACTTGTAATAAGAAATATCTTACACTATAAAATAAAATTTTCGCCAATATATGGTGAAAAAGGTACAACATGGTCTTGGAGAATATCTCTGATATACTTATCTGCTGTTAATGCTCCACCATCAATCACCACTAACTCTGTTATTGCTCCCAAATATATACCGCCCCACACCATAATTGAACCTCCACCAAAAGGTACGGTCGTAGTAAAATTGAAAGGGGCATTTCGTTCTCCTTGGCGTTAATACAATCTTTCTCTACCGTCGATGTAATTTACACAGAAACGGCTCTCGTCCGTAAAGAGAATTTGACTCCAGTGGTTATCATTCCAATTTTGATGTACTCGACAAAATTGTAGTCGTGCTAAACGATGGTGTCTCTGGAGTCTGGGAGCTTTTATTGGCACATATGACTTGAGGCCGGCTTCTTTAAGTCTCTTATTGTGCGCTCAATTAAATACAAGTTTGTACTTGTTATGAACAGACAGAATGACTGTAAAATGTAAAACACAATACAAATAAACAAATTAATTTGACATTTTGACATTTAAGACTTTCTTGTGACAAGGAGCTTTCAAAGCCATGTAGATATAGTCTATAAAATACAAATATAAAGAAATATTGCATTAATAACAGGTTCCTTTAAATTTGCCGATGTGTGCATTAAATTGTTAACTTCTCATAGCCTACTATAGGCTTGTTTTTAAACTAAGCAGAAAATGAGGATTTATTGATGAAAAACATGGCTAATTGTTAACGTACCTAACTTTTTTATTATCAAACATAAGCAAATGAATCAAAAAAGAAAATGTTAAGAAAGCCTGAGATAATAATTAAATTTTAATTTCAATATTTTATATATGCTAGAATATTCCACAGGGTGTTCCGAACTTTAAGGAAAAAACACAGTAAGATTGTTACACCCCGTATAAAATGACATTGACCTGTCTAGCAACAATATTATTACATCGATATTCTTAAATAATATACCTATAACATACTAAAAAAATCACTAAAATCGGACAACAGGTTTAGGAAATTCGAGATATCTAACATGTCCCAATTGTAAGGTGTTCCGTTAATTTTGCCGGTGAGTGTATTTCTGGTACTTGATCTTCTCTGCTATTTGCTTTGTGTTGGGTTGTGAACAGCAATTTGTAGAAGTTTTTAAGAGATTCCTCTCTGTTGGTTATAAGATGGCCATTTCTAGCTTTAATCTTTATTAGGTATCTGCCTTGTCCTCGTTCAAGTCTTTTTTTCAATACTTTCATACTTCTATTATTCTAAATGGTATGTTCGATTTGTTCTTGGTTGTATTTTCGAGTGTCTTGTCTAACAGCTTTGGATATTTCTTTATTTAATTTTTGTTCGTCGGCTTAAGTTTCCGTCTCGCTTCTCATTTCTCTTTTTTTCTATATTGGTATTCATACATATACATAGCATTCATACTTTACCTTTTATGTTTTTTCTTTTTAGGTATCTTTCGAAAAAGTGATATATATCAAGGTGAAATTTTGATCCAAAAATTTTTCCAGAGTTATTATCGTCCAAAACAGTTTAAACTTCTAATTTATTTTTCTTCTATATTCTCTTATGCGATATTCAGTTGCCTTACTGCTTCATTCTTTTTGCCCTTTGTGTTGTTACATAAATTTTACAAGCATATAAGATTACTTGTAATTCAAAGTTCACGTTTCCATAATATTCTTATCAAAAATTATTAATATATTCCTTGTTTACTCTTCCAGCTGATGCCTGTGAATGTCTGGACTGCCTGAATCCAATCCTTGTCCAAATTAAAAACAGCAACACCACAATCAACAACATCGAAAATCTCATACAAAGGTTAAGGCTAGATATCAAAAATATTAAAGGAATACTCGACGTGAACTGTGAAAAAATTGACGGAGTTGAAGGAGACCTCGAAGAATTAGAAGATATCATCGATGTTAACCTTGAACTGGTCAACCAAGAAAATTTAATTCTCCACGATATCGATGTCAAAGTTAAGGAGCTCAACCTTGAAGGACAAGAACTGGACGAAATGATCGACGGTAACAATTGCACTCTTAACGACATCCAAACAACTGTCAACGAATTACAATCTTGTGCATGTGCAGTTGTCACAACAGCAGCCGGCAGTGGAACTCAGTCTACTACACCATATTATTTCCACCACTAAACACCTTTAAAGCACCCACGTAATATAACATTGTGAACTTATTAATAAAAAGCAAAAATTTCTTTTATATTGGCTATTTTTTCATTGACGAAAATTCTAAATACAAAAATTGATCAAAAATAAAAATTTTAAAACTTTTGAATTGGGATAGCAACATTTGTAATGTATGTGTCAATTTCAAACAAACCAAGCACAACCAGAACTTGAGGAAAATCTAAAGATTAATATAAATAAAACAAAGTTCATAAGACTTGTTAGCATCAAACTAAAATGCGACAGAAGGGAGATGAGTACAGAGAAGTCTTAATAAAAGAATTTGTAGAACATTATTAACAAGAATATTCCGACATAAATACAATTAATAAAGAAATGCAACGAAAGCTCTTTAAAGCAGGACTGATTATTGCAAAAAAAAAACGAAAAATAAAGAAGACAGAATAAGTGATGGAACAAAACACAGATGTTTTCAAAGAATTGAATAAACAAATAAAGAAAAACAAGGTAGAAAAAATAATAGAAAAAAACCGAGGCATAAAATGCTTAAGATCAAACTTAGGAAAGGGGATAAAGGGTAATATAATAGCAGATACATTGGCAAAAGAAGCATTATCAAGCAGAAAAACCATACACAACAATATTCTACCGGTGTCAGATATAGATGTATATAGTAAACATCGGCTCAAATTAAAATGGCAAGCCAATTATACGGAATCCGAAAGACAGTCATCATTTAAATATTGGCAACCCACACTTCTTAAAAAAAGGTGGTTTTATTCAGAGTCCAACAGAAGTTTTATTAAAACAATTAATAGGCTAAGGTCAAATCATGCTCTAACATCTTCAAAAATACAAAATGGATTTAGCAGGCACTCTAAACTGTACTTGTGGTAAATATGGAGATTTAACACATATATTCTATTAGAATGTGTAAACCAACAAGGAAATACATGTTTTTATGAAAACTTAATGTCTGTTTCCCATTTCACATAAATGAATTAATTTTCTCCGGAACCTTAGAAATATTTAATTATATTTATCAGTTAATAAGAAATTGTAAATATAAACTTTAAACAATTTAATGTACTAACCCTAGAATTAAGATAAAACTTGTAAGCAATTTGCGAACATATCAATCATGTAATAAACCTTTTAATACGAAAAAATGAAAAAAAATTAAAAAAAAAAAGAAACAAAAAACAAATAAATAAAAAAAATATGCAAAACAAAATTAATATAAAAAAAACCAAAACAAAATAAAAAATATATATACATATTTACATACAATATCAAAAAAGTAATACAGTAAAATAAAAAAAATAAAATATTAAAAAAAATAAACAAAAATAAAAAAAAATCACAAACAAAAAAAGAACAGTCAAGACAAGTCAATTCTTTAATTTACTTTTAACTTACATTTATTACTAACTCGAACTCTGATTGTTGTTCTGTGAATACAAATTACAAAACAGTCTGATCAATTGGCAATGCCAAGGCCATAAAAAAAACTTAGGAAAGCGTATAATAATCTCATTGATGGATAAAAGTAGAAAAGAAATAAGAGAAAAGAGCGAAATCCTAAAAGTTACTCAAACATTTTACCTCAAACAAGAACTCAGATAACACTGCAAAGGTAAATCTTAAGAGAAATATAACGAAAGAACATATGAGTGAAATTATTCTCGAAGATTTGAAAATTTTTTTCAAGGAATGTCTTCACAAAGGAGAAGTCCCAGATGATCGGAATGAAAGTTTGACAATAGTCAGAATTATTAATTATTAATTAATTAGAACTATAGGCCAATCTCCCTGCTGTTTATGAGAGTAATAACTAACAGGTTAACGTCGAGGCTCGATAGCTATCAACTGGTAGAGCGGGCAGGATTCCGAAAGGGTTACAGTGTGGCGGATTATCTTCTCACAGTCAGAACGTTAATAGAGAAAGCCAAGGAATATTACTTGAATTTATACATTGGCTTCTGAAAAAGCATTCGACTTCATAGAACGTTGGACAATAGAGATAACTATGAACAACTGCAAGATAGACTCCCGATAGAGAATGCTCATACATAATATTTAGAAGAAAGCCACAATAAAAGTAGCTATACCAATTAACAGAGGATATATGAGAAAACCAAAGTTATACCAATAAACAGAGTAGTTCGCCAGATGAGTTACCAAAGCTATTCACACTTGGGCTGAAAGACGTGTTCAAAGACATTAACTGGGCAGATAAAGGAATAAATGTTAATGGAAGAAAACTTAAGTCATTTGCGATACGCTGATGACATTGTAACATTCGCTACAAGTTTTGAAGAACTACATACCATGATGACGCAACTATTTTAAGCTTCGGAAAAAGTAGGTCTGAAAATGAACTTGGAAAAAATAAAAACAATGACAAATACACCGAACATTAGAAAAATAACGTTAAACGACATAAATTTAGAAACAGTAAGCGAATACATCTACCTAGGACAGATAATAAAAGTTACCAAAGAAATAATTACTATTTAAATGGGAATAAGTCACAATTAAAGGTTAAAGTAAGTTTATTGACGTTTCAATTTCCACTTCTTTAAAAAATAAATTTAAAATAAATAAATTTTAAAATCAAGAACGATTTCCGATTTCCGTGGAAATTGAAACATCAATAAACTTACTTTAACCCTATTCCTATTTAAATAGTAATTACTTTAAAATGCAACATTGAAGAAAGAAAACATATAAGAAATAAACAGCACTATTATGAAATAAATAGAATAGAATAGAATAGAAATATGCTTTATTGTCACTGAAAATTATTGAACAATTTTATGGACAAAGCTAAAAAAATAAATCAGTCAAATAATACAAAAAGTATAAAACAAAAACAATATAGTAAAAAACAAAATAACACAATTTTAAATTAGTAAAATTATTGTATAACCTACATAATTTGTACAAACAACAACAAATGAGACAAATTGTAGCCACTGCTTGAGACACCCAAATGTAATTATAAACAATACTAATTTTGTTTCTTTGTTATACATTAAGAAACTCGTCAACTGAGTAATATGGTCTTTCTGAGAGATAGATTTTTGTCACCTTACGAAACTTAATGAAGGATGTTGCGGATTTAATTTCTCTTGGAAGGTGATTATAAAGTTTCTTTGCACGATATAGAGAATTCTTTACTAGCTGAGTGGACGGGATCGGCAAATAAACGTTACAATCCGAATTTCTAATGGAGTAGCCATGGTCAGGTCTATCGGGAAAAATGTTTAGATGCTTTCGAATCAAACAAACCGTTTCCAAAATAAATAAAGAGGGAAGCGTCAAAATTCCGTGATTTTTGAAGTAAGTCTTGCAATGAGTTGTTTGTTTGAGACCAAATAGATAACGGATTGCTCTTTTTTGCAACTTAAAAATAGTATCAAATTGGGCCGCTGTACTAGAACCCCAAAATGGAAGCCCATATCGAAGATGGGACTCGAACAATGAGAAATATGCCATTTTGGCAGAAGATAAATTTAGTTCCTTCGAAACAGATCTTATTGCAAAGCAAGCTGAGGCTAGTTTCTTCCTTAAGGAGTCAGTATGCAAGGACCATTTGAGATCACTGTCAATTAGAATACCTAGAAATTTCACGGAATTTACGATATTGATTTGGCTCTCATTCAAAAGCAAGGGTTGCATGACTCCTTTATAGGATAATGCTACAGTCTTATCCACGTTAAAGCTAAGTAAGTTGGAGTCTGACCATGCCTTGATTATAAGTAAATCATCGGTTATAATAGAATGAAGCGTTGAAATATCAGAGCTGCTCCAAGTAATACTGGTATCATCAGCAAATAGAAAAATTTTCCCTTTAATTTTCAAGTAAGTGATGTCATTAATGAAAAGTAAAAAAAGAATGGGACCTAATACTGAACCTTGCGGTACTCCACACTCAATATCTTTACAACTAGAGTCGGTGTCATTTATTCTAACCAATTGTTTCCTACCTACCAAGTAAGTTTTGAACCAGTTCAAAGACACACCCCGAATTCCATAGAAAGTTAATTTTTTTAATAGAATGTCGTGATTTACGCAGTCAAAGGCTTTGGAATAGTCGCAGAAAACGGTGGCGGAGGAGAGGTTACTGTTTAGTGATAGATATACATCATGTAACACAGAAAATATGGCATCACTAGTGCATTTATTAGACAAAAAGCCGAACTGATTTTGCGATAAAATATTATATTTAAGGAGAAAGGGCATAAGTCGAACTTTTATAAGTCTTTCAATAATTTTTGATAGTGCTGGTAACAAGGCAATAGGTCTATAGTTGGAGGCATCAGATTTTTCTCCACCTTTATGAAGTGGAATGACGATGGCAGTCTTTAGGCAGTTAGGGAATGTACCTTTTTCAAGGGAATCATTTACTAGCGAGACCATGACGTCCAAAACATTATGCGGTAGATTTGAGAAAATTTTAATAGATAATCCATCTGTACTACAGGACGATGTGCTTTTTATACTACGAATTATTGAAATGAGTTCCGTCTTATCAACTGGTCTTAAAAAGAAGGTATCAGCAATGTTTTTTGAATTAGAGAGATAGGAAACTGGATCTTGATGTGGCGAAATAGTTGAGGTTATATTTTTACTCACATTAACAAAGTAATCATTTAGATTTTCGGGGTTAGGAAAAGAAAAGGTTTGATCAGCTGTACTGGTTTTATTTCGAAAATCGTTTATTATTGACCAAGTTTCTTTTGAAATATTTTTGGAGCTTGTTAAGCGATTATGAAAGTAGGATTTTTTTGGCTACTTTGAGTAGTTTTATATAGCATTTTCTGTACTTGTTGATATAATCAGAGATGGGGATACTGTCATTAAATTTTTTAATATATAGCAGAGACCGCATATTTTTCGCAGATATGCGAATGCCTTTGGTAATCCAAGGTTTATTGTGTTTTTGGCCTGATGTTTAATAGAGGAAATGCTTTATTAAAAATAGATACAAGTCTATTTAGAAAATCACTAACATTACAGTCAATGTCTCCAGAAGAAAAACTCCAGTCAGAAGTCAAGCATGAATTATAGAATTTACGAAAGTTTTGAGTGGAAAAAATCCTACCTAATCGTCGGGTTTTTGAGTGAGTTGTTTGTAAACTGCTAAACTTGGTATATACCGTTTCATGATCAGAAAGCCCCCCACTAATAACTGTAGAATGGACGTCAGCGGGTGGAAAATCGGAAACCACATAATCAATTGTCGAGGATGATGTTTTTGAGATTCTTGTTGGAGAATTAACGTGCATTGTGAGACCATATGATTCAAAAATAGTTACCAAAGACAGTTGGGTCGCACAAACAGCAGCGTAGTCAATATTAAAATCACCACATAAAATTTTTCTGCTTTTAATGGGCAGAATATCTAACAAATTTAGCAGGCTCTGAAAAAATAGTTCAGTATCAGAGCTAGGTGATCTATAAATGCTAATAATGTATAGATTAAATTTCTTATTAAAAATCAAAGAAAATTCGAAGTATTTTTCACCCAGCAAATAGTCATATTTCGAAACTGAAGAAAAATCATTGTTATTTGAAAGAATCAGAGTGCCACCATGAGCTGAACTTGGACGATCATACCTAGCAATTGTGGTATATTCTTGAATGAAAATTGGCTCATTAACTTCAAGCCAGTGTTTCCGTCACTGCAACTATCTGGGGAAACCCTAATTCTTCCAGAAACAAAAATAATTCGTCTGTCTTATTTCTAATCGATCGAATATTAATAAGAACCATGCCAAAGTTGCTAGCAGTTAAATTTGAGGATTCTAGACCCTCAGAACACGTCGAAACATTTAAAAATTTCGTCTTGGAGAAGCGGTGGAAAAGTAATTTGTATGACATTCCCTTGATCTTTGCAGATGGATAATTCTTTCAGCAGCGATAAAGGACCTAAACGCAGCTAGATCTTCGTCTACCTCAGCTGGACCAATTCCATAGGCATCATGAAATTTCAAATAAATTTTTCGCAGATCTTCTGTAGTCATGGAAAGTCCCTCAGAAGCCAAGAATAGTTTGATGCTTGTTTTCGTAAAACCCCCATAACAAACCGAAGCAGGTTGGTCGTACAGAAAGGCAAGATGCAGTTTGATGGCTTTTAATATCTCTGGTTCTCTTAATCTTGCTAGAAGATAACGATTGTTGGAAGGGTCCGTGTTCATGGTTAATCTAACCTTCGGTGGGGTCATAGGGTCCAGATTTACAGTAGGCGTTGCAATATTTTCTTTAACAAAATTAATGTGAGAATAAGGATGCGGTTTTGATTTGCAAATTTCAATTGCATGTTTATCTGAGACTACATTTATCTTTTCCCCTGTATTTGTTGATGAATTAATCTTGGCTAACGGGCTTCTAGTATTCTCCATGGATTTGTTGTTTAATTCTGGTGATGACTCTAAATACCGTGGTTCAGAAGTTGGAGATTCAATAGACCATTTAATGTGAACGTTAGGTGGCCAAATTTCCTTATTAAATAGTAGCTTAATGGAGGATTTAGACTTCATACCTATTTTGAATGATAAACCATTAGAAGGACCTTGTCTTTTCAGCAGGGCATAACATCTAATAAACTCCTTTAACCCTAACTTCTCTTTAATAAAGTGGACCACTTGAATAGGAGTATATTCTGGGGATAGGTTGCTAATAACTACATATTGCCACTTTTCTTCTGCAGTGTTTGAACTTTGTTGAGGAACTACTACGGTCTCTTGAGTATCATCTGTTTGAGTGGCCGAGGTGGCGCAAACAGAATTTTTCATAGATACCTCTGTCTTTTCTGGTAGAGTGGGTATTTTATTGTGAAGTTTACAGATTTGATTTGAAATTTGGTTAATATTTGATGAGAGCCTTTCCAAGCCCACTTTAATATCAGCTGAATTAGAGTCATGCACCTGAACCTTGATAGTCTCATCGGTACAGCCGAAAAAAACCGTCGATATATTGAAGATATCTTGTTCAATTTGCCTTATAGATTTTACAACCTTTTCAGCATTAAGCAAATCACTTGATTTATGGATGTCGTCAATTTTTTTTGTAAGGTAGTCCAGCTTACTATCATTTTTAGTTAGTAAATCGTAGATCTCCATAAAAACAGGCATATTGTCGGTTATTTTCTTGGTCGTATCAATTAGAGCCTCAAAATTCTCTAGGGGCAATTGGTTTCTTGACAAATTTGATATTTTGTCGTTTAAATATCTTAAGGATGGAGAATCACATAATGTACAACAAAATCTCAGGTGGTGAAATTTTTGGTTCAATATTACTTTCGTGGTCACTTTATCTAGACCAGAACATTTCATGCAGAAATATCGTCGGCAATCACCGCTGCATCTCAATCTATTATATTTGTCGTTCTCTGCAAATTCAATATTGCAATTTTCGCACTTGTAGGTCATTATCAATGGATTAAACAATAATTTAACTAGGTCAATATCAAAAATAGATAAACATAAAACACGCTATACACTTGTCAGCAAATAACAAAATTTCTCACCGTACTCCAAACACCGAAACTAATACAAACAATAAACAATAAACAATAAACAATAAACCAACAAAAAGACTAATTGAAGAAAAAAAGCAACTATACAGAAAATGGGTGACTACAAACAACGATGAACTCTATATAGAATATAGAGAAAAGGATAGAGAAGAGAAAAACAAATAAAACAATAAAAGAATGAAGAATGCGAAAGAACCTGCTTAAATATTGAAACATACAATAGGAGGTATAAGAACTTCGGAGTCATGGAAAGTACTGAGAGGATTGAAAAAAACTCAAAAGAACAAATTAAATTGGGACAAAGAATGGAAGGACTATTACAAGGAACTGTTAACAGAACAAAGACCACAATTCATTGGAAAAGAAAACAGACGAAGACGAAGCAGATCCCCACAACAATAAATAGAAATTACAGATAGGGAAATAAAAACGGTCTTAAAAGCAATCAAAAATAAGAAAGCACCGGAACCTGAAGGCATCTCATCTGAGCTTATAAAGTACGGCTTAAAAAATTACACCGGATAATACAATGGTTATTTCAGTAAGCCATAAATGGAGAACAGCTCCCAAAGGAATGGACGGAGGCATATATAATATCTATATTTAAGAAAGGAGATAGAAAACGATGGGAAAACTACAGAGGAATAAGCGTAATATCATCAATATGAAGATTATATGAAAAGATACTGCCAGAAAAGATAGAGCAAGCGATAAAAGGCAAAATTTAACATGTTAGTTTCTCCAACAAAGACAAAATGCATGGTTAGAACAGCAAATTTACTAAGATGTAAATTGGAGCTGGAAGGACAGATAATAGAACGAGTGATAGAGTTTAAATATCTAGGCATCACATTATCCAGCTAGGGAAAGCTCGAAACTAAAGTAGAAGATCAAGTGAATAGAGCAAACAGAGCCGCAGTCTGCCTAAATGAAACAATATGGAGAAATAAAAATATCGGGAAAGAAACGAAAGGCAGAAATTACAAAACAGTCATCAGACCAATAATAACATAAGCGGCAGAATCAAGACCTGACACAGAGAGGACAAAAGGATGTTAGAAAGAGCAGAGACAAAAACACTTGAAAAAATTGATGATAAGGCACTAAAAACTGAGTAAGAAATAGAAGAGTAGAATGGAACGATCATATCAGCCGAATGACAATAAATAGAGTAGTAAAGACGGCAAGACACGGTTCCCCAATAGGAAGACGATCAGTAGGAAGATCACGAAAACGATGGAATGACAACTTACTGGAGGCACATTGAAAAATAGGCAGAGTCATGTCTATATAAAAAGAAGAAGAAGGAGAACAATTTCATCTTATTTCTTTGCACAAGTACCAATATGGTAGCCTCTAATATAAAATACACATATTATTTACAAAGAAAAAAAAGTTTTTTCCATAACATTTTTTAAGAAATATGCAATTTTTTTTATTTTTTTTTTTATTTTCATTTTGATATTATTATCTTTCATCCGATTCTCATAAGAAAATTTGTTTTTGTTTCAAACAAATATTGCGGTGAATTTTTTAAGCTTGATAAAATACCTTGATGAGGTCTCCCTCATCTCTTTCCAACTGTCTCTGTCTTGTGCAGTTTGAATCAAGTTTCTGTCTGTATTTTCTGTCTGTATTTTGTTGAAGTTTTGATATGGAATCACTTAGGTTTTCTGTTTGTATATTGTAAATTTTTTTGATTTAAAACAAAGGGAGCATTATAAAAAAAAGAGTATATCATATATTTTACATTTTCTATACATTATATATTATATAATCAAGCCATTTTTTACATTTTTCTATAATAAAACCACATATTGTACATATAGCGTTTTACTTGACCTACAACTGCTTGGGCTGTTCCTGACACTGACCTGCTCTCAGCTACTTGGGTTTTAAATAGTTTTTAAAATTAAATCATAAAATCATACTTTTATCGTTTATTACTAAGCTTCTTAGTACTCCCACTGTAATATCAACGGAGTAGAAGTTCCAACAGACCTCTACTCCTGGCACATCCTTTTTTTGTTATCAACTACTTTACTCTTCAGTAATCTTCGGTTTTTATCTGTTGTTTCTTTATCATCATCTATTTTCTTCTAACACGGCACGAAAAGACAGCCGATCTCCATTTCCTGAATATTTACATCTCATCATCTTATTGTTTCTCTATCTCCCTCACTCACTAATATTTTAGTTTATTTAATTTTAGTTAACCAGCTTGACTATACGGTCACTTAAATCATTTTCCAATTAATATCCTCTAATTTCCCCCCATTTTCTTTATCTCTTTAATTAAATTGTTAAGCCTGGTTTTTATTTTTCTTTCTTTCCTTTTTTTTCTTTCGCCAATCCAGTCTTTTATCTTTATTACCAAAAATACCTTATAACCCCAAGTCATAAGGTTATAAATTCTAGTGTTTGCTGATGCCTCCTTATCGTTTTTTTATTTGGCTGTAGCGAGCCTCCATTTAATATTTGCTTTGCAACGAGAGGATTGTGGTCGGCTTCTATGTCTGGTCCAGATAGTGCAGAAATCTTAGTAACAGCATGCCTGTACGTTCGAACTATTGTCACGTAATCTATTTGATTTTAAGCGACTTGCAAATGCATCATTAAGAGGTATTAAAGCAGATATTTTAATTTGTGGAAAACATCAATATAAATATATTACCAAAACCTTCTTTTACCTGTCATAAACTTTCTAGTGATAACTACTGCACAGTTTTGATAATTTTAATATATTATTTTTTAAATATTTATTATCTTAAATATACATATTAAAAAAATTCTTGAAACTCTTTTAAAGCGGTATTTTTAAAATGTTTTACAAAAAATCTCTATGGCACTCATAAACTTTTTAAACGGCGCGCTTCAGCAAGCTTTTGTTAGTTTTTCTGAAAACTGGATCAACTTTACAGCCGTGTTTCCATTTAACAGTGAAGTGTTACCATTTTTGAAATACCACAGCTGATTTAATTAAAAATAATTGTAGCTTTACTTCCTCGTAACGACTTTGTTTATTGCTGCAATATAATGATCCTTAATTAGCTTTTCGGAAAATAGATTACTTCTTTTCTGTACAGTTTTTTATATAAAAGTAAAAATAGTTCATCGAGATTCGAGAAAAATATAAAACTTCTCTGATATCATTTTAAATTATTTAAAAATCAATGACAATAAATCAATGGCGAAATGCAGGTCAAAACAAAACAAAAAACAAAAAGAATTACAGAAATCTTTAAAGTCAATATCCTAGTATGCTTCCAACTGTAACAGTAATTTATGCTGCAGAACTTTTTATAGTGAATTAATTCTGGCATGACTGTCAATTTCATGAGGCAATTTATTAAAGAATCTCTTCTTTAAGTGCCATCTTCGTTCCGAAGGTTGGCGATCATGAGGGCTATACGTATTTTTAAAACTGCTGACCAAAACAATTCGTTGTTGCTACAGCTATACCATCCCCGTAGATTCTTTAGCCAGGAGTTTCGTCTTCCTCCTATGGACCTTTTTCCTGCTATTTTCCTTGCATAATTATTCGAAGCAGTATCATATCTTTCGCCTCTTGTAATGTGTCCCAAGTATTGCAGTTTTCATTTTTTGATCGTAAATATGACTTCTTTTTCTTTATTCATTCTTCTCAAGACCTCGACATTTGTGACTCCCTCGGTCCATGATATTCTCAGGATTCTGCGATACATCCATAGTTCAAATGCCTCTGATTTTTTGGTATCAATCTTTTTCAACGTCCATGACTCCATTCTGTAGAATAGCACAGAAAGTACGTAACATCTCATTAGGCGAAGTTTCATTTCAAGGCTCAAATCTCTTCCGCAGAACACTCTCTTCATTTTAGCGAATATGGATCTGGCTTTTTCTATTCTTATTTTGATTTCTGCTGAGCTATCGTTGTCTTCATTTATAAAAGTGCCTAAATATTTGTATTTGCTAACTCGATCGATAATTTCATTGGGTAAATATAAATTTTTGAACATTTTGTGTTGATTTCAATATTACCATAAATTTAGTTTTCTTTATGTTCAAAGATAGTTTATATTTCTTCGCTGCAGTCTGCTATCTTATTCACCAATGTCTGTAGCTCTTCAAGTGTTTCTGCGATCATAACGGTATCGTCGGCAAATCTCAGATTGTTTAATCTAACACCATTTATTTTAATACCTACGGATTGCTCAGAGTGTTCTATTCATTACGTCTTCGGAATAGAGAATAAACAGGGTTGGTGACAGTATACATCCTTGTCTCACACCTCGCTTTATTTCAATTTCTTCAGTGGTATTATTCTCTAATCTCACTACTGCTTACTGATTATAGTACATAGTTGCTATTAGTCGGATGTTCCGTTTATCTTAATTCTTTTCTGTCAGGAGTCTGATTAGGTTATCATGCCGCACTATATCAAAGGGCTTATTGTAATCTATGAAACACATGAATACATCTTGATTTATGTCAAGACATCCTTGAGACACAACATTCAGTGCAAACAACGCCTCTCTTGTTCCGAGTCCATTTCTGAATCCAAACTGGGTATTACTGATGTCCATTTCCAGTTTTCTGTGTACTCTAGAGTGTAATAATTTTTCAGGAATATTTTTCAGTACATGGCTCATCAGACTGATTGTACGGTAATCACTACATTGTTTGACATTTATCTTTTTTGGTATAATAACAAAGGTGGATAAAAGCCATTCTTGTGGTATTTTTCCTGATGTATAAATGCTATTGAAAAGTTCAACTAAAATGTGAATCGAGTCTTTTTTCTATTAGTTTAAGGATTTCTTCGATATAGTTTTTCCATGACTTCAACTGTTCTTCTAGTTCTGTTATTATGTTTCCATTTACATTATACAGGGTATTTGGCTGCTTACGTTTTTGTGTACCTGCATGTTCTTTCACTTTTTTATGTAGATTAAAAATATTATGTTTTGCCTGCAATTGCTCTATTTCTTCACATTTTCTTTATTAAAAATCTTCTTTTGCTAAAGAATCTCAAAAAAGTATATTAGGCACCTTTTTCTGGCACAGTCAATCTTTGAATGGGATAAATATACTTAATCTCCCTGTTGCTATAACTATATGTAGGTAGATATGATATGAAGAAAAGATTTTGTTACTGGACCAATTAAATCCAAAAGCTATTTAAAGATGAAACAAAAGAACTAACATTAGAAACCACAGAGGATACCGGATCACCCATATTACGGGAAGAAGTCATCTATACCATCAAAAACACAAAAGAGAGCGAAGCTGCCGGACCAGATGATGTGACCATCGAATTATTAAAACTCGATGAAGATGTTATTGCTGTAATGGTTAAACTCTTTAATCCAATATGATCACCAGATCTCGCCTGCATAATCACCAGATAATAACTGCACTGCCACAATCTCCAGACAATAGCTTCAAATTGACCTTTATGGCAATATCCAAAAAGTTAAGTGCAATATCCTGCTCAGATCACAGAACAATATGAGTGACACGCTTAAAAAATTTTGAAAATATAACATAATGACGGTACTAGATTTTGGTTCGATACAGAACACAGAAAAGCCGCTTATACGTATTTGGACCTCTTTAGGTCTCCTCTGATGAGGACTGAATGCAAGTCACGCAAGACATAAACAGATGGAAGGAGCTGCGGGAGACCTATGTCCAGCAGTAAACGCATATCTTCTTTCTCAAGTTTTTTTTTTAATTAAACCAGTACTTTATCAAGCTTTAAAAATTCACAGCAAGAGTTGGTGGAAACAAAAAAAATTATCTTATGAAAATCGGATGAAAGATAATAATATCAAAACGAAAATAGACAAAAATAAAAAGAATTGCATATTTCTCGAAAAATGTTACATAAAGCTTATAAGTTAACTTTGTTTTCTTTTTACATTATAGATCTTGATAAATCAAATCAACATTTAACCGAAGCACCAAATATATAAATTATTTTCAAAACTCTCTTTAAACCATTAAAAATGTTCAATTTCATGGGTCATTATCTTCATTGAAAATAACGCCCAATTCAAAAGTTTGCTTAATTCGAAAATAAACGCAAAAGAAATGTTGATTACAAAAGCTACCAAAGTTCGTCGAAGAAGTAAGAGAGCATTCCACAATAATTCCTGTTTAATTGCACGATTCTAATTAAGAAAAGCCACCACAGAGTCAAGTTCTGACTTCTTCTGTGTGTCCAAGAAAAATTACTGTACACAAAGAAACGTCGTTGAGGGAAGAGTCGAGGGTCTTTAATTTAGACAAAGAGTTTGCATTTTTTATACCTGTTTTAAATAAAATACTGTTATAAGTGTATTTGATAATGCCGTTTTTTATGACCAAAAAAAATATTTTGAAGCAAAAGAAATTCGTAAAACTGAATGGAGCCTGGCATTTTAAATTTAGCAACGCTAAATTGTGAGAATAATTACTTAAGTGACACAGGAACATCCATTCAGCTAGGTGAAGTACCACTAAGCAACAAACTTCTTCTTCTTTCTTCTTGTATGTAAACTTTAAAGCCTGTTTTTTCTTAAATATTAGCCTCCTAAATTGTTTAAATTGTCGCACCATCTTTTTCTTGATCTGCCAATACTTCGTCATTCATTTGGTGACTTACCTCGTGCTATTCATACTATTTTATCCTCTGTCATTCTACTGATGTGTTCGTTCCACTCCTGTTTTCGTTTTGTCACCCATCCATTTATTTCTTCTCTTTTACATCCTCTTCTTATGTTTTCGCTTCTCTCCCTATCCAACAGACTGTTTCCTGATATTCGTCGGAGTATTTTCATCTCTGTTATTTCTAGTAGTCGTCTTGTTTAGATGTGTCAGTTCTTGTCTCCGCCGTGTATGTTTAATATAGGTCTAATTCCTGCTTTATAGATTCTTGTTTTTGTGTCTTGTCTTAGGTGTTTGTTCTTCCAGATTGTGTCATTAAGAGATACCGCCGCTTTACTTGCTTTTAAGCTTTGTTGTCGTACTTCTTTTTCAACACTTCCGTAACTAGATATATCTATTCTCAGACATCTAAACCTTAATCTCTGCTTTATTATTTTCCCATCAACTTTGATTTTAAACCGTAGTGGGTATTTAGATGTTATCATAGATTTGGTTTTTTCGGCTTATATTATTATAGCAACAAACTTAAAGGCGATAAAGCTTCAATAATTAGTTAAGTATTAGTTGTTATTAGTTAGTATAAGCATTATGGTGAAGACGGAGAAAACTACCAGAACTAGACTTTTACAATAACATCCTAAAGCAAACTGCTGCAAGTACAGAACCAAGAGTGACAAGATTTATGTGAAAATGAAAACGACACTAAAATCATTTAATTTTTTACCTATTTTCAATGTTGTCTTAGTTTTTTTAATAAAAGATACTTAAAACTAAATTTTGTTATTTACAAACCTTTGTTAATATTTGTAACACAATATTATGTGTTTAATTAACATACTTTTCATAAAAAAAACTTTCAGTCATTAATTTATTTGCAAAAAACATTTTTTTTTTAAATCTATGAGATTTAAATTTACTTAGGATTAATGGATATATTGTTTTAGCTATTTAATAATTCGAAGATATAATTTACATGAAAGTAACAATGTTTTTTGTTGCTTTTGAAAATAAAATCAAATAGCAAAAAGAATTTTTGCAAATACCGCCCTCATAAATACGGGAATCATAAATCATTTCGAGAAAGCAGTTTGTTGCAGTTCTTCTTCTTAAGGTGCCCTCTCCATTATTAAAGGTTAGCTATAACTACAGCAAATTGATTTCTATCTTGAGCTGTTCTTAGTAACTAATGTGTGTCCGTGCCTGTCCAGTCTCAAACATTTTCAGTCAGGAGCATTTTCTTCTTTCTGGACTTCTTCTTCCTTCCACTTTCCTTTTCATTATCAGTCGTAGGAATTTTTATTTTTCTCCTCTGTAAATATGTCCTAGAAAACTCGTTTTTCTGGTTTTTACAATATTTAGGAGTACTTTCTCAGTACACATTCTTCTCAGCACCTCGTTGTTGGTCACGTGATTTGTCCAAAAGATCTTCAGCATGGTTCGAAAACCGACATCTCAAAGGCTTCTACACGTATTGTCTTGTTGCAGCAGGCGACACTTTTATAAGCCTTTTTGCTCGATTTTGTTCTGATGCGTTAGACCAATATAATCTTATTTAATTGAGTTCCATTGTCCGAAGTTGATTTTTGATGTAGTTTTTCGATAGTTTACAGAAGGGTTCTGGAAACTGAAATGGGGTATTAGCTCCTTCTTTTGTGAGGCTGTCAGCGCTTACTTATTTCCTGTAATGCTCTGGTAGCCTGGCGATCCCACCAAAGTTACTTTGTTGCGTTCCGCCAGTTTCTTAAGGGATTGTTCACAGCCCCAAACTAACTTTGCCTCAAAAGTAAATGACTATAAAACTGAAAAAATAAAGAACTTTGCCCTAAGAGTGTCTCAGTTCTTAGGCACTAATGTTTTAAGCACGTATTTCTACCTGAAAGATGTTTTGAAGCGTTTCTTTCCAAAGAAATTTGGAGAGCTTAAAATTGTCCCCAGTAACTCCTACTTCTGTCCTTTTATCTATCTTATCTCCGACCATATTACATACCAGTGAACCTTCTTTCAGATTCTGTTCAACTTCTGCACTCATTTGGTGGTTTTTATGACCACTCCAATGGTTGTTTCGTAGTCGAATTTGATGGAATTCTTCTAAGATTTTTAAGTGTCCAACTAGATCACCAAACTTTATTATTTGTATCTGTCGCAGTTTTCAGACGGTGGCTACTTCCTCCCTCTTTAGGTAGAATTGTAAGACAGGAAGATTCGATATCACCTCTAGAGCTACAGTGAAGCATGTTTACATTGCTCTTGTGATTCCCAGACAAGCTATCTGCTGCCGTTTTTGCAGCTTGGCGTTAGTTGTTAGCTGTTAGCTGACCAGAGGGTCATTTTCGGTTTAAGGTGTCGAGCCTTTCCAAAATTTTTGAAGCAGGTCCAACTTGCCACCAAGGCTCTGAATAAGATTTTTGCAATATAACTATTCCTTGTGAGTTTTTGATCTAGGTATGATTTTTTTTATTACCCTTAGATATTTTATTTCTTTGGAATAGTCTAATGTAATCCCATATAGTAATATTCGAACACATGTCCATAAAGTCTATTGGAACCTATAAATTCTTAATAATGTCTTCTTGTGAAAGGCATCAAACTCGTTTTGCTGAGGTTGACTTTTAAGAGCTCCTTCGAGCATCAACATTTTATTTCGTTAAGAGCAGTTTGCATGAGATTAAATATAGTCTGGTCATGCTTGCCCCTAATTGTAATAACTAGGTCCTCTGCAAAACTTTGGGTTGCAAAATTAGTGTTATTTAACTTATTGAGAAGGTCAGAGGCCACAGCAGGGGCGATTGAACTCCCCCTTGAAGACCTCTCTTTTGCTGTCAAGTCACAGATTCTAACCCAATACTAGCAATGATGATTCTTGTTTTTAGCAGTGACCAAATCCATTGTATTAGTGAGGCTTCAATGCTTCTCTTTACCAGTGCTGTTTATATAGATTTTAATGATCCTTCTATGCCAATAAAGAGCAAAGAGCTATGTTTTGTTGAATTCTTGCTTTTAATTTGAAGTTGTTCTAACATATATTTCGAGTTGTTATTTTGACAGCAAGATATGTAGTAATACAGCACTACCATTTCATTTTGAAAACAATTAAAAAATCTCCCTCTTTAAAAATTTGATCGGCGTCTTTGCGTTAAACCAAATCGTTTTTGTATTACTTTTAATTAAATAGGGAATTATGGGGCGGAAAGGATTTGCTACTTTTAATTAAGAAGCGATTTTTGCAGGGAAATATCTTCACGGAAGATCTTTCTTCGGTTTTCGTTATTGTCTCTAGAAAAGCAATTTGCAAAATGAGGTTTAATAACTTAACTTAAGTGTGATGAAAAGATCTGAAGAGAAATTGATATATTTTTTATTACGTTATATTAAAATCTATTTTATAGTTATACCTCTTATTCGTATGAACATGTTGTGTTTGTTTTATAAATGGATGTTTCGTGAAAGTTTATCTATTTTCAGTCTTTTTGTATGCTCTACTTAACACTTTGAGTGTTTTGTTTGTCTTTATTGGAGAACCATATCTAAATGAAGCCAAATGTACGTTTTAAAATTTTTGTAAATCTTCGTTTCTGCGAATATTATTTTTTGCAAAGTTTTTGTGTTCTTTGTTTCTGTTAAATTTTTTTTAAGTTAGTTCTAAATTTTATGAGTAAACTTAAGTACATATACAATAACATCTTTAATACTACATATTAAGTTAGAACTGATGAAGCTTTAGAAGTATAAAGCGAAACGTCTATAAACTTGTAGTTGACTTCTGTTCTATTTTGCCAACCTGAATGACCGAAATAACCTCTGAATTCACTAGTTTGAATACTTTATTAATATAATATATATATATAAATATATATATAATATATATATAATATTATATATATATATATATATATATATATATATATACATAAGTAGTATAAACGCATATACATAGAAGTACATTTCAAATGGAAGATTTGGTGATGGTTACAGAATAGGTACTTGCCGGTTTTTATACAATTCGAACCATCAATTTAAGAGTTAATTATCCATTTGCAGACTTTGGGTTTACTCTGTATATATTGATACAATTTTTTAAAACTATCTAGATTTAATATTTTTAACGAAGATGTCATTGCCGTTTTCCAATTAACAGTTTTTGTTAGTAAAAACTTTTTGTCTACTACGGAAATCTTATAAAATATTGTGACACTATAAAGGGACAACATCTTCTGGCTTCTTTCATCTGATAACCAATAGCGGATATGTGACGTATGATTATTGCACACTGTTCATCTGCTTTGCTATCAGATCGTAGAATGTCACAGCCCACTTGTTTCTTCCGGTGACAGCACATCTTGCGGCTTCGCTAGTTTTTTTTTTTTGCCTTTTACTTCAATGAGATTTATATTGAAAGATTAAGTAATAGTAGAGGTAATTATATAAAAAAGAATAATATAGTCAATATTAAAATAAAATTATGGTTTATGTAATTAATGTAACAACAAAACAAACAAACTGGGACATTTTCAAACCGGACATCTCCTGACTGAACATATATTCCCGATATCATTCTTAAAAATGACAATCACCAGATATATCGGAACCGTACTACACACAGCTCAACCAATGATATTTAATACACAATTAGTCCCAGATTCCTTACTAAGTAATCAAGTAATTAACAAACAACACTTATTGATGTGACGATACTTAATAATAATAATCTGCGTCAACAACAACAACGAGAAAATCGCCAACATCGTAACATAAAAATAAGAAGATAATGGAGAAAGTACTCAGACGATACCTACTATCCTGTCTACTATTGGTGTCATTTCGACGAACTCCTAGAGAATATCAAACATCTCAGTTTTAGTGAATCTTTATCTATAACTCCATACAGTCCCCAGACCTGAATCCTTTTGATAACAGAGATAGCTGTGATTTAATTTTCCGTATGACTAAATAAAAATAGTATGGCTTATAAAGGTAAGTCATAAAGCATGTATAGTCTAGTCATAGGCATGGAAAACAGGATGTAAGAAAAATTCTTTTTCATCATTCATCAATAGTTTTCTGTAAATCTCTTAAGTCTTCTGGCCATAAACTAAAGTTTTATTTTATTGGTTGGTTGATAGTTCTCTTACTTATTACATGACTTTTGATGTGACCTATAATATGATGTCGATATTTATTTGCTCTTAGAGTTATCATTTCAGTTACATATGGTATTTATCATTATAAAAAATTTGGCTGAAGACATCTTTTTTTTGTCAACCATTTTCCATCCACTCCTGAATGTCCCAATTGTTTCCATCTTTCTCTATCTTGAGCCAATCTAATCCACTGTTTGCCTGCCACTGCTCTTATATCATCTACCCATCATTTTTGAGGTCATCCCATGCTTCTTGTTGTCGTCCTTGCTCTCCATTCTATAATTCTCCGTCTCCACAATGTTCATTATTATAATTTCTCTATCTTATCTCGGTATCTCTCAGTGATATTCCAAGCATGATTCATGTCATTACTCTTTGCGTTGTTTCTAATTTTTTAACAAATTTTTTTGGTAGGGCTACTGTCTCCAAGCCGTAGGTACAAACTGGAAGTATGCATGTGTTATACACCTTTTTCTTTAAAGTTTATAGGAATGGAGATGTTTTTCAAGATATATGCTAGTTTGCCGAAAGCGCCCCATGCCAGTTGTTTTCTTCTTTTAATTTCAGCTTCTTCAGTTGGTTTTTCCTAATTTGATGACATGACCTAGATACAAAATGTTCAACATTTTCTATGCTATGATTTTGTATTGTTGTATTTGTCTGGTCTCGGCTGAAGACGTACCACTTAACATTCTGGGCATTGTTTATTGAAACTTTTGAAGAATATTTTTGTTAGATGGTTTACTATATCCCAAAATGTCTATAACATGTCTCCAGATTGTTTTTACCATGACCTTGTATATGGTTCTTCTGGTAGTTGAAATTTTCTATTTACTAGGCAACTTATAATTTAAAATTTAAACTCAAGTATATGCTCTTACTTTTTTTGTTTCATCTTTAAGTTAATTTTTCATCAAGATGAAGTTCTAGATATTTTTACTAACAGTTTGTCAGACGCGATGGAATTTTAAATCTCGGTTAGTTTTCACTGTAGCAGATTTTCGTGAACAGCTTTTGGAAGTTTTTGATTTTATTATTGTATGTGACGATTTTGAAAGTGATATCTCGATCCGTGAAGCAATCGGTTTGAAAACTTTTTAAATGATTACCCTTTAACATACTTTAAATATTTTTAAGAAAGTGTTTACCCAAACCGATTTGATATTCATGTTTTCAAATCAGTTAACTGACATTATTCATTCCAAAAATAGAATAACAAGACTGGTGCAAAATCTCAGAGATTTTCGTAATGATAGTAATTTCCAGTATATACGCAGTGACGATTTGGACTCGCTGATATTTCCAAACCCCCAAAAAAAGGCAAAGACATGACACAGAAACAGATCTCGAAAAACGAGTATATTTTGAAATTTTGGATTCTATTATTATGCAAATAGATACTCGTTTTTTTTCGAATTTTGAAGATTTGCAAATTTTTGACCTCTTTGACGATTCAAAATTTAAAAGTTACGCCAAAGATTTCCAAGATATTTATTAGACTGGTTAATTAAAAATTATCCATCATTCTTTAATAAAATAAAATTAGAAAATGAATTAAAAGTTTTTATATGCTGATCCAAATATTTTCGGAAGATGGGATAAGTTACAAGATATGTATAATTTTATATACTGCAATTCATTACAAGAAAATGTCCTGGCTCCGAAACATAAGGCAATGGACAGGGATTAACGACATCCAATCTCTGATACATATTGCAAGAAATAGAGAATTAATGGAAAATGTGATCGCTAACATCCATTAATGGATTTGCATCTGAAGAGGAAGAAGAATTCATTACAGCAAACTGTTACCGAAATTAATAAATTATTGTCACTAATTCTCTCATTACCACCAACGTCTGCCTCAAATGAACGAGATTTCTCTTGCCTCAAAAGAATCAAAACGTATTGTCGAAATGCCATGAAACAAGAGAGAATGTCAAGCTTGTCTCAAATGTCAATAGAAAAAAAACTTTTAAGATCGCTCCAAAACTCGATGACAAAATTTTACGATGACGTTTATTACCCTTTTTTGCTACTTCCAAACAACGTAGACTAGAGTTAATTTATAAACATGTTTAGGTTCTAAATTTATAGGAAAAAACAAAAAAAAAACAAGAAAACAAAAAATCTCCTATGATGATTGAAGTCTTTTTGTTTTGATTTGATTGATTTTGTTTTGTTTTTAGATATTCGGCTAAATTTTTACCTAAAAAATCTAGACGTGTTTATAGAAATAAGTTCTTGAAGTTCAATTAATTAACTAGGAGGGATCTGCAATTTGTTCATAAAATATTTTTTACAAGATGCTATCATATTAAAATGTTTAATGAGGTGATGTTAAGAGACCGCAGAGAAGAAGAAAATGAGCAGAGAGAAATGTCAGTAGCTCAATTTCTTAAAAACAGGTATCAATAAATAATAGATTAAAAAAGCAGGGTGACGAATGGATTGGTGTATGCAGAAGAGACTTTAAGCAAATTTTGGGTGTTAAAAAATATAGAAGATGTGATAAAGCGATTTTTTTTTGGGTCAATCTACCATGTAATATTAATATCAGATCTGAATCAGGATCTGAAAGACATTGACTAGAGGCTTTGTAGAATGAACAATTTTTAATAGATCAAAGTATCAAAGACAGAGTATCTTAAAATAGGAGATGATGAAGAAGATCAAGAGTTGGAAATTAGAAACACAAAACATGCAATATCAAGAAGAATCGAACCTTGATAGAGAGTATTATGACTTATGGGGCAGAAGTTTGGCAGATCACGAAAAAAGACTGAAAAAGAATAGAAGTAGTAAAAGTGAATTTTCTAGTGAGAGCGTGTGGGGTATCCAAAAAAGATCATATCAGGAATAAAGATATTAGAAGAAGTAAAAATACTGTATATTCCAGTGTAGACAGAATTGAAATGAGACAACTAGTGCGTAATGGTCACGTAAAGCGAATAAATGGAGATAAATAACCAAAGAAAACTTTAAATTACATACCATAACAAATAAGAAGATGAAGGCCTTCAATTGCCTGGAAAGAAAATCGTACTGCACATAATGAGAGATAGAGCCTTCGAAGAAGACAAATGGATAGACAGAAAACTCTGATATACTGATACTGCAGTGTTTGTAGGAAATACTAAGGATTTAGAAGAGATCTAAAAGAAAAAGGTTTAAAGCTTTAAGGACAAAATACAGAGTTTTTTATTTTAACTACGGAGCAACACATTCTAAAACTTTGAAAAACTTGAAGTACAAAAAATCACATATACACGTTTTATTGCTCCATTTTTTCGTTTTCTTCAGTATGTTTTAAAAATTTTAAATGTTTTTTAAATGTAACAGTAAGACACTGAAAACTTTGTTTTCAAACTTCGACAAAAATTTATTTTAACTCTTATCACTACAGCTGTTTCGGCTGATTGCCTTTCTCAAGTTTTTTTTAAAGCTGAATTCTGCGCCAAAAAAATTAAAAACATACCTAGTTAATGTTGTAGATAATGAAAAACCTGCTAAGTGGAAAATATAGAAACTCTTACGAATATTGGAATCAGAGATAGAGTAAAACCAGAGTTAAAAAAGTCCGCAAAACTATTCTCTATATATCTTTTACTTATAATCCTGTCAAGCTTATTCTAGACTTTAAATTGCATAGTCCGTTTCTCAGTATAAAAAAACTATAACCAACGTAAGACTATATAAATTAAAGCTTTTTTCCTCTTCGCAGTCCATAAAACATCCAAAATCCCCAGACAAACGCCATTATTTATAACTATATCACATCACACAACCGTGTCGAGGCACATAAAGGTATCACCTTTCGAGGATCTAAAAAATTCTTAAGCATATATTTCCTGTCGCTGGAAAGAAGTGCTCCCCATCTATTCCCGCTCCTTAGAATGATTGCTCAAATTTACATTTAGCCCCCGGATAAGCCGATAGTTACAGCCACCATCTATCTTGCTGAGTTTTTCTCAAATGCCATTTTACAGTGGCGAAAATCCACCGAAAAGAAAGCTCTCGAATGTAAATGACTGCATATATTTTAAAGTCGAACAAGATGTCTTTGCAGGCGAGAATTCTGCATTGGAATCGTTGTTTTACTGTTTTAAAATGTCAAGTCGATAGATAGATATTGACTGATAAGATTTTTTAGTATCATTCCGAAGCGATTTTCTTGTGGTATTTTCTTTTCAACATTTTTTATCTAATCATTAGATAACTTGGAAACCAAAAACTTCAAGTTTTCACTTCTACATATACTTCTAAGATACCATCACATATGGCGAGCTGTAACTATCTATTTTATAATTTTTTTTAACTCTGCCTGCAGTTTTGCTGAGTGATAGCTTAAGTTTTAGATAGCAAGTTCAGATTTAGAACCAGTTCTTATATTAGATGTTTAAAATGTGCTCCATCTACTTTCTAACTGTAATGCATCTTATTGCTAAACTCGTGTTGTACCTACTCGTTCAAATGTGTCGATGAAAATTGCCATACATTCTTAAACAATTTGTTGTTTCAAAATGTCAATACTGTCGGCTGCTGTAAAATAAAGCTTAAATTTTAAGTATCCCCACAGAAAAAAATGTAATGCTGTGTGTGAATACCATATTCCTTATTCAGGTAACGTCTTACTGCACCATAATAGTGTGCAGGAGCACCATCTCGTTAAAACGATATTTTTAAGTTGCCGTATTCATCTGGATTATTTTCCAGAATTTCAAGAATTTGTAACAACTCAATAACTCAATTGCGTTTTGATACATCTCCAGATATACTTCAGCGGTTAAATTAACATTGTGAAAAACAGGCATAAGTATGTATTTTCCCAAAATACGTGCTCAAGCAGTTTGTCTGGAAATTGCGTATGTTTTTCATCAAAGGCGTGAGGACTTGTGTAACTTTAATACTTCACGTTGTTTGTGTTCAAATTCTTCACATCTCTCTTTGAAATGTCAAAGAGGGATTTAAAATTTCCGTAGAGGAAAAAAGTACTTTCGTCACTAAAGCAAATTGTTTTTACGTAATCTGGCTGTTGGTTAATTTCGTCTTCTTCTCCTTCCTTCTTGCATGTAGGCTTTAAATCCTGTTTCTTCTTTAATATTAGCCTTCTAAATTGTTTAAATTATCGCATTATTTTTTTCTTGGTCTGCCAATACTGCTTCGTCCATTTGATGACTTATCTCGTGATATTCGTACTATCTTATCCTCTGCCATTCTACTAATGTGTTCTTCCCAATCCTGTTTCCGTGTTGTCACCCTTCCATTTACGTCTTCTATATATTCTTATGTGTTCGGTTCTGTCCCTATCTAACAGACTTTTCCTTGATATTCGTCGAAGTATTTTCATCTCTATTTTTTTTAGTAGTCATCTCGTTTGAGATGTATCAGATCTTGTTTTCGCAGTGTATGTTAATATAGGTCTAATTGCTGCTTTATAGATTTTAGTTTTTGTGTCTTGTCTTAGATGTTTGTTCTTTCAGATTGTGTCATTAAGAGATCCCGTCACTTTACTTGCTCTTAAGCTCTGTTGTAACTAGTTATATCTATTCCCAGATATCTAAACCTTGCTTCCTACTTTAATATTTTCCCATCAGTTTCGATTTTACATCGTACTGATTTAGTCATACATTCGGTTTTTTCTGCTTATAATATTATATTGTATTTTTTTGGCTGTTATATATGTTTGGAACTCGTCTACTGTCTCGGCGATTAATGCGGCATTAATCTGCGGAACATAATATTTGGATTTCTTTGTTCCCCATTCTGTAACCATTTATTTTTGCCTGTATTTGATTATGTGATCGAAAGCCTTTGTCAGGTCTATAAAACATAAACATATATACTGGGTAATTAGTTGGTTAATTTAATTGAACATATTTTCACAAAATTCAAGTCTTCGGCCGACGTATCATCTGAAAGTTGGTGTACAATTTGTATGGATGACACATATATATGAACGCCACATGTATACAAACTTGTCCAAAAACTTATATCGGTCAAACTGGTTGAACTTTTATCAAATGTATAGCAGAACATAAAAGGGTTTTCAATAACAGAAACACAGACTATACTTACTCACTTTACCTTTTCCTGGTTCCCAGCGGACCGAACTGCGAAATATCGATTGCTGAGTCAATCAAGCTTAAAATAAAACTGCTGAACTGCTGTTAATTTTCAAATAGAAAGTGAAATAATAATTAAACATAGTAACAATTATGTATAAGTGATGAAACATTGTTTTATAATAATATTGTATGTAAAGGAAAGAAAATAGTAACAAAAAATAATTTTTATAGTTTTTTAATTTTAATTTAGGCCCAACACCGAAAGGTACAAATGGGTCTACTGATTAAGTAAGTAAGTAAGTAATTTTAATTTCTATATTTTGAAAATAGTGTAATACATAATATTAAATCTTTTTTAGGTTTATGTTTTCCTTGCGGTTCTCCGGGCATATAATAAATATGTGAAGATTTCTTAACTGCCACACTTTCGTAAATCCCGTGAAATACAATTACAAAACTTCCACCGCTTCAACCACGATACTAAATGTCCCTCTAAATCCCCTTGAGCCGCAAAAACAAACGAAACTACCGCAAACTATCTAAAAACATTTTATATATTTCAGAGAATCGCAAAAACTTCGTTAAATCCCGTAATCCAAGTCTCGGCATTTCCAACGGGCCGCAGAGCCTGGAGCACACCGGCTGGCAGATAAGAGTATGTGCCAGTGCCAGGCATCAGATTGTTATCCCGATAGTCCTGTCTGAACAAAGGGTCATTTGCCCTTACAGATTACTGATAAGCTGCGAACGGGACATCGCTGACGACCTATTTCGGATTTTATGTTAGTCAGTGTCGATTTCGTTCGAGATTTTGGCCTTGGGCGATTTGACTCAACGACAAAAATTAGTTCTCGTGAAGGCACCTACCTTGCCGATGTTTATCTCAATAGGAAATTAACTTTAAGCTCTGCGATATGTATATATACTCAACTTAATATGAGAATGAATATTAGAGAGACAATTATTGATTGGGTTTTAGTTTACATAAGATTAAACACAATTGAATACCATATATTATAGTAATACTAAAATTAAATATGCCATAAAAACAGTTTTAGAACAGATTATCATCATCAGAGACTTTCTACACCTAGAACTTGTTCACATTGTGTTCATTCAGATCCAGTAAAGATGTTTATTCAGATGCAGCTTTTTTACGTTTTCTGTAAGGTTCTGCGAAAAGACTCCAATAGTGAAGATAATACTAGGTACCTGTACTGTACCTGTAGGTCCAGATACGATCTATTCCTTCCTGGGAAGAAGATTCCTGAGGACGATACGCAGATTATTATTATCCAGATTTATCCATACGGCTTACAATTCCTCTAGAAACTTCACTCATCTCAGATACCTACAGTATCCAAAGGATTGGGCTCTGGTGGGACTAAATCTCCCAAATAATGCGGTCCCAAAATACAGTCCTATAAGTTAAATAAAGAGTTATTTGTTATATATGTAAGATGTTAACACTAGTTGACGATATGGTGTCTTGATCCAAATTGTTCCAGATATTAAATATTCTGTTTGACAAGAAGTTTACCCTGGACCTTGCAGTAGTCTGTTCCTTCTTTAATTTGTAACGATGGTCTATTAATATTTCGTCTTCATTTGAAGTGGATATGGTGTTTAGGTTCCCAAAATTATATTTTAAAATATGGAAGGACATAATTAGGTCACCTCGAAGACATCGCTGCTAGAATGTCGGAAGATGAGCCATGGATAGTCCATCTTCATAATTATATCAACATGTTGGTTAATAATTGGATTTACATATAATTTCGTATCATCAGCAAAAATGGAAACCTTACTGGATAAAATGAGCGGAAGATCGCTAGTGTGGATAGAAAAAAGTAGGTGTCAAAGTACTGATCCTTGTGGAACTCCAGTCTTGACAGGCAACCTAGGGAGTATTCTTCCCCAATATAAACTCTGAAGTATCTATAGGATAGAAAATCTTTAATCCAAATGTTTAACTTTTCGCGGATATCATAGTAATCCAACTTAGTCGCGGTCAAAATCTTTGGAAACATCTAAGTAAACTACATCAACAGGATGCCGATTGTTTGAAGATAATGACCAATCATTTACACAATGAAGTAAGTCTGTGATCGCTGAACGACCTTTGATAAAGCCATCTTATTGGTGAGAGGTGACATTTTATTAAAGTAGAAACTCAGACATAGCTTCTGAAATAATGGATTCCATGACCTTGTCGACAATATGAACCAGACTGATTGGACGATAATTATGGGATAGGAATGGTATCGTTAGGCTCATCTGTAAAAACCTGAGAAAAAAAATAAGGATATACATTTCGAAAATTTCTTAGAAGAACTGAAGAACATAAAGACCAGTCAGGTTTTTAAAGTAATAGTATGGAGACTTTAGAAGGGGCGTAGGAAATTTCGACACTAAGCAGGTAGCGACTAAAAATTTAATGGCAATTTTCGACACCAGCCCCAATTCCCGTTTTTATCTTACAGGTATATTCGACACCAAATAAATATAGCTGCGACATAAATAAAATACCATAATTAATAAATTTATTTATTTTAATAAAAGTAATGTGCATTTTATTTCTTTATAACTGTAATAATATCTAAATATAATACAACTAGTACCTAATTTTTGTACATTTTGCCGTTAATATACTTGTATATAATGATTTATTTGCTACTATAGGAATGATAAGATACAGCTATTTATAAAATCTAACCTACGTATTTGTTGGGATCGTAGTTTATCCATCATTTTCTCCAAAAATGCCAATTTAGCCTTAACAGTAGTATCTTTGATTTTTGCTGGTATATGTAAACTATTTATTTTGACATAAGTGTCTACTATAAAATTCTTTTAACTTTTCAATAAAAATAAAAAATAGAAGGATGTGTTAAATAAAAAGAAGAATTAAATCTCGAATGAAAGGATTCACAGGCATTTGTGGTCCTCGCAATAGACGGATTCTGATTAGACCATATGTGTGGTGGAAATAGAGCGATATCGAAAATGTAATTTTCCAGTAAATAATCTGCATATATATCAAGCGTTGCGTTTATAGGTTTATATGACATTAAATCATAAAGAAAGCATTCTTCAACTTCTGCTGGATTTAAATAAGTTAAACCAAACGTATGCCTTAACCATTTTCCAATTTCTGAATTTGTATCCTTATATTCTTGTACCTAACCCAAAGATTGAATTTTTTTAAACCAATTTTGGTGTAAGTGAAAACGGCATCCACTAATTTTTGCATTGGGCCAAATATACAATAAAGCACAGTGAATTGCTTTTTCAAAGTCCACAAATATTTCAGTTGGCTCTAATGATAATTGAAATGTTTCAAAAATCTTAGACCTTAAACAAATTTTTGTATGTCATTGACAATTTGTCCTTTAACAAACAGTATGCTAAAGGAACATAATGTTCATTTTCCAAGCCATGTATAATAAATAATTGTAGAAACATATTTGGTACTGTATGAAAATGTACCATCCAATATACAAAGTTTTTAATTTACACAACAAACGAATATTTTGTCTCGCATGAAAATACAATTACATTTTAATTCAGGATGATTTAAAAACAAAAAATTCTGATATGCTTCTTGGTAACGGACCTGGTAACAGTTTACGACGACAGTTGTAAATGTTCTTTCTTATGCTAGCTATGTCAGGAATCATCAGCAAATTGGCATCACACTTAGCAACAGCAGTTCTTGTAATTTTGGCAGGCTTTTCCGATATGTCCTCTTGGGCTGTTCTTTTACATGCATTGGTTACCATATTTACTTCAAACTTTTTTGGATCGGCTTCATGATTAATGTACCAAATCACTTCTTGTGGTGGTGAGGTCCTCACAGCCTATTATAAACACTTTTGCGGAACACTTAGTGTTTCTTTGGATGCAGCGCCAAAATATCTCGCCGCTTTTTAACACTTTCTGTTACGAGAACGAATGATGCTCCACCACTAATAAATCTCGACCACGGGAACTTTTTATCAAACTCATTTTTTAAATATCCGTATACGTGCACAAGTCAACGTCAAACAAGAAATAAATTACAACTGAAATAATTTAGTCACAAGTACACAAGTGCCACGCCCCCCGCTGTGACAATAAATATTGGGAAAACCCGCTTGTCCTGCTTGGGTGCAAATGTCCATCGCCGCTAATTACCTACACTACCTGCTTTACGCCGCGGTGTCGAAATTTTCCTATAATAAAATTTGACCCTTCGATTACCCCAGGTACAAAGACAATTTGGCGTCGAAAGTTCGCCCGCCGTTTAGAAGATAAAGGTGTGCGGATGTAATGATAAACTTTTTTACTATTACCACTTGCAATGATAGATTTTTCAAATTCTATTCTTAAGAGCGTAGGCGCAAAATTTCGGTCCAATGCTTTTTAAATGCATTATTTTTTTTGGAATACTGTGAAAACTAATAAGTATTTTTGAAAAATTTAAACGCAGAATAAAAGATTACATTATTACCGAGGGCTGAAAGTCCCTGATAACTTCCACAATGTTTATTTCACTAAGTTACAGGGGCGAAAAAGAAGAGAAAATTAAGTGTGATTTTTAATTTCAAATATCTCATTTAAAAGAAACTTTTTTTTATCTAAGGGATTTTCGGCCCGCTTCTTCGGACATCTAATATTTTTTAGTTTTCTCAGGATTCAAAAAAAATGAATGCATTTAAAAAGCATTGGCCCGAAATTTTGCGCCAATTTTTAGCAACGATTCTTTGACTCTGGTAAAAAAATTAAGGTGAGCGAGAAAATCATCAAGATAACCAGTGAGTTAATGTTTGCCAAAGCTTTCTCTTATGTCGAATTAAGCGGGTAGCTGAGAGGTTACACCAAGGTTTTAGTCGATTTCTTTATATTTCCTATTCGGTTGGATAATCAGAAATTATTCTAATTACGGTTAGAAGAAAAGAGTCCCAAATTAACGATGAATTAAAGGGATTAAGAAAAATAGTTTGTTAGTCTAACTGGGATCTATTTTTCTTTTCCAGTATATCCCAAAAATTTTCGTACGCATCTAGACGTCGAGATTGGCACAGTCTTATACAGGTTTTCAGTCAGACCTAGATGTTTTATGTTTTTAGAATGTTTTTCGGAATAACACCAGCAGTAGATAAAATAATAAATGCTGTCTGGGTACTTTCAATTCTCCATTGTCTCCGTATTTGTATTTCTTGATATTGTAATGTAAACATAACAAGAAAATAAAGAATAGAAGAAATAAGGGCTCAGTAGCATAGAGAAGATAATAATTATTCAAAATAATTATTATATATTCCAAATTAAATAAAGAATAAATTCGATACAGTAACGTATACATGTTAATCTATACAAAGAAAAACAATTTGACCCAGTTAGTTGCATGACACGAGCCAGTATCAGTTGCAACAATTGTTCAAAAAAAGAAAATAGTTACGTTTTAATAAACACAGACCTACGCTGGAAAATATCACCAGCGCCGACCTGGTTTAAATCATGAGCAAAATAAACTAGGAATGTTCACGGGACATAAAAACTAAAAAAATTGGCAGTAGCCAGCGGGCAGTAGACTGCCCGCTCAGGCAGTGATTGCCGGCTCCGGCTCGGAGGCGGTAGCGTCCAGTAAGTCAGTATTACGACGAGGTGCTGCTGCGACGATAGGCGGCTCTAGATACGGTGAACGCGCAACTGTTATATTTTGCCTATCATAGTTCGAAAAAAGTGTCGGCTACCGGGCGAGTGAAAGGTTCATGCCAGAACGCAACATTCTCCACAACTGACTCGAGTTCCAGAGAGACTAAAGGGCGTATTCATTAGCTAGAGAATAAATACGCGAAAGGTAACAAAAATTCTATATACTAACCCGAGTAAATTATAGTAGTACAGATTGTCACCCCTTTACTTTTTTGCTAAGATCTCTTCTCGTCTCCCTTCGCGCCGAACGAGTTATTATTGATTATATCTGACAGCTTGTTAACTTAATTGTAAACCACATAGTGTATTGAATACATTTGTAGACTCTAAATTTGGTTTTCATGTTCCTTCTGGCCGATTGAGACAGAGACCAGAAGAGTACCAAATTTCGGCTTATACATTTATCCGGCTTCTAAAGTAAGCCCATAGACTCAAACTCTTTACTGGACCTGAGACCTAGAAGTCCTTAAATCCCTATCCCGAAACTTCTCTACCTTCTCGTAAATCCACGAAGGCGAGCCAGTCCTTTCAGACCAAAGGAACCAGTAGCCTTGCAGCCGCTCGCAGGGATAAGCATCCTTAAGGTCCATATCGAGGATGTTACAGTGGTGACAACGTTGTACAGTGGTGAAGATTTTCTCACCCTCTAGTTCCAGATTTTTACAATAGGGGATAGAACTTCCCGCTAGTTGTACAGTGGTGACAGCGGAGCGCCCCAGTACTTGTACAATATCTATATTTGGCGATCTTTTCGTTTTATTTAACACTCAGATTATTGTCGTTAGATATCGTCACATCTATTAATTTGCCTAGTAAGTTTATTAATTAGTATAAGATCCGTCTATTTTGTACCACTTGCTGTTCTGTGAGCAGATTGCGATTCCAGTACAGCTTCTAGTTGTCGTTTTGTTAATTTGTTAGTGTGTTAGTTGTTGTCCCAGTAAGATATTGAAGGGTTTCTTGGGCTTGACATCCATATCGGCGTTGGTTGTTTTGAATCTGAAGTTTTTTGATAATATATTTTAGGTCATTTTTAGTTGAAAGAACCTGATCAAGAAAGTATCAAGATCAAGTAAGTAGAAAACCCTTGGTTTCAGAAAATATCCTTCCGGATGATAACCAATAGTTTGACGCTGTATTGTCAATATAATTTTGGTTGATCTTATTGAGATGTCGCCCATGCAGAGGTTTACTCATCCAGGTGCGCATTTCTTCTTAGACAGGTGGTTTATGTGATTTTCTTTTTTCCTTAGTTTAGATAGTGTTGTGTCATCTACTACACAAATTACGTGATCTAAAGCTTAGATGTTTCAGCCTCCGTCTGAAAATAGGCTCTTAAATTAGTAACCTCTTTATCCAATTGTTCCCTTATGTTCATAAGTCCTCTTCCCCCTAGATACCACGATAATGTTGTTATCTCTACTGCACATCGTGAATGATGTTTTTGTGCCTTTGTGAGGAAGTGACTCATCTTTGACTCATCAAAGTTATCTTGACTCTTCTGTATTAAATGAGTGGTTCACAGAGTAAGGAACAATGGTATTTCCTACGCATTAGAAACAACATGATTAATTAATATTGATTAATACTGATGAACACTACAAAACTTCTTTAGCCAGAGGTTTTAGCTCCGTCAACACCAGGAGATTTCCAGTTATCAAGCTCTTTGATAATTTTCTAGACTTCTTTAGTGGTGAAAGGTTCATAGGGAATATTACTGTATTGTTGACAGTTGTTCGTATCTTGAATCCATCATTAGTGTTAAGAGCAGCTGGCGTTAAAAATTGATTTCCCAAAGACTCATGACTTCTTCTTGGCTTGGGTACGATTTATTTTTATTTCCTACGGTGGTTTGTCAGTTCTTCTATCAGGCGTGCCCCTTTGCGAATGAAGGATGCTTTCTGGGTATTCGTAGCACCAATACCCAGAGGGTAGCAGGGATACTTGCCGTGCAAGTTGCCCTTATGTTGAGGGTCGGTAGATTACTCATTGATTTATTATTAGCTATATTATTGTAGAATTATTACCACATTAGAAACAAATAAAACAAATAGAAACAAATAAAGCAAATTACAAAATATTATTAGGAGATTTTAATGCTAAATTGGGTAAAAAAGAGGAAGATTATAAACATTTAATTGGTAACTATGGCTACGGGAAAAGAAACGATAGAGGAGAAATGCTTCTTAATTTCATGAATGAACATAACATGTACTCAATGAACTCCTTTTTCAATAAAAAACCAAGCAGAAAATGGACATGGATGGGTCCCGATAAAAAGACAAAGAATGAAATAGATTATATCTTAACGAAGAATAGAAACCTAGTAGAAGACGTATCAGTATTCAATTAGTTTGACCTAGGAAGCGATCATAGACTAATAAGAACAAAACTTATAATTAACAAAAAACTAGAAAGAAAAAGAATACATGAAAAAAGATACAAATAGACATCTGAAGAAATCAAAAATAGTGAATTTAATAAAAAGATAGTGCATGCATTAAATCAAGTTAGCATGAAGTAGATAAACTCGAATGATATTGATGATTTGAATAACCTTATTACCGAAACAGTGAATAAAAGCCTTCTGCAACTGAAAAAAGTCCAAAAACAACATACAATGAATTAGACAAAGAAATATTACAACAAATAGAAAGAAGGAAGATCTTAAATAAATCTAACAAAAGGGGAACCGACGAATATAGAGAACTTAATAGGCAGATTAGAAAAGGAATCAGACAACAAAAAAGAAAAGAAAACGAAAAATTAATAACAACAACTATTGAAAAAAAAATAAGAGTATAAAATGCCTCAGACCGACACTAGGACGACGTCAGATGATATCATTAATTGGAAAAGACGAAAATGAAATCACAAGTAGAGAAAACATACTGATACGAATAGAAGAATTTTACACAGAACTTTACAGATCACATCAACAAGATGATGGGATGAGACCAGCACGGAAATTAATAAAAAATGTTGGATCAGAAATAATGCCAAAAGTAACAATTTCAGAGGTAACTACAGCATTGGAAAACATGAAGAGAAGTAAAGCTGCAGGAGAAGATAGTATTACCACAGATATGATATTAGAAGGAGGTAAGGAAGTAATTGCAATTGTATCTAAACTTGTGGACAGTTGTTTACATCAGGGCAAAGTCCCTAAGAGCTGGAACAACTCTAAAGTAATCTTATTACAGAAGAAAGGTGATTGTCGAAAATTGGAAAACTACAGACCCATCAGCCTACTGTCACACCTGTTTAAAATATTCACCAAAGTCATAACTACTCGACTAACAAGGAAATTAGTGGAATACCAACCATATGAACAGGCAGGTTTTAGAAAAGGCTACTCTCAACTTCCGATCACCTGTTAACCACAAAAATATTAATAGAAAAATGTAACGAATACAAGTTTCCAGTTTTCCTAGCATTTGTAGACTACGAAAAAGCTTTCGATACCATAGACACACACGGCCGTAATAAACGCAATGCAAAATTGTAGAATAGACAGCAGATATATTAACTTAATAAAAGAAACTATGAAGAAAGCTACAGCTACATACTACCTAAATGAAAATGAACACACCGAACCCTGTACCATTAAACAGGGGAGTCAAACAGGGAGATACTTTATCACCCAAACTGTTCACCTTAGTTTTGGAGGACGTTTTTAAAAACCTAAATTGGAAATATAAGGGAATAAACATCAATGGCCGCTACCTCAGTAATCTACGATTTGCAGATGACATAATCCTGATAGCTACTGACCTACAAGAAATGCAAACCATGCTTTTAGAACTACATACCGAATCTTCTAAAATAGGACTGAAAATGAATTTAAACAAAACAAAAGTCATGCACTCCGAACACACCGTGACAATAATAAACGATAAAGTTATAGAAAAAGTTGAAGAATATATATACTTAGGACAAAAAATAATCCTAAATAGGGAAATTCAAACTGAAGAAATAAAAAAAAGAAGAAAGTTAGCTTGGTCAACATTCGGTAAACTGAACTATATACTCAGAAAACAACAAATTCAATTACATCTTAGATCTAAAGTTTTTGATGTATGCATTATTCCGATATTAACTTATACGGCACAAACATGGACAATCACAAAAAAGAATATGAATATACTTAGAGTCACTCAACACGCGATGGAAAGAGCAATGCTAGGTATATCACTTAAGGACAAGAAAACAAACACATGGATAAGACAGAAAACCAAAGTCACCGATGTGGTGCAAAAATCATTAAAGTTGAAATGGGAATACGCTGGACATGTAGCTAGGAGCGATCTAAACAAATGGCACAGATCAATTTTAACCTGGAGACCATACCAACACAAAAGACCCAGAGGCAGACCTCCTCTGAGATGGACAGATGATCTGAAAAGGACTGCCGGGAAAAATTGGCTACAAGTAGCGTACAATAAAAAACAATGGAAAGGAAGACTGGAAGAGACTTATGTTCAGATGTGGACGTGAATGGCTAGACGAAGAAGAAGAAGAAGATTACCACATTAACAATATTTTGGTGGAAACAGTTTCAAAAAGATAAAATAAATTAAATAAAATGTGATTATTTATAATAAAAGGACCAAAGGATTTGATTAAAAAGAAATTATCACATTTTATCTAGCAAACGCAAAAATGAAAGAGAAACAAACTTGATACAACTTTTTAAATGAATTTTTCATTTCGTTGCCAATCCAACAAATTAAAAGAAGATTTCTCGTTCTCGTATTGTCTGTGTAATTTACTCCGTAGCCGGGATCTTCGTCACGACCTCATTACATTATTCGAATCAGTTATTTTTTATTTGGTGCACATACATACTTAGAACATTCGTATTCGTAGATTAACTCTGGGAATTTCTGTGAGAAACTCCATCCGCATCATTCCGGATGCCACATTTAATCTGGCGTCCATTTTGTAGTCTAGACTAAAAGCCGGCCGACGCCAGAGCGTTGCGACGCCACGTTGGGATCTGACGCCGCAGGAGATGTACGTAGAGAAATCACTTGAAAGTTGTAAAAAAGTTGGAAGAGAGCTTTGGAATTAGTGTCGCGTTACGTTAAAGGATAATAAAACCTTGAGAAACTCTCTTAAAATTAAAGGAAGTTTCCTTAAAAATAGGAGAATGCGAGAACTTTGTGTTTGTCGTCAAAAGACACAACCTAAAGATGTTATTTAATAAAACAAATATATTTTTCAGAAGTTTACTGCAACTACGATACAATAAAAGTACAAAGATAAGAATAAAAGGCAATTTACAAATTTAATGTACAAATAAATTAGTCTCTTGTTGCTATATTTCTGTTTTTTGTAATTATTTTGTAGAAATATATCAAGAATTAGTAATTAATTAGCTAATATTGAGCTTTAAGGTTCCAATTCTGCGGCAGTTTTATAATACGTTTGATCAAATACTCTAAACAAGTTTTTTGGCCTTTTTATGTATTTTTATTCATTTATCTTTTATAAATTTCAATGATATTTCAACATTTTCTTCCGTTTTTTGTGGTATATAATTTTCTTGCGCGAAAAACAGTTGTTTGGAATTTTAATGAACAACTGTCATAATATTTGTGTTATTGTTTTTCCGTTTTTTCCGTTCCTACTGTTTTAAATCTAGATTTAAAAAAAATTGAAAAAACGTCTAATTATTAATAAAAAACTTGCAATATAGGTATTTATAAAACGTTTTTAAAGCATATTTTGTCCTGCAATTAGTGTATATGGCTCCTAATTTAGAAATATTTAGCCAAAAGACATACTTTAAACAAATCTTCAAGTTACAGACAGAAGTCATTGCTGTTCAATCTTGACCGGACGGACCGCAATTTACTCCATTATGCCGCCAAATGTAGGCAATTCACATTTCGTTCGACCAATGTTGCTTCAGTTTTATTTATATTTCTTAAAACCAACATTTAGAATTATTGAGAATATAGAATTATATAAAAAGAAATATAATTAACCTAAAATAAAAAACCAATCTATAAGATGTAGGGCTGGAAAACCTACATAAAAAAATAATTTTTTTTGACATTCCTTCATAACCTCACTTTTAGGCTAAATAGCAATTGAATAACAACAGACATGTTAAAACAGTTTTTGAGGCCCATTTCACTATCATATGAAAGGTTTAATAAAAATATAGTAGTTCAATCTAAAAGGTTTGCGGGTCACTCAAAATGGGCCAATATCCGACACATAAAGGGTGTCAAAGATGCAGAAAGAGCCCGACTTTTCACCAAACTAGGACGACAAATCAAAGTGGCCGTTCAAGGCATGTAACTCTTTAAATATATATTAACCTCTAATAGAATTGAATAATAGTTTAATGTTAATATATAATTATTTTCTGTTGTTGTTCTTTTAGAAGGAGGATCTGTTGATCCTAAGAAAAATCTACAATTAAGTCAAATTATAGAACAAACTAGAAGAGCTAATATGCCAGTAGCTACTTTACAGAGTATATTAAAGAGCTGTGAAAATAGTAAATCCCAAGACAAGAGTTATATGTTGGAAATCAAGTAGGCATTTAATTATTTTATTTATAATTTTTATAATAAGTAACACTGATACAAGTTATGAACTGTTCTATTATCGTAATAGAGTTATTCTTTCAGAATATTAAATATAGTACATTTCAATTAGAAAATAATCTTCAAAACACTGTTTTATACATGTGGATTTTTCATTAATGATGAATGTATGTGCCCTGATATATGCAGATCATACCGACTATGATCATGATACTTATTGAATGAATAACAAAGAAAATGTGACCTTGTTATCTGTTTTTCTTTGTTTGTAGAGGCCCTGGCAGCTGTTTTATTTTATGTGAAGTCTTCACAAGTCAACTACATAGTGTAAAGATGACACTTAGTACAATTTTAAAGAAACATCAGTAAGTAGCAAACTTTAAACATTATTATAATCATTTAGCATACTGTTTGTTTAAGACAGTTATCATAACTCAATTGTAAGTATTTTTAATCTAAAGATTCAAATTTACTGTGTATATTTCATCTAGTTTGCCATTCTTTTGTATTTGGGTTCGTCATTTGGTAGAATTTCTGTAAAACTGTGAATTTTCTCATTATATGTAAAGAAAAACATTTCTTGTGAATCTCTTATTGCCCTGGAGATCACAGTACAAATTTAGTACTTACAACTTTATCACTTGTTTCCCTATTTCAGTGATTCCAACATTTTAATGCTGGAACCTAATATAGTGTTATTACATTGATTAGAAACCTTTAGAAAAATTGACTCTTTGGATGATTTCAATGTTTTTGCTTGCAAATGTGTTTTTGGACAACATGAGTACTATTTCGATATATTTCTCTCCAAATTAATGAATATCATGAGAAGAACTATGCCAGATATTTGATGCCAAATATTAAGTGTTATTGACAAGTGAAATATGTGAATAAAAGTAATTTATGACCGGTTTTAACCATTGTTTTTAATATTCAACAAAGAAAATGCAGAACGAGATATTTTTTTACTTAATTTACCATGGGATCAATTTTTCTTCTTCTATAATTCCTCAAATTTATTTTTGTTTAAATCAAGGTAGCAGATTTTCTTATAAATGAAAGAAGAAAGAAGATAATAGACATTACCTAAACTTCACTACTTATGTCACTTTTTTGTGTTATTTAAAACAAATGATTTTTTGTGTAATCTACAGTAAAATCCTTTTTCTAGATCTAAATTTAGTGATGGTGGTGGGTCGCATTTGTTGAGGAAAAAGGACAAATAGAAGCAGAAAACCAATCATTAGCAGGTAAACCAGAAGAGGAAATTTTAGAAAAAGCCACAGACCATGCTATTGAATCAGGAGCTGAAGATGTGAAAGTGATAGAAAATAACCTAGTTCAATTTTCTTGTGGCAAATCGAACTTGAACCAAGTAGTGGGAGAATTAGAGAAGTTGGGCTATAAAATTACTAGTGCAGAAGTTGAATATGTTCCCTTTAATTTGCAACCTTTACAAGATTCAGAGTTAGAAGTGTGTCAGAAATTGTTTGACAAGTTGGAGAATGTTCCTGAAGTTGTCAGGATAGTTGATAATATCGCATAAATATGTTTGTTTTGTTATACATATTTGTACATATGTTAAATTATATATTTTGAAACAGTAGCGTTGTTTAACTTATTCCAAACCCCTCTTGTAGAGGGGAATAACGAAAAAATTGATTTACCAAAAATCTGTTGAATCTTACGAGCATGAAATGTAGCTGAGAATTGATTGAAATTGAAAATTAATTTCGCGCGCTTATTTAACATTTAAAATCGCCGGTCACTTCAAGCCTTGTTTCTGAGAGAACTGTTGATTCTACAGAAAAAGTGTTATAACATTTTTGGTCAAAATTATATCAGCTACATTTTTTGATCGAAACATTTTTTTCTACAGCATACAGTTTTTTGGTAAATCCATGTTTTCTGTTTTTCTCTCCTACGAGGGGGTTTTAGGAGGACGCCGTAAAAGTGGTAAATTTTTTGGGGTCACAAAATTGACGTCCTCAGCAAAATTAAGCTTGTTCGTATGATTTTTAGAAGTCAAATATCTGATGACTGGACTAATTAAGGGTTCTTTAAAAAAAATAAACGGGTAGACACTCTCACCATTAAAACTATTTTCGAGGTAAAGAGTGTAAGAAACTATGAAATAGTTCCATCTGTTCAGAGATACCTAATAAAAAATGTGCAACTGCAGAAATGTAAATCATAATGAAGGATTTGTTTTGTATCATTAAATTTAAATACGAATTGGGTAGTTGACAAAATATTTATCATCACTAATGTTTGCGATCTTTTACACCTCTAGTCATACTGCTAATATATTTTATAATAATTTATGAAAAAAAAAATAAAATAAGACAAAAGAAGAAAGTACTTTCTTATTCTACAATTTATTTTTATAAAGCAAAACATATTACACTACGATAAAGTTGGTTGCCTACGTTGCGGTTTTTCTACGCGTATTTGTTGTTGGTCTTTTGATTTACAGTGGCTCACAGTAACTACCAGCGGCAAAATTAAATTACTATAAGTCTTCTAAACTAGCATAAGCTATTTTTTGGGTTTTAAATATACCGTACTTAACTAACAATAGATGTTTAATTATTTTATGTATGATTCTGATTTCACTGTTAAGATGATGCAGATAAGATGAAACATTACAAAACTTATCAATTTGAAATTTGCGAAGTAGGAAAATATTTAAGAGTGGATCACCGAACTACGATTGTATTGACCTTGATTATTACTGATCATAGAAATGGATATAGCCAAAGGGACATATCCAAAATGGTAAATAAATGTTCATCAACAGTTTAAACACATTATTGAACGTTATCCAAATGAAAATAGTGTTGAAAATAAATCAAGGTTAGCTCCAAATAAGATTTTTACCGAACGTGAGAAAAATGAGGTGGAAAGACAGTTTGGAAAAAGGTGTAACTCGAAACAATTGGACGGATATTACGAAAGAATAACCTATATGGTCGAACTCCTAGAAATAAACTCATTATTAGCCAAAGAAATAGGCGTATTAGATTAATGTTCGCTAAGGAGCAAATTAACAAAGATTTGAACTATTGGAATTCAGTAATATTTGCTGATGAACCCAAAATAATCTTTTTGGGCCCGATTGAAAAATATCGGCGTTTAAGAAGTCGAATGAAGAATGAAAATTAAAAAATATGAAAGCTAAGGTAAAGTACGGTGGAGGAGTAGTGATGATATGGGCGTATATGTCATATGCAGGAGTAACATGCATTATATTAAAGGGAATATTGACTAATACATGTTTTTTGATACACTAAGGCAGTTTCTCACTGCTAGTGCTCAAAAATTGGGATTATAATAACAATTACCGGTTTTATTAGGACAACAATCCACGCGAACATACGTCATATCAGGTTCTTACTTGGATGCTTTTGAATCGCCGAAATGTTATTAAAACACCAGTACAGTAATCGGATTTGAATGATATTGAAAATTTGTTGTTTGCATTAAAAAATAAAGTAAACAGTGCCCAATATCACATGTCAAATAGAAATGAATTGAAAGTAAAAATTATTGAAGCTTGAGGCACAATTATTTCCCCAGAGTACACTAGCAAATGGATCGAATCAATGACTAGCGACGACTACAGGTCGTAATTGATAATGAAGGAGGAACTGCAAAATATTAGCAATCATTTTTCAATGCGTAGAGGTTTCTTTTGTTTGTTTGCATTTTAGCTGTCACATCAAAATCATACATAAAATAAATAAATATTTATTGTTATTTAAGTATGGTATATTTAAAACCCAAAAAATACCTCATATTTGATGAAATTTCAAAAATCTACGTTGTTTATACCCGGATTATACTATTTTATTAAAGCGTGATAAAAAGGGTTATTGGTAAAAAGTATTTTGAAAAAAGTTAAAAAATATATACCTACAAAAACTGCTACTGAAAAGAAATTTGATTGAAAAAATTATGAAATTGTAAAGCTTTCAGCTTTTTCGTAATAGGAGTTGCCTATACACTGGTTTTAGTAATTGAAAGAAACCTTCAAGAATTTCAAAAACTAATCAATGATGTTACATGAATTTTAGATTATTCTTGACCAGTTCGGGTCATTAAAAGAGGAGTGTTTTTATTTTTCCTAATGTCTGAAATAGCTGTTAACAGCAAGCGTATGCAAAGTTATTATGAAAATTTTCTATCTTTGAGAAAATCTTTATCCTTATTCTTCTATCACAGTTGCCCTTATTTAGTCTTTATTTTTCTCTTATATATTTTGAAATTTTGAGACCAATGGGGCTAATACTTCGTTAAGAATATAGATATAGTTAGTTATAGGTACCTATACATTATTAGTGGCTTGAAATTTTCTTTTTTATAAATCCCTTTGACATTTGTTTTTATCAATATATTCACTAGAATTTGCAGCACGTGTTGTTTTGTGTGCTCCAAGATCTCTTGAATGCTTATATCTATCTAAATTGAAGAGATAACTATATTTTAGTACATGTATTGCCGTTGTTATGCAACTTACATTACAGTGCGTACAACTGGAATGGTATAAAATGAAATGATTAATCCTCCTGCACTAACCATATACGTATATATTAACATTCTATTAGCACCTTACGTCTATGGTTATTTTTAACCAAGTTGGAAACCTGGTTGGAAATTACACCCTTACTAACCCAGGTTTCTGAGACCGATTATTTGTAGTTACATAAATATACGCATATTTATTTACTGTTTATTGGAAATTAAACGCTGTGTTATGTATATGCTTTTATGGTTGTATCATATTTCTTCTTCTTCTTCTTTTAATACCCTGTTCGATTATTGAACGTTGGCGATCATATTGGCAATAATACCTCTGTTTACTTAACATAATCCTTTCTAGGGACATCGTCAATCGGTATGTCTCCATTGACATGCTTATTCCACCTGATAATCTTATTGTTTCCGAGAAAATACGAAATTATATGAAGAGGGTCATTTTCGTCAAGATTTGCATTTCAACTATTTTCTTTAAATTCTTCCTGTGTTAGTATTGTGGTCTTGAGTTTCTAATTCGTCAAAAACAATGCTCTCGCCATCGTCATCGTCTTGTGTTTGTTGATTGTCAGATTCATCTCTCTTCACAATCTCCTATCGCCATGAAAAATATGCTGTAACAAAAAGTTACGTTATTCTACTAAAAACTAACGCCAAAAAGAGAACTGTGGTGAGAATTTTCTAATAGAAAAATAACGGGCTTACTAACCTTGGCCCCAGAGACCGGTTTCGATTCTAGCGGGAAAAATCCACACACTTTGTCAACACCCTGTTGAGTACTTCGATTTCTTTGATTATTTATTTTCTATTTGTTATGATATAATGTAATCTATTTCATTTTTGACACTGCTATCTGGGCTGATCCATGTCCATTTACGCTGAGCCTTTTTATCGAAAAAAGAGTTTATCATGAATAAATTTTCCTAGTGTAAGAAGTTCAGCAATCTTCGCCCTCATACATTGCTTACTCCATATTCACACTTATCCATTGCTACTCTTGCATCATCTTGTTTAAACCCCATTTTCGCATTAAAGTCGCCCATAATGATTGTGTAATATGCTGGTGTGGCATATAACGCTGTTTTCTAGGTCCTCACAAATTCTTCAATTTCTTCATCCGAGTGGGTAGTTGTTGGAGCATATGTCTGGATTACCTTAAGGTTATATCTTGCATTTAGTTTGAAGATAAGATATACAATCCTGTGACTTTTGCTGATAATTTCAACTATATTTGTGTGTGCTTTCCATTATAATGAATCCTACTCTACCATTTGTAGTGTCTTCTTCACCTCTAAATTGTAATATATGTCCCAATTTAAAACTAATTTGGGCTTTTCCTCTTCGTCTTATTTCGCTGAGGCCAATGGTGCCCCATCATATTCTTTTTAGGTCTTCCTCCAGTTCCATCATTTTCTGGTCTGATATAAGAGTTCTAACATTGTATGAAGTAATATGCATTTGTCGCTCTTTGTAGTAGCCTGATTTTTTCCGGGGATTCTTAGCACCCTCTTGCTCCAACTACTTCTTTGGTTTTTGGGTGTTGGAGCCGTCGGAGACTGAGGGACGTTCAGTATTTTCGACTTTTATGGAAGTTTTGGGGTTTTAAGCCATTAAAACGTCACGCTTGGCTAGAACATGTTGGCGAGTTGGTTTGGAACTGGGAGGATGAAAGGGCGGAGATGGAAATGCTTTGGGTTTGGATATTGTTTCCCCGGGGATGGGAGGCTGGGGAAATCCATGCGCTCGCGTGGGCAGGTGTTATTCCTGAACTGGATCACTGGATCGCAGAGAAATATCCAGCCTCTGTTATACTAAACAAAAGACGTCATTCCAAGAATCTACTATGATGAACTGCCGTTGGATCGAAAAGAAGCGGCGGTTTTCAGCAAATTTCGGTTCCATGGAGGATTACATATTCTGCCATTACTTTTCTTTCTGTGAAAATTTTAATCAAAAATCAAACAAATCACAATATCTTTCATTTATTTAATAATCATTACAGTACATTTATTTCTAACTTATTAACTTAGACAGTCTTTTACAAAGCAAACACTAGGGGAGGAATATACTTCAAGGCCACGTTGATATAACTGTTTGGATCGTCCAACTCACCAACCAGTTGATTTACTTTCTTAATAATATCAGACCTGGAAGTGTCACGGTGTTCCACGACTTTCTTTAAAGTGTATTGCAGTTGGTAGGCAGAAGTACTGGTAGATAGATCAGCCAGTTCCTTGAGTATCTTCTGTGGGTAACCCTAAAATGTTTAGAAGAAAATATAAATGTTTCTATTACGTTTTTCGTACAATTCATATATTTTTATTTCATTATATTTATTATTACAACTTCCAGTATGTCAAAATTTTAATGTCTACGATATAATACAAATCAGTGCGGAAGTATTGATTTTGATTAGTCGATTGGCAAATGTGTTAAATTGTAGATAACATTTAAAAGAAAGTCATACTTACATGATATTTACTGAGCCCTTGGCGTTTGGATTCTTTATTAAATGTGTCATATAAAGATAGAAGTGTAACATACGCCCTAGTTGGTGGCACTTGCTTTTGTCTTAGCAGTTCAGACCTATAAACAAATAAAAATGTCATTCGTCATAAAACCAGACACAAAAAGAATAAGACAGTATCCATCACTATAAGTTATCCTTAATCCTACTAACACAAAGATTATGATTCGATAAACATTAATCAAAGTCCAACAATCTAGTGAAGATGGTGACTCATTTGCAAGACTCAAATTTTAGATTGTCAACCGTTGGAAAATTCTGTAATTTGTACGTAGTGTAGTCGTTATTTCATAATTTTTTATAATGAACTTATTTTATTATAAATTAATTCTATCGTGGTGTCTCTGTAGGTAACTACGTTTGTGAGTCGTTCTGTGAATTTCTCTATTATCCAAGTCTTACCTTACTATAACAGGAATATAGGTACAGCTGGTTCCTAAAAAGACCTCATACGACTCTTAGTAAGATTTGATTATTTTGAGCAGTTTATCTGATTGGTCTGACATTATATTTATTATGACAAACAAGAAAAAAAAACAAACAAACAAACAACCCTTACTGGTGGATGTGGCCTAATAGAGCACCTAAATCATATATTTTTTGAATGCCTCATAAGAATCATTCCGAGTTTTGACCTATACACAAATTCATTTATATAAATTATAATTCACCAATTACTATATATTCCATTTTAAATAAACTTAGTATTAGAAGTAAAACTTAGAAGAATCAGTCAGCATTCTAATAAAATTCCTTCTCAATACTTTTTGCAGTGTTTACTAACATAACCTATTAATTAATAATGATTTTTTCTCCCACTAACGTCATTCTCACAGAAAGTGCAACTATCGATCTACACCATAGATTTAAATGGATTGACACGAAATAGCAAAAATTAACACAACAAACGTCAAATAATGATGACATTACTTATCTAATTTGATCCTGTCAAAGTTTGATGTCTCCGCCAGCAGCAGTTTTTTTTCCCCTTTCTTTACGGCGGAGGGAAAAATGTTGTCATGGAAACAATATGAAACATGTCACAAAGCAACAATACAAATGTTATTAACAACAATTAAACAGCATTTTTATTTATAGTAATATTAAAAGTACAATTTGTTAATGAGGCATTTTCAAACTTGAAACCGTGCAAAAATGTTCCCGACTCTGGATACGCATTGGTAATTGTTGATGATACTGATGGTCGAGAGCAACTTTCAGCAATCATTCCCGATGTTGGCGAATCATGAGGGTTTTAAAATGTTTTGAGCATTATCGTTCTTATTTCTTATTGGATCCTCTATATATCCTTCGGCAACCGTGCTTGATTTCCAGGCCCATGGCGTTTGAGGCTTTCTAGATTTCCGCCTCCATCAATTAAAAGTGTTGCTGAAGTTCGTCGTAAAGAGAGACCCGTGTATGCGCTTGCATCGTTTAAATTTAAATAACTAGGTACTTTTTGGGCTACTGCGCTGATCGATGTATTCCATGACGCTTCAGTAACACTTTCCATTTTGGTACTTGATAAAAAATCGGTTTTCTGTGAAATTTTCAGAGCGCAGTGATGCATACTTTTTATACAGTAGTAGTTTTGACCAATTATCGTAAAAGATCTAATTTGTCGTGTTTTACTGTCTGGGATTTTGATAATTATTACATTTTCTTTATCCTCAATATCCACAGTCTTTATTTTTACGATTTCGTCGCATCGACAGGCGCCGGTAACCCCAATTAACAAAACAATCTGTAATGTTTTTATAATTTAGTATACTACATGCTTTGCAATATAATTTTTTTACCTTTAATCCTAAATACAACTTATCTGCTTCAAACAAAAGTTTATCAAACTCGTCTTTAGTGAAAATTTTAGACTTCTTTGCAGTATATCCTTCGCTTGTTTTTTTCAGAAAGGCACGTAACTTTAAAAAATTCGCTTATATCCACATTTTTTCTAATAACTAAATTGGATTTTATCATAGAGTATCGTGACCACATTGTAGAAGATTTCCATTTATTTTCAGTTTCCATTATATTAAAATATGCCAGTAAAACGTCTTCGGTAACTTGCCGTACTCCTCTTATATCGCACCACTCTTGGAAGTGCTTGTACGCTAACCGATACTTTATTCCGGACTTGGAGGGCCCCAAACGTGCTACTGCATCATTAGCCGCGGACTCAATTTCGTTAAGGTTTTTCATTTTCGCACTAAATTTGCGCTTGCGGTTGCAACAACAATAAGCTGTCTTTAATAATTGCAAACAACTGTCAAACAACTGTAACCAGGGAGACGCAAATCCCACCGACGACTTAATTATTTTAATTTCTAACATCTAGACGACTTTGATAGTTGTCACAGTTAATTTCGAGTAAAAATAGCGTATGAATTGTACTATTTATGGTTGAAAATTGCTACGTTTGAAGAAGAAATAGACGCCCTAACAGCAGTCAAAAAGTTTTTACCATCAATGAACACAAGTGACATACCAGCCTGCTACTCAAATGAATACAATATCTACACTTATAAATGTACCAATTATAAAAACAATAAAAAATAGTTCCCCTAACTTTTGGGAATATTATAATTTTGTAAATTCTTATTACTATAATTACATACAAATATTTACAGATACTTAAAAAAAAAACAACAAAACCAAAACCTTGAGGAAGCCCGTTTTGGCTTCCTCAAGGAGAAAGGGTACACATACCTAGTATAAATTATTCCTTTTCTGAAAAAATTCCTTCACTTATTAATATCTGTACAGCTGAAATAATAGTTATGTAAAAGGGCCTAATGATTTGCAAGGAAAACAATTTTGATAAAGCTATAATATTTACGGACTCAAAAAGTGTGACAGTATGTAGATAATGAGTATTTATCCTTATATACTTAATAGACTGCTCAATTTTCTATCAAATACGCTTTAAGAGTTGTATCAGTTTTTTTAGAAACCAGCTGATTTAATGTACGTTATACTTATTCGCTGAATCAATTAAAAATGGTAATATACATTAATTTTTACAAACAGTACTTTCAATTTTGAAAATATTGTGACTCTTTGAAAAATAATATACGCATAGATCTTTACAATAAGTAAAGAATAGCAAAATCTGGCAATAATTTTATGAGATATTACGTAGATCATATCAAAAAATGCTTGTAGAAATCACCATCGTAATATCTGTTTAACGTAAAGCCCTTTACAATCAATCAATGCGTTTTTTACCTTGCTTTAAGCTCTATGCTTCTTCAAGGGTGGGTTTGTTACTTGGGTGTTTATACTTGTTTGGTTTGAAATGCCAGTTTTCGCTCGTATGACTTCCATTGGACTCCGAAGACTAAGGGCGCCGCGGCTAAAAAGCTAAAAAGTCAAAGAGGGTAGGAGAAGGATTGGAAGGGAGCCGAGAACAAGAAGAATGCAAGAGGCGGAAATCGTACCCTCCGGAAGAGTTAGCCAGGTATACCAAGCCTGTCACGAAGTACAAGTTCCATGGAAAAAAACGATTCCTTTCAGATTGTTGGCCATTGTTTGTTTGTTGGAAAATCGCGTGGAGGATAGCTGTGGCTGTGTCCTCACCTAGGATCAGGTATCATTGTGCAATGAGATTGGGAAACCACAGAAAACCAATCTCCCCCTGTCCTTGTGTATATTTGATCGACTCTTAAGGAGTGTAGTCGGTGCTCACAGTGTAGTGTTGTGTTGTGTGTTTGTGGAATTTTGTATGTTTATTAATTTGGTTTTTATGTTTATTATTGTGATATGGGATTAGGTGTTTATTAATTTGGATTGTGAGCTAGGAGGAGGTAAAGTGTTGTGTATGGGTGTTGCTGGTGTGTGTATGAATGTGTGTTGGTGTGTGAGTTGTGATTTTCAGATGTGTAGGTGAGTGAAGGTTTGATTGACTAGGTTATTTGTGCATAAAGTGGCTATGGCACATCCATACATTGCGTTTGATATTTTATTTAAGGAATAGGGTTATTGCGCTTCTCTTTTCAGGGAAGACGTTGAATAGGAGCATGGATGTGAAGTGAATGAGGGATTTCATAGAGGTTAGATCGTAGGATGGGATTTGTTTCTCGGTGTGTACTGGCTGGGTTTGATTGTAGTTTGCGGGATGAGCGCTTCTGTGAGGACATCGTGGTGAGAAGGCAGGGTGAGGACCACTACAGTTGGGACATTTTGGAGCTGATATTGTGGGGCAGGCAGTAGACCGGTGGCTGAGTCCACAGAACGGACAAATTATTGACTTTTCGGAACATTCTGTGTTGAAATGTCCGCTTTTGCAGCATCTCGAGCAGTATTTAGACCGAACGGGGACGGAGTTGCCTGATCGTGGAATTTCACAGGCCAAAAGCCCTTTAGAGCAATTATTTTTAAGTGATCACAATTATAACATTTATTCAATAAAATACTCCCTCTACGATGTGGAAACAGCTATGCTAGATCGTTATCGAGAAACCTTCTACCTAGCCTAACCTAATCTAAATTTTAACAACTACAAACCTAAAGTCCGAATCATCGTATTTCTTCAAAAATTGCTGCGATTCTTCATCTACATTATTTGGCACGTCGATTTCAACCTCGTCCACGATTTTGTAGGTATCCAGGAAGTTTTTACCCAAATATTGGGCTATCAAGTTTAATTCAGTTTCGCCGGTTCTTCCAGAATATATCTTTTTGGCACTTCTTTCTTTGCTTTCGAATAAGTCTTGTTTATATCTGTCGAAGTAGTTAAGGCCGGTTGGGCGCTTCAAACTATCTACGTAGTCTCTATAGGATGAACCTAAAACAGAAATAAATTGTTATGTTAATTATAAGATAAAATCTAGTTTTTAGTTATATTTTCTAAAATTGATTAAGTTGTAAGTACTTTATCTGTTCAATTTGATTAATGGTGTAGGAACAATGGTATTGTCTAATTTATTTTGCCTGATCTTCTAAAGTTGATAATACTTTACTGATTCGATATTATAGTTCTACAGAGGTTCTGAAATTGCTTTCTTGTGACATGTCTAAGTTAAATATTATATGAAAATCACCAAAAGATGATAAGGTACCGAAATAGTATAAATAGTACTTCTTCTTCTTCTTCTAGTTCCATGACCGTAATCGATCGTTGTATATTATGTTGGCTACCATATTCGCTATCGTGACTTTATTGACAGCAGCTCTAAATAACGATGTAGTTGATTTTCCATACCATTGCCTTAGATTTTCAGCCATGATGTTCTTCGTCTACCAGGACCACGATTACCTTGGATCTTTCCCTGAATGATCAGATGTCAAAGATCATATTTTTCAGGGTGTCTCATAATGTGACCGAAGTATTCCAGCTTGCGTTTCTTTATTATATCGATCAGTTGTGTTGTCTGGCTCAGCCGTCTAAGGACCTCCTCATTTTTAACTCTGTCGACCTAGCTTATTTTCAGTAGTCGTCTGTATACCCATATCTCAAAGGCTATCAAGCGTTTAAGCATAGCCTCCGTTAGAGTCCACGTTTCCACTCCATACAGCAGGACAGGAAGGATGTAGCAAGATGTCATACGAACTCTAAGGTCAATGCTAAGATCGTGACTGAAAAGTACGTTTCTCATTTTTACAAAGGCAGCTCGGGCTTGTTCTATTCGGCTTTTAATTTCTGCAGTTGGATCCCAGCTTTTATTGATATTACTGCCGAGATACACGAGTTTCTCTACTCTGTCCAGTGTAGCATCTTCAACTTTTATACCGTCATCCTGTATATAATTTTGTTTGCTAACTATCATATATTTAGTTTTCTTAACGTTAAGTTTTAATCCATACTGATCACAAGTCTGTTTTATTTTGTTCATTAAATTTTGAAGGTCTTCTCCGCAATTGGCAAGGACTAAGGTATCGTCGACATATCTAATATTGTTGACGGTTACTCCATTCACAATAATACCTTCGGTTGTCTCCATTAAGGCTTTCATAAATATTTCCTCCGAATATAAGTTAAAAAGTAAAGGCGACAATATACAGCCTTGTCTCACTCCTCTTTTTATATTTATTTCATCCGACAGTTCTTCTTCAACCTTTATTCTTGCCACTTGATGTCAGTATAGATTTGTAACTATTTGTAGATCTTTATCGTCCAATCCAGCTGTTTCCAATATTTCTAGCATTTTGTTATGTCGGATTTTGTCAAAAGCTTTTTCAAAATCGATTGCACAAATATACACATTTTGATTTATATCTCTGCATCTCTGTACTAGCACCTGTATACGAAACAAGGCTTCTCTTGTACCCAAGCCACTCCTAAACCCAAATTGAGTATTGCTAATTCTGTCCTCTAACAGCGTGTAAATTCTGCTGTGTATTACTCACAGGAAGATCTTCAAACCGTGACTCATCAGACTTATTGTCCGATTATCACCGCATGATTCTCGTCCAGTTTTCCTCAGTACTTTCTTCTTTGCTTGATGTTAGCTTCATTTTTTGTTCTAATATACTAGTTATTTCTTGTTTTACAGTATCATTTAGCATCGTTTCTCTATCGTCCTCTTTATCCTCTATCGTCCGTTTCTCTATTTGTCCTTGCAACTCTTTTTAATCTCAGTCTTATTTTTCCTACTAAAATATTGTGATCTGTTGGTACATCTGCGCCTGGATATTGTTTTTACTGCTAATACTGAATTTCTGTACCTTTTATTTATACATATGAAGTCTATTTGGTTACGAACAACTCGTTCAGGTATATCTGCTGGTGATTTCCAGGTGTAAAGACGATGTTTTGAGAGTTTGAAAATTGTGTTCGTTATTACTCATTGCTTTTCTACGCAAAAGATGCCAACATATCTCCTCTTTCATTTCGTATTCCCAGACCATATTTCCCTATGATATCTTCCTGTTAACATTCACCAATCTTTGCATTAAAATCTCCTATGATAATATTGAGATCCTGTTTCTTTGTAGTAGCTAATACTTTTTCTAAATCATGATCGAATTTTTCGATTTCTTCTTGTTCATAGTCTTGTGCGGGTGCATATACTTGTAATATGTATACTATAAATGTGTACTATAAATAGTACACATCTACTATAAATCATGAAATATATCGTAACTCTTTAGATAAGAAGTAAAACTAAATTTCAATACACTGACAGTTTCTCAATACCTTTTTGAAGTGACTGATAGTAAGTATCAGGTCCAGGAGGCTTCAGAGGTGCATATACTCCAGGCCTATGATACTGCGTTGGTTTAACTGTTGAAGTAGTAGTTGGTCCGTTTGGTGGACTTGTAGACGGTCTTAGATCATACTTCATCATTTCTGTTAAGTACGCCAAAATTTGCATCGACGGTGGTATATAGGAGTCGAGCAGCAAAGTTGTTTCTTCAACTCTTGGAGGACCTCCAATTTCGGAAAGGCATGTCTGAAAAATACATAAATTTTTTAGGTAATCATTTCAAAATTAAAAACTTTCATTTGGCGTTTGTAGCTTTTACTTTATACATTGTTCTTATCCTATATTTGTTGCTTTAATAATTAATTGAAGTATGTAGTATCTTGAAGAAATAAACAAGGAAAAATGAGAAAAAACCCAACACTACTTGGAAACCTACAACAAAACTTTACCTATAAGAAAATTCGGGCTTTCGAAATGTGGCTTTATTATCGAATCTTGAAGATATCCTATACCGACCACGTTACTAACCAGGACGTTTTATTAAGAATGCAAAAAGGAAAAGAGTTGTTCACCACAATAAAACAGCCAATTGAATACCTCGATCATGAGGAACAGCGAAATATATGAGTTGCTGCAATTGATTCTACAAGGGAAAGTAGAAGGAAAACGAGGACTACGAAGGTGAGTGATTTCCTAGTTGAAAAATCGACATACGTGGTTCAACACAACAACCACAAATCTTCACAAAATACAGATTGACATGATGGTCGTCAACATCCAAAACGGATAGGCACTACAAGAAGAAGACATGAAAGACACCAGAGAAGGATACAAGCAGCAGAGTTGAAATACCTCAGAAGAACGATAGGAGCAAGACGGATAGATATGCTCAAAAATGAAGAAATAAAAAATAGGCCTGAAATTAAACCATTGCTTGACACAATAAAGGAGCAAACATTGCCATTGTTCAGTGATATAACACGGGTGGACAGTAAAATGCAAGTGAAAAAAGTGTGGAAAGCTAAATTAATAGGGAAAAACAGAAGGGGCAGACCAATAAAAAAAGCCATTGCAGAGATATTACAAAATAAGGATTAATCTTGGCAAGAAGCAACACAAGTGGCGAATAACATAAACTAGCGACATAATCTTCGACAACTAACAATAGAAGAGTAACCAATGTATATATGTATGTATGTATCAAAAAAAAATATAAAATTGGAACATCAAATAAGGATTTTCCTGTTCTGCAATTGTGTCTCATCGCCAAGTGTATTAAAAAAGTAAACTATTAGATAACTTATTCAGTTGATTAATATATTCAATCAAATAACAGAAGATGCAGAAGTAGACTTTTGTGTCAGTAAATTATCTTCCTTTGGTTTTCACCATAAAATTTCTCATTTTTTCAAAGCAAAGGATTCGTTGACGTTAGAGACGTCAATAGTAACAACATAATATATGAAAAATATGTTAGTCTCGACATTAATATAGGTAATCAACGACATAAATATCAAAACAGCGGTAATATGTAAATGAGGGATCAATGAACCACTGAATGGCGGACTAAGGAGTAAAATTTATTCATATTTGTCAAAAGAAACTTAGCAGTAGAATTGTTGTAGCGGTATTTAGTTTTATTGTTAAATAAAGGTGTTTTTGATCATAAATACTGAAATAAAATCAATTGTTAACATAAGTATTCTTATAAATAAAATATTTATTATCCAATATGCAATAAACAGGACAAACTAAGACTAATAATGTGTGTTTTTTATAGGTATAGAACGTTGAAATGGAACAAAACAAAAATGATTTTTATAAATGGACATGAAATTGATTTTATTCATAGGATAATCTTTTCCATTATAGTTTAAGTATGATTTCTGGCATATGACCGTTATTGTCATGTGGCTCTGACGTAGTCTAATCTGGAGGTCCAATTTTCGATCACTTTTTCGATATTTGTTGCCATATATTAGCAATAACGCCGCGAATGTGTAACTCCAAGTAGTCAACCAGTAGTAGCACAACGTGATTACTTTTTTAATGTAAGTAAAAATATAACATCCACCATTTTGCCACAACAAGATCCTATTTCCTATCTCCCAAATTCAAAAAAGGTCTCGAGTTCATTCTTTATAAGACCAGTTGATAATTCTTATCCAAACAATCAGTGGTATCAAAAGCAAATCTTCAAAAAACAAAAAATGTATTGGAAGTCCTGGTCTCACTAATTTACGATTGAAAAGGGCATATTTTCAGAGTGCTTAAAGACAGCCAGTATTATTCCTCTTCATAAAGATGGTGAAAAACCTAACGTCTGCAACTATTGCCTTACTACCGAGCAGATCCAAAATTATTGAAATACTTATAAAACTCCGACTTAATGTCCTTTATCGTTGAAAACAACATTTTATAACAAAGTTAGTTAGGCTTCTTATGTAATAAATGTACCAGCGATGATATGTTTTCTGTACTACGTGCGGTCTATCAAGCACTAAACAATAATCTTTATACTGCTACTGTTTTTTATAACTATATCAAAGCTTTTGATTGTGTAAATCACAAAATTTTGATAAAAAACTAAATTTCTATGAAATTCGAGGTATTTCTTTGAATTGGTTGCCATCTTACTTGAGGAATAAGAAACAACTAGTTAGAGCAAATGATACTGAATCTAATCACAAAAGCGTTATCGCTTCCTTATTTCTTTTTGTTGATGATACCAGTATTACCTGGAGAAACTCTAATATTGCAACTTTTCATGCAATTATAACTTCTGATCTACTTAAAATAAAAACCTGGTCCCACTCTGGATAAAACTCTGGTCTTTTAACTTAGATAAGAGATTATTCTATAAAGGAGCTCTTCAACACTTGTTTCTTAATAACAGCCAGATCAGTACCGTTGATTTTGTAAAATTTCTTTGTTATTTTTATACACATCAACCTTAAATGGTCCCTTCATATCGATTTGTTAAATAAGGAACTAACCTTAGCCTGCTATACAATAAGATCTGTTTAGAAGAAAATCAATTTAGCATCTTCCAAAATAACATATTTTTCTTTGTTCGAGTCTTATCTTCCTTTGGAAGGTCTTATATGGCCTTCCTGTTTTTGGGTTCTTGTACAGCTGCCCAGTCTGATGTTATTTTTAAATTACAAAAAAGAGAAACATTGCAAAAGCTACTTATAAAATGATGGGATTTTTACTTCCTCTTTAAATATTTTAGAAACGGTTTGCTTAATTCGTAAACGGCTTCGAAATTCCAAGTACCAGTTCTTAAAGCTTATTATAGACGGAAGATAGAAGAAAAACGGGGCATCGGAAGAAAGAAATACTCATGGCTTAAAAACATAAGGGATTGGACAAACCTCGATGCCCATGCACTTTTTAGAGCTACACAAAATCGAGAGTAGTACGCCAGAATTGTCGCCAACATTCACTAGTTGGATAGGGCATCATAAGAAGAAGAACAATTTATACTTTCAGTAGCGACTTATGATCAGAGTGACTCAGTGAAATATGAAGCAATCGATGTTGGGTTAAACCTAAGGGGTACGTTTCTTAATGCCGTAACAGAGATAAGTTACAAGCTATATTGGGATGATTGTATCATTGTGTTATGTTAAATATTAGTTATAGTAACTTGTAGAATTCTCTATCAAGAATGTATTGAATAAAGGGGAGGTATTTACTTTTCTTTTGAGTGCATCTACATTATTTATAAGATTGTTTTATAAAAACATGTGAAACTATTATTTAAAAAAAATTATACTCCAGTGTACTACATACACCCATTTTAATTTAATGTGTTAGAATGTAAGACTATATACTTACGTTTACCAGTCCAAAGAATAACAGAACTCGTACCAACACAAACATTTTACCGGCAAAAACAACTCCTTTTGAATAACTTATTCAAATGACTGAAGGAAGAACAATACGAACCACCGTGATGCCACAATTGTCTTGTTGTTGAAAACAAACCGGCAGCCAAACCAGTCTCCGGCGATGAAAACGACCAAAATAAAAGACTTACGCCGTGAATAACTGTAGATCTTCAAGTATGGCGCGACACAGAGGCCTAGTCTTCGACGGTACTACTTATTTTCACTTTTTTCTTTTGTGTTCTAGCATGAAGGTAACTAGAACGTGGTCTAGTTAGGATTTAATGCATATATGGGAATATTTTTCTCTTTATTGTATTGAACGGTGAACTTAGTAGAACGCGCTTGGTTTATACTTTATAGGTACTAAATATATACATATCAAATCAGTAAGTAAAAGTATAAAATTTTTAGACCCAAAATAAATAATTAGGTCCTTTTTTAGGCCCAAGATTATGAAGACGTCGAATATATGACCCGTAAACTTATCGAAGAATACGAACTATGGGGGCTAGAAGTAAATATCAAGAAAACTGAATACATGTGCATTGGGGGAATTGAACAAAATCTAATCTTGAAAGATCACTGTCAAAAATACAAATATTTAGGCATGCAAATAACCAACGATGGCAAATTAGACGAAGAAATTAAACATAGAAATAACCAAGGAAGACAAGCCATTAGACAATTAAACAGTGTACTATGGAATAAAACAATCTCCAAATAAAACAAACACAAAATCTATAACAGCATTATAAAAAACATCATTACATATGGAAGTGAGGTATGGCCACTGAAAGGAAAAAACTTAAAAAAGCATTAGAAGCAATAGAAATGGACTTCTGGAGAAGAGCGGCTGGAAAATCAAGATTAGACAGAGTTAGAAACGAAAGAATACGAGAAATTATGGGGGTTAAACACAATTTAACAGAGGACCTCAGAGTAAATCAACTAAGATGGTATGGACACGTCCAAAGAATGGATGAACACAGAATACCAAAGAAAGTATTGAACTGGACACCGCATGGAAGAAGAAAGTAAGGTAGACTCAGATTAAGTTGGAGAGAAGGAATCGATAACGACTTAAGGGAGATGGGAGTTGAAGAAAACCGCTGGAACGACCGAGATAAATGTAGACTGGAAATCAGAAGACGGCGTAGAACGTTATAAACTGATTGATATATATATATATTTATATATATATATATATATATATATTATATATATATATATTATATATATATATTATATAAATATATATATATATATATATATATTATATATATATATTATATTATATAATAAATAATTTTAAAGCAAATCTTCTTTTTGTATCATGTCAATTATTCGATGTTGGCGATCATCAAGGCAAATGTTTCACAATATTTTGCCGTATGATTAAGTTACTATACTGCTCGAACTTTCTATTTTTTCCTTGATAATAATACAGTGGAGGGTAAAGAAGTATAATGCGAAACATAAAGTTGATTTCAGTTTAATCCACTTAACCTTTTCTACTCGAATCAGACTATCAGCTTTACTCTGGTACGCCCTGTATAACTAAATATAGTCCTTTTCCATCATATTGATAGCACATTATGTATGCAAATCCTCAACAGGTCAAAAAACCATAGGCGTCACCCTATACTTGTTTTGAAATAAATAAAAAAAATTAATAATTTTGCCTCAAAATCAATTAAAGATTACCACGAGGAAATGACTGCTGACGTTTTTGAAGAATATACCATTCAAGACTAGCAGAAAAATTGCCAACAACGGCATGGAAAAACGGAGAGATGATCGAATGGTTGGATAAACACGCAATTGAGTACAAGGAGAATTCGACAAAAAAGGAATTATTACCTATTGTAAGGCAACATAAAGCAGCTTATAAAAAATATATAATTCATAAAATGGCATTAAACCGTGATGTAATTATTTTACGTTTACCCCCATACCACTGTGATCTGAATCCGATAGAAAATATATGGTCTCAAGAAAAGGGTGAAGTCGGACGCAACAACAAAACTTTTAAACTAGAAGACTTACAACAATTATTAGAATATTCCTTATCAAAAATAACTCCAGAAAATTGGAAAAATTGATACAATGCTGGAACCAGTAATAATTAACATTGGAGTTGAAGATTCCTTAGATTCAGAAGAAAGCAGTGAATCTGAAATGGAATTTGATTAAAATAATATTCATTTTTTTACAAATCGGTCCCTGTTACGGTCACAAATTATTTTATGTATATAACCAATAAAATAAACATCTTACATTTCTTGCAAATTCATTAGTACCTGTTAATCTCCATCACTCCGACACTGGCAATTTTATTTAGGGATTAGTAACCCTCAAAACTATTGTATTCTATTCTGCTTCAACCTTTATATCTGATGGTTATACTCAATTTAGAATTGTTTTCCTATATACTTTTGTAAACGTGAAAAATCAATAGATTTGCAGAAAATATTGATTTTTCACGTTGAGAACTCCTATGAATAGCTGTTCTGATGAGACCTATTAGGTCGAAATACGTATCAACAGATACATAGGATTTGTTTGCGTGAAATCAAATATTTGCTGCCTTTTTTCATTTTATTCGGATTTACTCTGTGTGACTACTAGAAGCACAATTCGCTAAGGATTTCTGCTTAGTTGTAAAAGACATGTCGTGGAATGCAAATTTTAGATTCCCCATGTCCCTTTTAACATCTTTTATCAACGTCTGTTTGCCTTGCAATTTTTAGAAGGCTCAGATTATAAGCAGAAATCTGAATTGTGTTTCGAAACTATTTTACTGATTTTTAGTTTTTTGTCATCACCATGCAGGCTTTTGCGTGGACGAGGTCGTGTGTTCGTTTTGATCGGCCTGCATTACATCCCCTGCATTATCCTTATACCAGGTTGATCCTTGACGTCCACTTTAATTTCAGTTCCTTAGAGATTCGACCTCTTAGCTTTGATTATCTGTTTATATGTGCTTATACTACTCAAGATAAATAAATAAATATCAAAATGTGAATAAATAAGTAATTATGTTAGTTAAACCATAATTTGGTTGGCGCATGTGAGGCAGTATCAGACCGGTACAGAGATCATTTCTTCATCGCTCTGATCCTATAATGGCATAGCTGCTGTCCTATGCCTTGCTCTCAGGTGATATTTATTTGACAATTCCTTATTCTCACTTGTTCTACGTATCTGTAGGACCGTTTCCAATCAGCCATTGGGACGTGTCGTGTCAAGATTAAGAACTGCCCCCTACCCGAGTGTTTTCCAAAAAGTGCCAAAAGATCCTTACTTAATTCAGAACTCCGGCTTCATAGAAACTAACACCAGCACGGAGGAATAAATCACAATGGTAAATTAAAATTAGTAATTAAAAAAAGTGACCGACATCATGGGAAAAATAGCGACATTGAGATGGCAATGGGTAGCATATGTAGCAAGACAAGACACCAACAGATGGTCTCATAAAGTGACATTCTGGAGACCTCGAGAAACAAAAAGAAGCGTAGGAAGACCCAAAAAGAGATGGATAGACGATTATAACAGCTGTAGCTGGAAAACAGTGGATGAGAATTGCAAAAGATAGGGAAGCGTGGAAGCAATTGGAGGAGGCATATGTCCAACAAGGGATAAATAAAGGCTAAAAAAGAAGAAATTAAAATTAAAAACACTTTGTATTTAAAGATTTGTAAACCTCCGTAAATGTTTTATTTCCTCTATGAGACTACATAATACTATGCTTTATTATGATAAGTTTGTGTTTATGTTTTGGAGTGCAACTGCAAGCACCTAATAACAATTACGAAACAATAGCAAACATTGTTGAAATTTAATAACATGAACAATGTGTTTTTAAGACTAGTTAATTTAAAAATATATTTAACGATGTATTGTGGCGATTAAGTTATAGTTAAACAGTAAATATCTTACACTCACGGGAGCATTTTTATGTTTGTGTAGTATGTGTAAACAAATTATTTGAACGCTAAATGATTCAATTATGACACATGATAAATTTACGAGACTACAAAGCAATTAAATAAATTGTTTCTTTGAGAAATAACATTTTTTTTATTTTCAAATATGTATCACTCTTAGGAATGTTTTTAATGTATTTTTCATGATTTCTAAATTATAATGTTATTGAACAAATTTATCAAGAGAGGCATGTACTCTTCTTCAAAAAGTTTACCAATTTCAACTGAAAGTTTATCTGCCCTTGGTGCTTTTCCGTCTTTCAAGGTATTCAGTGTATAGAAAATTTCTTTCTCTGTTATTTCAGAGTCTTTATTTATGTTCGCGTGTTTAAGGTAATCTCTAGTCTTCTTCTTCTGAACCACTTACTTTTCCTCGCCACTCATTTCTGTCCATTAGGTCTTTTTCACACCTCTTCTCTCTTAAGTCTTCTGCCACACAGTTTTTCCATTTTCTCCTCGGTTGCCCTCTTGCTCTTATTTCATCAACTTTTAACAGCTCTATCCTTCATTCCACATAGCTTTCATTTCTACGTCTAACATGACCAACACATTGCAACGTTTGTTTTTGAATATTTTTTGAGACTGTAGGCACCCAGCTCTTTCCTTAATCAAGTCGTCCCTGATCCTGTCTTTTCTAGCCTTACCCAACATCACCGTAACATTTTTATTTCAGCTATCTCCATCTTGTTCTTGAATCTTGTTTACAGGTCACACTTCCCTGCTGTACACCAACACAGGTCTTACCACACTCTTGTATTATCTTTTTTTTTTAGTCCTTCCTCGATTTTTCGATCACAAAGTATCCCATCATTCGATTCCTGTTAAACTAACCAGCCTACATCCTATAGACAATTTCTCGATATAGTGTCCCATTTTATTTTATGTAAAAGCCAATGTATTTAAATTCTCTTACTCTTCCTAGTTTTGTTTCAAGCAATTCTATGTCTTTAACCATTCCTCTACATTTTAACCACATATAATCCGTTTTCGACCTGCTTATCTTAAGTCCTCCCTATTCAATAGCCTTTCTACAACCCTTCATCTTCTTCTCCACCATACCTTTGCTCTCCTCTGCTAACACGATATCATCAACAAAAAGCTTTGACCAATCAGCCCCTTTCTTACTTTTACTGTCAATACATCCATAAGAATATTAAACAGATGAAGACTCAATGAAGATCCTTTATGCAAACCATCCATAACTGAATAACTTTTGGTCAGTTCGATACAAGTCTTTATTTTGGTGTACGGTCCCTCATACATACCCTTCATGAGCCTTATGTACTTCTCAGAAACACATTTCGCTCTCATACTCCTCTGTAGTTTTTGTTTAGGAACTGAGTCGTATGCCTTCTCAAGATCTATAAATACCAAATGTAGCTCTCTTTTTTACTCGCCGTATTTCTCTACCAATTGTCTGAAAGAAAACAAGACATCCATTGTCCTCCTCCCAGACAAACTGTTCTTCTTCTATCGATGTTTCTCTCCTTAACAGTCTCTCTACGGTTCTTTCCCAAATTTTCATTCTATAATTAATAATTATATAATTCTTTACAATTCTTATAGTCATGAATGTCCCCTTTATCTATGTACAATGATGCCATCACAGTCTCTCTCCATGCATTGGGCATCCTTTCTTCATCATATATCCTTCTCATCATTTGCCACAAAATATCAATTCCTTTCTTTTCTAGAGCCTTCCAAATCTACACAGGTATTCCATCAGGTCCTGCTGCCTTACCATTCTTCATCTTATTTAACCCCTTGATAACTTCATCTCTCGTTATCCCCGTATGTATTATTGTATAATGTATTACATTCTCATTTGGAATGCCACATCCTCTGTCTTTCTACTAACTTTATTTGCTTTATTTTAACATCAGTTCTTAACACTTCTTTAAATCGCACGTGGGTCAAGTCCTTTGATGATTTGTCAAATATTTTATGATTTTCTATACCTTTAAATTTGCTCTGTGTATGTTCTTAATTCGCCGTGGGCATTGCAAAATATATTGTATTAAATTGGTGGTTGTAGTCCTTCTAATTCTTGATTTTTCTATTTATATTTTTGATTGACATGCTTGACCTCCTCAGATTCTCTGCTACAGTTTGCAGCTGAAGTCTGCACGAAACAGTCCCATTGTATGCAGGTGTCACTTGATTGGCTCATGTTTAGTAATGAAGTCTATTATGACTCTGAGCTTTCCCTGCTTGTTTTCTACAATACTTCACAAGAATTTATGTTGTTGGATTATTGTAGAACTTACTGATACCTTGCAGTCCTAACATTCGAGTTCTATATCCATGATCAGTAAAAATAGTTTCTTGTTATACAGCCATAATGATTGCTTTACAAAATTGTATGTATATCTTTAACATAGCGGTCTCATTTGTCTTCTACATTCTTAATTTGTTTTTATTATGTAGTTTACATGTCCTTAGGACCAGCATTTAACATTTCTTCAAAAGAGTACCCTCAAATTTAGTGGCTATTTTATAACAAGCTGGCAGTAAGTGTTTATACCGGAAAACTCTTGATTCTTTGCAGGGTAAGAGCCATTGACTGTGCTAGTTTTTTCAATACTGAATCGGATACTATATTTGTCTTTTAGAGTTCTGGAGAATAATGCAAACTAACTCGCGTTCGTGGTAGAATACTAAATGAGTTAGAATATTGTGAAGCTAGTCTAAAGATCTTTATTCTGGCTTATTTAAGAAAAAAATGGAAACAATATGAAATATAACTGAGACAAATGTTTCTTCTAAGCCTGAAGCCTTGGAAATATTACCAAGATTTGTCAACTAAATATATAAAATATTTCGAGAAGAAAAACCAAATAAGAATTTAAAATGCTTCTTGACTTATTGATACAGTTGGGATCCAGGAGACTCACGTCCTAAAGTAAAACAGCTCACGAAAGAGAAAAATATATGGTTACACATACCACGACTTATATGACATTGCTATATATGTTAAAAGTCACATTTAAGTAGTTTAATTATTATTAAGGTATATTCCATAGTATTTATATAATTACAATTAAAGTAAAGGGTCTAACAATCTTTAATATTTTGCTAGGAGATGTGTATGTAGGAGATTTGCAAGGCCACCACGAAGCTTGAAACTACATAACTATATTACTGGACTCAATTCAACAAACCCGATATTCAAATCCCGATTTATATTATGTGTGTCGAAATAATCTAGATTTACAAGCTCAAGAACAGTTTATAACAAGTTTTTTTACTCATAACACCGACCTGTCTTACTGAAAGTAGATGTCGAAGGAGAAATTATTACATCTTGTAGATAGACCTTGTTAGAACTTTAAAAAAGCACCTATTTTCATATTTAAAAAAGCACGTACCAACTTCGTGATCCAAAAGATTTGACAATGGCCCTCATTAAACCGGAATACAATAGATCGACTTAACGTGTTTGAAATGTGGGCATTAAGAAGATTGTTAAGAATTCCACGGATAGTTAGAGTTACGAATACAGAAGTGTTAAGGAGAATAGGCAGAGATAGGGAAATGGAAAATACAATAAAAGAAAGGAAATTGCAATATCTTGGACATGTGATGATAGGCGAAAGATACAACATCTTAAGACTCATAATTCAAGACAAAATAGAGGGTGGGAGAAGCGTAGCAAGAATACGCGTTTCCTGGTTCAAGAACCTAAGAGAGTGGTTTGGTTGCAGCTCAAGGCAATTGTTTAGAGCTGCTGCCTCGAAGGTCAGAATGGCCATGATAATTGCCAGCCTTTGTCAAGGAGATTGAACTTAAATAAGAAGAATGCGAATTCAAAGAACAAGAATTAGCTCATTGTAAAAGTTTCTTGACGAAAAAATTTGTAATGTAGGTGATTTATAGCATTTTCTTAATTTGCGACATATTTTAAATACCCGAAAACTTATCGATTTATCCTGAAAATTGATAACGATACTATGCAACAAGACAAAGATTTCCGGTTTTTTAATGATCCATTTATTTTTCTTTTCTAATAATGTCGTGATCTATATGTAATTAAGAACATAAAAGTCTTTTTGTAAAATCTTAATTGCAATAGCATCCCAAGAAAATTTCACACATTGAGGACTGAGGTTATTCACACACAGATTCAAGGTTGTTCAATGTTGTGGTCTTAGAACAAGTCGTATGAATTTTTATTTGATAAAATCAAAACTTGTTTCGATTCGTAGAATGTATATTTCTAAGAGTTTAATAAACTGATAATTGATTAAAAAAACGCCATATAATAATTTAAATCACAATAGATAATAAAATTTTATATACAGTGTTTAAAAAAAATGTTCCAAGAAATATTCAACAAAATTATAAGTATACATTGTTGGCCAATCAAAAGAGTTTACTCTGATATTTTGCAGTATTCATTGGATTAATTGGATGGTGTGGCACGTTATTAGAAAGAAAATCCAAGCATCAATTTTTCATGCATTCCATGACTCTCTTCTTGTGAAAAAGTATCAGTACATCCCTTAAAACTAAACGTAGGTAACAGTCCAGAACTACAAGAAATTTACAACATTAATAGGGAACCTTATTAAACGTAATATTCTTCTTTACGTGCCATATCAGAATTATCAGACATTGGCGATCACCTTTACGAAGATTTCTCAACCTTCTACCAAATGGAATAATTGTGTCCTGCATTTGATGTCTGAATCCATTCACAAATGTTTTTTAACCAAGAAACCTGTTTTTTTTTTTATTATGACTTTAGGGATTAATTGTAGTATTCTATATCGATTTCCCCTCAATACATGTCCTAGATAAGACATTTTCCGGTGTTTGATTCTCTATCTTTTTTGACCCTCCTTAATACTTCCTTATTCGTTTTTCTTGCTGTGCAAAATATCTTCAGTATCTTTGTATGAATACACATTTCCAATGCTTCAATTCTGTTCATATTTAATGCTTTTTTGGAGGACTTTTTTGGTGAATGGGGGATTTTTCCTGATTTTATCATATCTGTATAGAAATCAGCCAATATTTCCTAGCATGTTTGCCACAGTGGAGTAAAAATTCTGGATGGATTTTATCGAAACCGGGTGCCTTTCCAGATTTAATTTCTGAAATTGCTGAAATAATTTCTTCTGGAGTAACCTCGTCAGATTATTCAGATGTAGGCAGGCATGCAGACCTTAGTATTTTTAGTTTTTGTTTTACTTTGTTGGTCTGGTCACCATCTCTAGGTGCTCTTGAAGTTGCTACAATGTGGGAGCCAACTCTGTTGGTACCTACTGGTACTTTGTCTTGAGTTGAGAGTCTACTACTACCAAGTTTTTTAACTAAAGACCATACATTTACTAAAGTCTAATTTTTCCACAGTTTCCATCCATTTTGTCGTCTGGCTGTATCCAAACTGTGAAGTAGTTCGTCCGCAATTTCTTGGTCTTGAGTTTCGTTGTATTTTTTGATAGAATTATCTCACATTCTTTATCCATTCTGGGAAATACTCTTTACGATATTTCAAAGAAATGTCTACATTTAAAAGTAGTTTTAGTCATTGCTATTCTTCGTTTTATTTCTGTCTAGATCCAGTTGGTCCCAAATGTGTTCCAAATTATGTAATTTTTGTATTTTATTTTTTATTTTATCATGTAGTTTTCAAATAAGACCATAAGGACCTACTGTTTGACATTGTCGACCTTGACGTATAAATGATTTATTTATAGATGAAATATCTTTGGCCCAAATGCTTCCTTTTTTTGATTCTTCTATGATACTGTCGATTTTTTTTGTCTGCTATTCGTCTTTCTTGCTGTTGTAAATTCGTTGTCTTTAAGCGTCTTTGTTTCTATATATTGTCCCATTCTCTTTTTTGTTGTCATAAATAAAATTATTTAATAATAATAATAATGAATAATAATACAAAAATATGCAACTTTAGGATATAATAACAGTTTTTATCTGTCCATCCAAGATTTTTTTAAAATCCATAAATTAATGCAATATCAGTATAATTTGTTTTATAATATAAAGCATTTTATTGCATGGTTACCAATCTGTAGCTTGGTAAGTCAAATGTTGGGAATACCAGCTCTGATGATAAGTTGCATTAGTTTATCTCAAAGACAATGTATAACCTGTTTTAATTAAACAAAAAACAGGAGGTCAACCTGAGGTCACAAATTTCACATTATTATGGTGGTTGATATGGAGTTTTAACAATTATTATTTAAACAACTAAAGATTTTGAAACATTTATTGTTAATAAATAAGTACATTCTTTGGCATATTAGAATACATTAACAAAATAAAATAGTGCACATGTACTAAAAAAAGGTATAATAATTAGGTACAACGCGGGTTGTGATTTATTAATTAATTTTTTTTCTCTGTTGGTGATGATCATAACTTTATTAGCTACTTATTAATAGCAATAAAAAAGTATCTGTGATAATTCTAGTATCCATTAACTACATAGTAATAGCGTATTGGCATCTAATCTAAAAAAATCAAAGACAATAGGTTAACTGTATTTTCTTTGAAGAATTGAGAATTGTAGATTTCCTACAAGCTTGTATACTGTTTTTTCACCAACTTAATCACTCTAGTAAAATTTTCATAATGTTTTTATTCTAAACCGTTTTCGAAAAAGGATTTTTTGTATAAAGTTGTACTGACTGAGGTTCCTCAAAGAAAAGCTCCGTTAGGGAGGTAAGAAATCTTCATATTCAGACAGTAGTAGTATGTGGATTTAAATATTTGGTATTTCTACTGTCTCTTAAAGAGACAATTTAGTCTAGATAATCTAACAAGATACACATAAAACTAAAAAGAAAACTTAGAACGTTAGAAATGAGAGCCAGATTCTTAGAATACATTACGAAAGAGAACACTAAATAAACAAAGAAAAGCTATTTGCAGAGTATAGGATATTAGAAAGACTAGCACTAATAGCAAGGGATTTGGGACCAAGATTTTTTTGCATCGGTATGTAAGGAGCTGCGTCAGTGGCAAAGGCTCTGAAGATGCTGAAATATGATCCTAACGCTAACTTAGCCCAATAGTGACTTTACTCACCGAGAGGAAACTCTACAGATAATTCTTGATCATAATGTCCCGATTATGGCAAATGTCAGTCAATCGAATCACATGGAGTGTTACGATTCCGTAGACATGGAGTTCGCTAACAGGATCGTTAAGAAGGATAAATCGAGCTGCCTTGAGTCGATTTAAACCATGGGAGTGACGGTAGTTTTCCCATAGTACTTCATAAAAGGGATAGAGTGCTGTGCAACGGATAATTATTGGTTTGTTCAAGGCGTGTTTTATCACCGAATTTTGTTTCTATCCTGGAGGGTGTCTAAAGGAGATTTTATAGCCAAACCAGGAAAGAAGTCCTAATAAAAAGTACAAGCCTTTCGGATGATTACAGTATCCTCGTTTTAATTAAAAATGATAAAAAGGATAATACATTGGTTGGTTCAGGAATAGTCTGAATTTTCGGGTCTTCTGAATGATAATCAGTACGGTTTTATACCAGGTCACTTTATGGAATCGACCTTACACCAACTAGTCCCTAGAGACTAAAGAAAACAATTATTGATGGTCAGTTTGATCTAGGTTACATAGGTCAGAAAGCCTTTGACAATTTGGACTTCGCACCTATTAAGCGCTCAATGGAACCATACCGTGTCTGGATGGAGCGGGTTTATGTTAGAGCACCGGTGAATTACTGTGGCGTGTGCAGAGCGAAATTAACTAGGCCCATTGGAAAAGGATGTCCCTAAGGAGAATTATTTTTTCCTTTCTTTGAAATACAGTAATGGATTCCCTCTTCGTTGAAATAGAGATGTATAGAGTCTATGTTCAAGCATATGCGGACGAGATACATAGCAAAACTTGGCACAAAGCACACTTCGAGCTTTGTAAAAGTGTAGTTGAAATTTCTCTTTGAGATTCACATTCTTTGCGTCCACAGAATTCTACAAAGAGATTCTACATTTTACGTGAAGGTGTAAATTCAAGTTGGTCGCTGGTATTAGATTCCGCTAATACTAGAGTAGCAAATAATATTCCAGTACAGAGGTCAGTGAGATATTTGGGAGAAGTGATAGATAGTACACTATCGTAGAAACCACATGTAGTAAGCAGGACGTGCTAAGCCATATTGATTCTGATGCAATGCAGATTAGTAGCTAGGGGGTATCAACCCAAAACAATTATCTAAACCAACTAACTGCTTTGACTAGAGATTGAATTTAGGTCCTCAAAGGTATCGCTTACTTTGCGAGAGATCAGAAAATATGTGGGCTTAGTCAATTAACAATATGTCCCAGGTTTAAAGAGAGAGAAGAGATAAACAAACACTTTGTAGGCGATTGTACAGCTTTTGCTAACGCAAGACAGCAATGATTCCCCTCTTACCAAAGGACTCTCAAAGATTACAACGGAGAGCAAGCATGATATATCAACCAAACCAGACTTTTAAATCGGAGCCGGTGGCCTCCCAATAAAGATAAATCTTTCTAAACCTCACTAGGAAGAAACTGATAGAGCACAAACAATGGGTCCAAGACCAATATCACTAGATCATTCATAATGACCTTTAAAATATGTTGAGATCGTCGTAAATTATGGACATGATAAACTTCAGCCTAAAAATATAACAAAATGTGGCTAAGGCCTAATATCAGCAAAAAATAATAATGTTAAAAAAGGCCAATAAGTTGTGTCCATTCAGAAATGGAGTTATACTGTAAAAATAATAGTTTTAAATTGCAATATGTCATTGGACAGTATATTTAAAAAAGTATATTGCATTAAAATAATTGGACAATATTTAAATAGTGTTGATGTGCTAAAGAGATTATTAAGATGTTGCTTCAGCATTTATGCAGAAATGATGAAAAACTAGTGTGATAATGAAATTTAAAACAAAGACTGTAATAAGCGCAGATGAAAATCGTTATGTAGAAATCACAGAAAGCATAAAAAACAACTAAAAGTATATTTGGAAAAACTTAACAACTTTTTGACTTAAAGCATCATCAAAATTAAATTATAATTTAATGACAATATTCACTACAGTGTGAACTGCTTATATTACTGCTTCAAAAGTCCAAAATCTATAAAAGTATGTATAAGTAATGACTATTAACAAAATTGATTAAATATTCTAGCCCTACAATTCGTCTAAATATGTAATCATTAGATAATGTATTGGCTATTTTAAAAATCATGCTGAAATAAGATGCTCACAGTACTGGAAATACATCAGATATTAAGAAGGGATATATGATCAACAAATTATATATAGACATTTTTTAAATTGTTGTTTCTGGTTTATTTTGACCTTGCAGAGCATTATTTATATGCGCCATTGCACCGTACGCCAGTCCTACAATGCTTCCGAACAATTCTGCAAAGTATACACCGATTTGGCCCAGTTTATTCGTACTCTCTATATGCGTACAATTCGGTGAGTTAATATGTTCAATATCTGTTACATTCTCCACATCGTTAATGTCCAACGTTAGTCTTAAAGGTGCCCCGTATTCTGCGGGAACAACAACTTTTTGGGAACTTGCTGTTTTCGATGTAGGAGACGGAAAGTTACCAAAGTCTATTTTGACATCGGATTTAGGAGTATTTTCTGTTGAGTTGTTTTTAGCTAGAATAAAAATTTTTATTAATAAATTAAACATGATTAGCAATAATATAATATTAATTATATAAGCCAATGTAAGCAAACACGGGTATCGTGTTGTTCGTTATATCGAAGAGAATTAAACATAGAAACGTATTTTTTATTTAAAAATTATGAAGATTCCTTCAACTGGGTTTATAAATACAGACTTTTCGAAATTTCGGAAAAAAGATCTCTGATATAACTGATCAAATCAATTCTACTACTACTACGACTACTACTTGTCGGTTTATAACGTTCCTCGCTATTTTTCGACTTCCAATCGCCACATACTCCGGTTGTTCCATAGGTCTTCTTCTTTGGCCCTCTCTCTCTTAATTCTTTATTTATTCCTTCGCTCCAACTTTTTTTGGTCTATCTCGTTTTCTTTTTCCTTCTTGTTGCCATTTTAATATTACTTTTGGTATTTGTTGTTCATCCGTTCGTGTTATGTGTCCGAACCAGATACGTAATACAGCCCATCCAGATAGATACATGGAAAGATCATTACGCAAGGGAAAAGATCATTACGTAGTGGAAAGATCATTACGCAAGGGAACTGAATGAAGACAGAAATATTTATAATACTGACTCACCTCAACGAATACGAGTACAAGGTGAATATGTAAACGTAGAAGAAGAACAAATACAACAAGCGCTTAAATCGATGAAGAATAACAAAGCATCCGGGCCGGAGAACATACCAGCAGAACTTCTAAAAAACGGAACACCAAAACTAATAAACTATCTTAAAGTGCTATTCACAAGATACTTAAATGGGGAAGAAATCCCAAATAGTTGGAAAGAAGCATGGATTACTCCAATTCACAAAAAAGGTCCAAAAGATATTTGCGGAAACTACAGATGTATCTCTGTCACCAGTACCTTTAGCAGGCTGTTTGGTAAAATCTTAAAAAACATGATTGAGAAAGAATACGAACCTCATGAAATTGAACAGCAAGCAGGATTTAGAGCTGGAAGATCTTGCGTAGACCACATATTTACCCTAACACAACTGAATGAAAAGAAAATTGCAAGAAACCAGGAAATACATCTTTTATTTGTGGATCTCACAAAAGCATATGACACGATTCCTGTGAGAAAGCTGTGGCAGTCTCTTGAACGATCTTCATTAAATAGCACGATCATCGCCGCAGTCAAACAATTATACAATAAAGCATCATCAAAAATCAAACTAAACAACACCTTATCAGAAGAATTTCCAGTAACAAAGGGCTTACGACAAGGATGCTGCCTCTCTCCAATACTATTTAAGATCTATTTAAATGAAGCACTAAAACACTGGAGAAGATCCTGTTCAGGAATGGGGATCCAACTTGACGACGATACAACATTATACACTCTACATTTTGCGGACGACCAAGTAGTAGTGGCAGCAGACAAGGAAGATTTAGAATTCATGACGAGACGGTTGTTTAAAACATATGAAGAATGGGGCCTCTCTGTAAATAGAAACAAAACGCAATACTTATGCATCGGAATGAAGTAGAAGATCTAATGGTCAACGAACATGAAACAATCAAGAACTGTGAGGAATATATATATTCGGGAACAACAATCAACAAGAGTGGGCGTACCGAAAAAGAGATAGAGCAAAGAATCGTGAAAGGAAAAAGGGTGATAGGATGCCTAAACCCGATGCTATGGTCAAAAGAACTATCAAATCAAAGAAAGCATCTCCTCTTTAACTCCATCTTTAAAAGTATAGTGCTCTATGGATGCGAAACATGGCAACTTACTAAATCCCTTGAGCGACGCCTACTTGCATTGGAAATGGACTTCTGGAGAAGATCAGCTAGAAAACCAAGGCTTGATAGAATACAAAATGACCATATCAGAAATATAATGGGAGTCAAGTCAACCATCATTGACGAAATTCAAAGGAGACAACTGATCTGGTATGGTCATGTGAAAAGAATGGACGACGACAGGCTGCCAAACCAAATTTTAAAATGGACGCCAAGGGAAAGAAGAAAGAGAGGAAGGCCAAAACAATCCTGGCTGGGCGGCATTCAGAAGGCAATGTCGGAAAGAAACCTTCACCCTGGCGAATGGAATGACCGACGTAGTTGGAAACTATGAACCGGAAGGCGGAGAACGCTATAAAAAACCGGGATGATAATAAAAACCAGATAAGTTGTTTTGTTGTTAGGTCATCTGTGATTGTTCTTTTAATTCCCATTATTTCTCTAATGCGTTCGTTGGTAATCCTTTCTCTTCTAGATCTGCCTGCAGCTCTTCTTGCTCAAAAATCCATTTCCGTCGCTTTCAACGTTGCCAGAATTGTCTCTTTCAGTGGCCATACTTCACAGCTGTATAAAGTGATACTTTTTACTAGTCTTATATATTCTCTTTTTATTTTCTGTGCTAATGGATTGGTCCCATAAAATGCTGTTGTTCAAAACGAATCCCTTAATTTGTAATCTCACATTATTCTGAACTTTTTAATCTTTTATAGTTTCACTGTGTATAATTCAAACATTGTCAAACTTATATCGAGTAATATTTTAACAATTAGTTCATTTATAACAACTAAATAAATTGCTTAATATTGTTCTGAAGCTATTTTCTTGTGGCATTGTAAATTAATTACTATTTATAACTGGGAATAAGCCACAATTAAAGATAAAAATACATTTATTGACGTTTCAATTTCCAATTCGGAATCGTTCTCAAAATACAAATAGTAAATTAAACAAATTTTGTTTTTTGTTCTTTTATTTATTGTTATTTTATTTAAACAAAAAACAAAATTTGTTTAATTTACTATTTGTATTTTGAGAACGATTTCCGAATTGGAAATTGAAACGTCAATAAATGTATTTTTATCTTTAATTGTGGCTTATTCCCAGTTATAAATAGTAATTAAATAAATTGCCGAATAATATACTTTTTATTTGAGCTTCCTAAGTGTTGCAATTACGGCCTAGATTAAATTGTAATGTAAGCTAATAGTTCAAAGTTTGTTGGTATGGTATGATAGAAGAATTCATAACCTCTGTGCTGAGGTATGAATTATTTGTGAGATTATAAATTGGGGATTTAAGCTCGTGTGAGCGCAGCCTATTATAGATAGTTACCTTAACATCATCATATAGTGTAAGTTGTAGTAGCTCTCAATAAAATCAACATTTTTCTCCACAACTTCCACTTTCTATTATATTTATCATCGTTGATCGACAAAAAGCTGACAAAGGAGCATTATAAAACGATTCGGACCTCATAACTACGTTCGAATCTTTCCATTTTTTACTATTGTGACGGCTTTTTTCCCTGACGTATTTCTCTCTCTTATGGCTTTGTCCAATGTTCCATCTTGTAAAATAGTGATACCTAGATATTTGTAGTCACAGTGGTGCTCTATCTTGGTGTTATCGTCTAATATGAGATCTTTTTGCTCTACTCCAATGAACAGGTATTCGGTTTTCTTTTTATTTACTTCTAGACCCAATATATTAGTTTAGAGTCGCCCCCTTCTTCTTCTTCCGACCGCCCTGTTTAGCATAGTTATTTTAGTGGGATCACTCTCATTCATCCGCATAACGTGGCCCACGTACCTTAGGCGGTATATTTTGATGGTCTTCACAATATCTGCATCACCAAAAGTCTATAGAGTTCAAAGTTATATCGCTTTCTCCACAGACCCTGTTCGTTTACTCCGCCATATATGGTCCTCAATACTTTTCTTTCAAAGACTCGTAGTAACTTTTCATCTCGGGTCGTCATTGCCCATGTTTCCGATCCGTATGTGAGCACTGGGCGTATTATTGTTTTATAAAGTTTGCAGTTTGTTGCTATTGACATACTTCTCGCTCTTAGTTGAGGGCCCAGGCCGAAATAACAGCGGTTAGCCACGCCTATTCTTTTTTTTTATCTCGTTGGATGTGTTATTTTTGTAGTCTACCAGTGATCCTAAGTAGCAGAATTCTTTTACCATTTCTGTCGTTTCGTGTTGCATCTCTAAGTTATTTTGTTGAATTCTTGATATGGCCGGCATATATTTAGTTTTCTGGATGTTAATCAGAAGTCCGATGTTTTCTGCAGCATTTTTGATACGTGCGAAGGCCTCCACTGCTTCCTTTTGGGTTCTTCCAATTATGACGATATCATCAGCGTATGCCATTATTTGTATAATACGGGTATATATCGTACCTTTTAAGTTTATTCCCGAATCTCTCATAATTTTTTCTAACGCTAGGTTGAACAGCGTGCACGATAGCGCATCTCCCTGGTGCAGTCCTCTGTTGGTTTTAAATGGTTTTGAAACATCCCCTTGTACGCGCACTTTACATTCGACTTTCATCATTGTCATTTTAATTAATTCTACCAAACCTTTTGGTATTCCTAATTCGATCATCGCCGAATATAATTGGGAACTGTCAATAGTATCGTACGCTGCCTTAAAGTCTACGAAGATGTAATGGCAGTCTATGTCGTACTCCGTCGTTTTTTCTAATATTTGTCTGATGGATGATATGTGATCAATGGTAGATTTGTTTTTCAAGAAGCCTCTTTGATAGGATCCTATTATATTGTCAGTATATTGTGCCAGTCGTTCGTTAAGTATCAGGGACACAATTTTGTATGCTGTAGACCCCATATATTATACTCTTTAATTAATTTTTTTGCCATATAGTTTAAATCGTCATAATCTTGAGCCATTATTACTTGATCAACAAAGTTGAGTGTATATACCATAGTGTTAGTGAGAGGTATCCCCATTGTCCTGCATTTTTGTTTCCATCTTTTTAAAGCGCTTTCGAGGTATATTTTAAATAAAGTGGGGGACAGACAACATCCTTGCTTTGACCCTTTTGATATTATAAATCCTGTTGTTATTTGTGTCCCTGCCTTTAGTTTTGTTATTGGTGGATTGTATAGCACTTTAACGGCTTTTAGTAATTCTATATTAATATTCGTGCGTTCCATTTATTGCCACAGCTTCTTCAGTGGAACGCTGTCATAGGCTTTCCGTAGGTCAAAGAACAACATATGAATGTTGTTCTTGATTCCGTGCCATCTGTTTTTTTTTTCTATTATCTGGGTTAAGGAGAAAATGTGGTCATAGTGGATCGACCCGTACGAAATCCTGCTTGGTCTTATGCTTCATAATCTAAGTATTCTCTCTCGATTCGGTTCTTTAAAACCTTTTCATGCATTCTTGAAATAGTTGTCTAAGACATTCGTACAATTTGTTCGTTCCGTACTTAAATATTCTCCGGGTATATCCCCTCGTCTGGGTGCTTTGTTCGTCTTCAGCTGTTTACATACATTTTTAATTTCGTATATATTCACACTATAATATCTCTCAGATGTGCTTTATTTTCAGTTTTACCCACCTTAGCGTTTTAAACAATATTTACTGACTCTTTTTTGTTGGTTTTTCTTTAAGATGTTTTTTATATTGGACATATCATTAATGTCTTCATCTTTGCATCTGTTGTGGAAGTATTTACCTGAATGACATGGAAATATACAAATTAGGTTATCTGATACTTATTTTGAATTTCTTATTCAAGGCTGACTGACCGTCTCAAAAGAACAAAGACTTATTCTATGGCTCTAATCTAAAGGTTATGTTTTTATCTAGAAAAACGTAATTTAACTTTTCTTTTTTCTTTTCGCGTTTTGCAAGAATAAATCTTACTGAATATATGTTGTAACCCTACAGGGAATACAGATATTTTTATAGACAATGTTATATGTAAAATATTTAATTAAAATTATGATTTGTGTAGGAATTTACGTGTTTAACACTAAAAGGAATCTGTCTTTCATCTTCGTAACAATAAAACCGTTGCCATAAGCGGACAAGTTTAAGACAGATTATAAAACTAGGCACTGAATTTAATGCCATAATTAGAATGACACCAAAAAAGTTTAACATTTCATAACTGTTTGTCTCTGTCCACAGTCTAATTCTAGATTTGCGTCTGAATCTATTCTGTATATGATCACTTGCAAAATGCATTGGTTTCATTAACAATTTGTTCCAAGAGATCGTCGGTAACAAAATGTCTGAATAATCAATGGTTTAATTGTGGCCTGTAAGTTGTCTGTATATAATATCTGATTCTTGTAAGAGATCAAAATCGCTCATGTTTACACGAATATTTTCCCAAAAACTTTCTTGCTGTTGCGATACGATTTCCTGTATTTCTTCATCTGCTATATTGTAATTATCATATTCAGGAGAGTTAGATGTACTATCATCGTATTCAGATTCAGTATCTGAATCTGAACCGGCTGACGAAACTTCATTATGTCTTATCTAATATTCGAATCATCGCTATCGAAAGGGCCTAGTCTTTTATAATTGTTTGAACATATTAGTTTTCTATTAGGCTTTTTTTTTGTACAATTTTTTAATATATCGTTTATAGTGTTAAATCGACTCGGCTTTGCAATTATTACTTCCACGAAAGTTTTTTACTTAAAGTAAACTAGTTCTAAAGATGAGAGAGATGTGAGAATTCTTTTAAATTATGTAACAAAATCACATGTTCTGTTTATAACACATTAATTCTATTGGAGAATGTGCCATACACCTGTAAATTATTGGAAATTCCATAGTCAACAATATATATGTTACTTGGAATCTTTTATTGTATAATTATTCAATTAAGTATGTACTTATTACTTAATGTCTAGGATGTTTGCGAACAAATTGAAAAAATACGATTTCTACTGACGCGGGAATTGACTAATAAAACCCACGACGATCTTTAAAATATACTTAAAAAATAACTCATCAAAAAAGCAGGAAATTAAAAAGCAGGATAAATCGATGGTTAGCAAACAAGGCAGGACAAATTAAACAAACAACACTAATGAGAGGAAGAAGAAGAAGATACAAGAAGGAAGAAGAAGAAGCACAAATAATATTCTAAACTTTTTTAGCTCATCTTCTCAACTACATTAATAGAAATTAGTCATCTTAATAAACTTACTTTCTTCTTCTACTTCTGAATCTTGCGTTGCGGAAGAATCAGCAAAACTGGAAAAGAGTTGAATTTTCGCTAAGATCCTATTAACTTTCTTTTGCAGGAAACTCGGCGAAGCTTCATTCTCTTCTTTCTCTGAAGGATCATCAGAAATTTCGTCATCTTCTCCTATTCGTTTTTCGGTTTGCAGTTGTTGTCGTTTTTCTTCTTTTTTATGATAATCCACGATATTTGTAAATTTGGCGGATTGGGGATTGTCTATTGATGAAGACGCAGCAGATGCTGAGCCGGCCAAGCTGAAAAGGGCTCGTGGGAGATTGTACAGGGATGGGTTGGGTATGCTGGTGCCCGAATGGAATACCTGGAATAGAAATTAGGGTTTTTTAAAATCGAAAACTTCACATACAGCTTGGTAAAATTTTTACTAATATTATTTTAGGTTAACGTCATTTAACGTATTATACAGGGCACCAAAATTAACGCATAATTTGAAAAAATTCTGATAAATCCAATAATTTTAAGTAACAATAAAACCCTGAAAACTTTGTTTTCAAAACTTCCATCAAATTTATTATAAAATCTTATTACTACAGCTGTTTCGGCTGATTGCCTTTCTAAAGTGATCTATTTTTGGCATGCGTTTACACTTTATAGTCTCTAATGACATAGGTTGAGGAGGGGAGAACTGTTTGTCTCAAGTTGGTCATTCATAATTATATCTGTGTTTTTTAATTTGTTGATTTCCATAGATTCTAACCACAGATAGCGTAAGGCCTTTATTTTGAATGTGAAGAATTTGAAATTCGTCATTAAAAGAATGATTATAATCTAGAAGGTGAAGTGCGTATGTAGAATCTGTTTTTCTATTATTGATAGCCCTTTTATGTTCTGCTATTCGTTTATTAAAATTTCGACCAGTTTGACCGATGTTAGGGATTTTTGGGCAGTCGCCACATTTAAGTTTGTATACATCACTGAGAAAGTGCTTTTTATTGTGGCTCTTATTGTTTTTAATATATTTGACTAAGTTGTTGTTTATTCTGAAATTATGTGTTATTTTGACGATAAAGAACTTGTTTGTTAAGTTTCAAGACTCAAATTTTTACTTCAAGAAAAAGAAAAGGCATAAAAATATGAAAAAAAAAGTCAGGCAAGTTTAATAGAGTTCTTCTTTGACCACAAGGAACTTGTATACCACGTTTTAAGAGAGGCCTTCCATTATTATTGGTGGTATTGCTGATGTGTATGCTTTGGATTCGGACATGGTTTTCGTGGGGATGGGAGGCTGGGGAAATCCATGAGCTTGTGTGGGCAGATGTGCTACTCCTGAAGAAGATCTATTCCCTGTCTGAATAGCAGAAAAGTATCCACCCATAACAAATCATCTTCTTCATCATCGTAATAAGTATAACCTAATTATTTATATAAAATGAAAGAAAATAATAAAGAAATATGCAATTTGGCCGAAACATATGCAATTTACATTACATTAACCAATTTCATGCTGATGTCTAGTTGAAATTTTTAACTCTTCTAAAAGGACCCTAGAGTTTGTCAAACACAACAGAATAAGTGAAAAATGGAGCCGAATGGAAAGTAGAGTCAGGATTCGTCAGGATAGTACGGTTCAAATTATCAACAGATAGAGGTATATGGAGGGGACCAGGAGATAATTCACTACATATGATTAGAAATCAGATAGACTATATTCTGGTAAACAAGAGATTTAAGAATGGCGTCACCAGAGTAACGACATATCCTGGTGCAGATATCGGTTCAGACCATAACCCTGTAATAACTGACATCAAAGTGAGGCTCAAAAAAGTTAAAGAAAGCAACAAAACACCAAAATTAAATATCTCAATATCCAACAAAACGTTAATAGAAAATGACTTAAACAATGAGCTAAAGAAACCAATAAATGAAAACAACACAGAAATATGGAACACATTTAAAGATCTTACCTTGAAAGTAATTGAAAAATATTCAACAACGTTACATAGGCACAAAAAACAACAATGGATGAATGATGAAATCCTGGAATTAATGGAGCAGAGAAGGTAACTGAAAGGTAACAGGACAGAATATATAAGGAAAAACAGAAACTAATTAAACAAAAAATAAAGGTGGCTAAAGAAAAATGGATGAAGGATAAATGCAAGGAAGTAGAAAAGTTGAATGAAAAACATGATACATTTAATATGTTTAAAAAAGTTAGAGAAGTAGCTGGTCTTTATCATAAGATAACTCCACATACTATAACCGATTGTATTACTGCAGAAATGTCAAAATCAAAGGAAAGACATCTTTGCTGTATTTATTGACTACGAAAAGGCCTTTGATCGAGTACAGCATTACAAATTAATTACAATATTAAAAGATAAAGGAGTTGATAGTCAAGACATACGATTCATAGAAAAGTTATACTGGCGTCAAACAGCGAGAGCTTGCATAAACTGAAAATCAACAGAAATATGTAAAGTACTAAGAGGTGCCAGACAGGGTTATATACTATCCCCACTGTTATTTAATTTATATTCAAATAGAATATTTAAAAAAGCGCTGCATAATTTGGAATGGGGCGTGAAAGTTAATGGAATTTTGATAAATACAATCAGATATGCAGACGATACAGTTATTTTAAGTGATGACATGAATGGATTACAATGCCTTTTAAATGCCATTTATGGTTTATGATTATGGTTTATGATTACAAAACACATGGTGTTTAGCCGTTTAGCACGAGTGCACGATTATATGTTGGTGGTCATATAATTCAAAGAGTATCCAGTTTTAATTATCTAGGTTGCCATATTACTGAACAACTACATCCAGATCAAGAGATAAAATATAGAAACGAGATAGCCCGCACGACATTTTTAAAAATGAGGTCATTCTTCTGTAATGATAACTTGCAACTTCAACTTCAAAAGCTTATGGTTAAATGCTACATTTGGTCAGTCCTCTTATACGGTGTCGAAGCATGGACATTAAAAATATTCAACATTAATCGTCTGGAGGCCTTTGAAATGTGGCTGCACAGACGTATACTAAAAATTTCATGGACGGCTATGCTGACAAATGGGGCAGTCCTTGAGAGAGTAAATGCTGCTCGCGAGCTGTTTGATAACATCAAATGTAGAAAGATGGCCTATTTTGGACACGTAGTAAAGGGAGACCGATATATTATTTTACAACTTATTATGATGGGTAAAATCGAAGGACGCAGAGGAATTGGTAGAAAGCAGTCCTCTTGGTTGAAGAATATCAGGGAGTGGACAGGAATAAGGAAAGCTGATCAACTCTTTAGAATAGCTCGAGACAGAGACAGTTTCGCCATGTTAATCGCCAACGTCAAGGGGACTTGATAGGACACGTTAATAAGAAGATGTATATGCATAAAAGATGGAGTGGTCGTTTCATAGATGAATCGTGAATTAACAAACACTACTGCTTATGTTAGAGAGAATAATAGTAAGAAACAGAAGAACCCATTTGGCTGGCTCTATATGAACAACCACCGAAGGCAAACGTCAATAGGTTTTTTTAAAGATTTTGTTTTTGTATCAGTCTGAGGAAGAAAAATATAAAAAATAAATATTATCAACTATCCAAAAGAATTTCAAAGTTAAATTTAAATTTCAAAGATAAAAATAAAAAATATTTTTATGATATGAACGTATTTAAAAAATTTCCCATTTAAAACAAAAACAAACAGGAAATACATTTTTATTTATTAATAAAAGTTACTGTACTTTTAATTTATTTTGGTCTTATTTCAGGTCACTATACTTTTCGATCAAAAGTTCCAATTTTGAAAGATAAAAAAAATATTTGTTTCTCTTTGAGGGCAAATACCTATGCTAAGAAATATTTTTGGATTATATAAAGCTTGAAAATTTATTTTAACAAAAAATAACTTCATCAAATTGTTACAAATCTTCCAAAATTCACACTGTATGATCAAGTTTTAGAAAAGCGTTGAGAAACTTAGATTTCTAGGTAGGATCTTTGATTTAAAACTTACTTGGAACAAACCCATCTGATTACTTAAAAATTTGTGTTTAAAGAACATAAATATTTTTAAAATACTAGCAAATCATAACTGGAACACCGACACAACACAGCTACTAAATATTTACAAATCGTTAATCCGCAGTAAATTAGATTATGGATCAATTGTATACAATTCAGCTAAGGGCTCAACATTACAACATTAGATATTGTACAAAATACCGCACTAAGACTAGCTCTAGGAACCTACAGAACCAGTCCAGTTGAAAGTCTTTATGTCGAAGCAAATGAATCTCCACTTTCTATTAAAAGATTATGCCTCAGTTTACAATACGCAAGCACGCTATTAACTAATCCAAACAACCCGGTCTACCTCTATGTTTTCTTCACACATTACCATTCTAATTACAATCAAAATCCCAATCATCGACCATCACAGGCAAAATAATTATAGTCAGAATTCAGAAATCTAAGCAGTAAATTCTTGGGAGTAATAGTGACGGTTCATCGCTATTGTAGGTCTTCCAATTGCGTACGAAAAATGTCATAAGAAGTTACGACAAAGCTACTTGTATTAAATAAATATGTTTATTTATTATCTATTTATAATTATGTTAATTTTAATATAATTATTATTGACATTTGGGTTATTATATATATTAATATAATATACATGGTGTTTGGCAACGAATGGCCATAACTTAATCTTAGATTCCTGAGATTAAAATAGGCATTTTCAGAAAGCAGATATGCTTGAATGTTATCTCTCTATCGTATTCAGCCTTTTGGTGGCCTTTTGCCTGTGCACGTGGCCTGCCCATCTTAGTAGCTATGATTTAATTTCTTGTACAATATCGGCGTCGTTGTAAAGTGCTTTTAATTCGATATTGGTTCTGATCTTATACTGATTAGTGGTGATGTCATGGTGAGGTACGAAGTATTTTTCGTTCAAAGCGTCTGAGCTTTTTCGTTTGCTTTGGTCATGGTCCACGTTTCGCATCCGTATGTTATTACAGGTCTGACGATGGATTTATAGATTTTAATCTTTGAACTTCTTGTGAGATTTTTTGATTTTATGACCTTGTCCAGTGCAAATAGACAGCGGTTTGCAGATTGGATTCTGTCTTTTATTTCTTTAGTGACATCGTTGTCAGCTGTGATGACGGCCCCCAGATTCCTAAGACATTGTACTCTTTCGAAATTGAAGGTTTTGACCGTCATATTTTGTCCTATTCTGCCTCTTCGTGTCGTTCTATTTCTACACATATATTTCGTCTTATTTTTCGTCTATTGATCTTCAGCTCTACTTCACTTGTTGCTCCTTCCACCTTGTTCAAGATGTCTTTCGTGGATAGAATAGAGTCTCCAACGAGATCTATGTCATCTGCATATGCGAGTAACAGCTTGGGACCTTGAACCAATAACAATTCTGTTTTTATTTCAGCCGACCTCATGGCTTTCTCTAATACAAGGTTAAAAAGTAGTGGATCACCCTGTTTAAGTCCACTGTTGATTTCAAAGCTGCCAGACAGTTTATTATTTATACTTTTTGATGTCAAAATGTGCGAGCAAATGTTAAGACGTTTAGGATTATAGGGTTCTCATCAATTACGATGAATTGATAAGTTGAAAGTTTTTTGTCCTGTGAGACGCTTAGGACGTATCTGAAGGATAGGATAAAGGTAAAAAGATTTGTTTTATCTGATTATAATAAAAAAATTATTTAGGTCTGCGTAAACATTTTATTATTATTTTTTAAATTAACATTTAGAAGCGATCGCAGCAACAATCTCCAAATTTATTACAACGTCCTCCATCTTTACCCTCAAAGACGAAACAATATAGGTCACAAAAAAAGTCATCACAAGAGTCTCGAAATTTTCCTAAAACAAAAACAATATTAAATTCGTACAATCTTTGTCTCTAATGTACTCCATTGTTTTTTTTTTTGCCATACTTACCCTTTTCTGCTTTTAAAGTTTGCAAAAATTGTTTATCGGTCTTTAAGTATTCCAACAAAATACTTCTAAGTTCTTTATTTGAACTCCTTTCTTTTTGTGGTGCAGCTGAAATGTAGGTAACCAGAACAACCAAAAAGAAGAAAAGCTAGACGGCTTTCATTTTGTTTAATTTTTGTTTTTGGTTTATAGATATGAATTTGAGAAGTATCTGAGCTGGTACTGATTCATTTGGCGATCTCATATTTATACGAAAAGTTTTGAGCGCACGACCGCTTGCAAATCAAAGCAAATAATTATTTAAGGATTAAATGGTTTATTATGAAAAAAGTTAATATAAATATAAAATCGAGGAAATATATTTTTAGCAAAAATTAATTTAAATACAATTATGCATAATAATAAACGGCAATAACCTCTAGTTAAAAGTAAAAAATATTAGTTTCTCTGCAATTAAGCCACAATTGATTGTAATGAACTAAGCCACATTTTGAACTTTTTCGATTACTGTCAAAAACTAACAAAGCTATTAATAGCTTATTTAAAAAAGAAACAAACTCAATTTCAACAATTATCGTATGATTAGCTTGCTGCTATTAGTTGCCAAACATGTGTAAGTCATTATTTCCGATGAGATGACCAAATTCCTTCTCCAGGAACATGTTATTCCAACACAACGACATAAATTTGTCTCTGGTTGCTCTACTCTAACCAATCTCCTAAACCTATACCTAAGCACGGACTTCTATATAAACTAGAACAATTCGGAGTTCACGGTACTTTACTTCGTTGGATAGATAACTTCCTGACATATCAACATTACAAAGTTAGAGTTTGCGAATGTTTTTACAAGACAGGTTAGTGGAAAGAGAAGTGGCTCTGTCCTTGAACCTTTGCTTTTTAAGGGTTATACCAGCGATGTTCCTTATTATGTTTCAAGTAAAATATCGCTCTATGCTAATGACACAAAAATAATGCCAATCGAATCACAAACCAGCTAACCCTCCAAATGGTTTTGGACTCTATTTTAATTTGTGTTCCCAGTGGTTACTACTCTTTAGTGCGGAAAATTGTGTGGTGCTTGGAATTGGTAAAAATAATCCACTTGTGCCGTACTTTAGAGTCAGAATAAGTCAGAATTGAAAAAGCACGTGCCAACTTTGTGAAAATGAAAAAGATCTGACAGTGGCCCTCAGAATAAGGCTAATTAAATGCTATGTACACAGTGTACTCTACTATGGAGCTGAATCATGGACATTAAACCGAAATACAATAAATCGACTGAACGCGATTAAAATGTGGACATTTAGAAGATTGTTAAGGATTCCATGGGTAGATAGAGTCACGAATGCAGAAGTGTTAAGGAGAATAGGCAGAGAGAAAGAAATGGAAAATACAATAAAAGATATATGTATATACATATGTCCAAGAGTTTGGAATATTGAAATATTTCATCTTTTTATTGATTTTTATACATAAACTCTTCTAAATAGTTAAACATCATTTTGTTTTAATTCTTAACAATACTAAATAAATCTCAAAAACAGATAAACGATATGCAAAAAAATTATTTATTCTCTTGGAGTGAAAAACTTACAATGTTCAACTTACATTTTAAAATAAATTAGTATAGAAAAAAATAAATTTTTAATAAAACTAATAATTAGTATTTCCTTCATTGGCCTGTATGCATGCCTGTAGGCGATTTGGCATGCTGCCGATTAACTGGTCGAGCTGGGCTTGCGAAGTGTAATAGGGGGATTGTTTCGCTTCTTGATGCGTGTTTTGAGAATGTCCCAAGCATGTTCAATAACGTTCATGTCGAAGGACTTCGAGGGCCACTATAATGTAAATAATCCTTCTTCTTCTATAAAATTTTGTACTGCAACTGTCCGATGAGGAAATGCGTTGTCATGCATAAACACAAATTCAGCACCTACTGCCCCTCGGAATAAACGTACGACAGGATTTAAAACTTCCTCGATGTACACAGCACTAATAACTCTTATTTCCAGAACCAGCAGTGGCGTCCGTGTACCACTCATAATACCATCCCAAACCATAATACTGCCACCTTCAAATGGGATACGCAGTTGGGCTGTTTCTCGTCTAGCTTGTCGTCCTGGGGCCCTACAAACCAGTGTTCTTCGCGAATCAGATACTAAGCCAATTTTTGACTCATCAGAGAACATCACGTTATTCCAGTTAGGACCATGATGCACCATTTCTCTTGCCCATTGCAACCTTTCTATTTTGTACGTGGCGGTCTTCTACGATACAAATTTACCACATTTAGTCTGAGCGTTACTGTTTGCCGTGAAATATTCAGTCCTTGAAGCTGTCACCACAGCCCATTCTTTGTGTGTAATGTAATTAAGACCGGTCAAGGTGATTAATACTCTTTGCATAATAGCAGTTTAGAACAGAGTAATCATCATAAGATTTGTGTAGTATACCGGAAACTGATGGAATTTTAAAAAGCAACATATAGGTTGTCCCACTGGCTTCGTTGTGTTTGTCGTCTGTTTGCTTCTCCACCAAACCTGATTTACGTCTTAGATCGTCGTTCCTGAGTATGGAAATGGTTTCCTTTGTTTCAGTTTGAGAATTTGTCCAAGTAGCTTTCCCATAGATGTTTAGCAAGTTTCAAAATTAAGTGCAAAGTTTGTAAATTAAGGTAACAAATAATGTATTAATTTTTCCAAGTTATATAGAAATTTTTAATAATTGCTTTCATTAAAATAAGAAAATTTTTAATAATTAAAGTTTTATATTGTGTTAGAGGCGTGGCTGAAAAAATGTCATAATTTTTTCTGTCTTACAATGTTACGTTGACATATGACATTTTGGCTCAAATCTGCTGTTGTAAAACAATTTTAATTTGATTATTTAATAGAAAAGATATTTCATATATAAGGTTAAATTTTACGATATTTTCATAAACAAGGATATCCTTAATCATAATATTCTATTATGGCCATATTAATAAATAACCTAAGAACCATTTCGAAAATTTTTGTAGTAATCTCCTTTGTAAACAGATAACACGTAAGTTTTTGTTAATTTTGTATTATGGTTATATAGTATGTTTTTGCGCAATCTGTATTTTGATAACTGTTTGTTTGAGACAAAAATAAACGTTTGATTTGTTTCTCTGATCCATTTTTTTGTTTTAATTTAGAAAAGTCTGCTAACCCTTGTATGTATTCTTGATTTTAGGGAAGAAGAAATTTTTTCTTCCAGTAGGAAATTTTCTTCGAAGCAGCGTCCGAATAGAAATAGCTCGACGTAACCTTGTCTGCCATATCTTGTTTCGTTTTTAATCCAGGAGATTTATGTAAGTTTCCCTTTGTTTTCATTTTGTAGATACCCAAATCCGACCCATTTATTTCAACTTATCCACGACTCAGCTATCCAACAACTCTTGTAAAAACATTCGCCAACTCGAACTTTGTAATGTTGATATGTCAGGAAATTATCTATCCAACGAAATAAAGTACCGTGATCTCTGAAATGTTGTAGTTTACATAGAAGTCTGTGCTTAGGTATAGGTTTAGGAGATTGGTTAGAGTAGAGCAACCAGGAACAAATTTATGTCGTTGTGTTGGAATAACATGTTCCTGGAGAAGGAATTTGGTCATCTCCTCGAAAATAATGGCTTCCACATGTTTGGCAACTACTGTCAGCAAGCTAATCAGACGATAATTGTTGAAATTGAGTTTGTTTCTTTTTTTAAATAAGCTATTAATAACTTTGTTAGTTTTTGACAGTAATCGAAAAAGTTCAAAATGTGGCTTAGTTCATTACAATCAATTGTGGCTTAATTGCAGAGAAACGAATATTTTTTACTTTTAACTAGAGGTTATTGCCGTTTATTATTATGCATAATTGTATTTAAATTAATTTTTGCTAAAAATATACTTCCTCGATTTTATATTTATATTAACTTTTTTCATTTAATCCTTAAATAATTATTTGCTTTGATTTATAAGCGGTCGTGCGCTCAAAACTTTTCATATAAATATGAGATCGCCAAATGAATCAGTATCAGCTCAGATACTTCTCAAATTTATATCTATAAACCAAAAACAAAAATTAAACAAAATGAAAGCCGTATACGTTTTCTTCTTTTTGGTTGTTCTGGTTGCCTACATTTCAGCTGCTCCACAAAAAGAAAGGAGTTCAAATAAAGAACTTAGAAGTATTTTGTTGGAATACTCAAAGACCGATAAACAATTTTTGCAAACTTTAAAAGCAGAAAAGGGTAAGTATGGCAAATAAAACAATGGAGTACACTAGAAATCGTACGAATTTAATATTGTTGTGTTTGTTTTAGGAAAATTTCGAGACTCTTGTGATGACTTTTTTTGTGACCTATTTTGTTGCGCCTTTGAGGGTAAAGATGGACGTTGTAATAAATTTGGCGATTGTTGCTGCGATTTCTTCTAAATGTTAATTTAAAAAATAATAATAAAATGTTTACGCAGACCTATATAATTTTTTTATTATAATCAGATAAATCAATCTTTTTACCTTTATCCTATCCTTCAGATACGTTCTAAGCGTCTCACAGGACAAGAAACTTTCAACTTATTAATTCATCGTAATTGATGAGAATCCTATAATCCTAAACGTCTTTACATTTGCTAGCACATTTTGACATCAATTGCTACAACTCCTGGACATCTTCTTATACAGCAATTCTTAATTTTGTTTACCATTTCTGCCAGATATATTCATACTTTCTTTTTATTTTTGACTGTCCATATCTATAAATTTATTAATGTTCATAAATCCTATTTTGGATTCTAAGATTTGTTTGGCCTATATAGGATCGTGGCACAAGGAATTTCATTAACTCCGTGATGTTCATTTGGAATGTTGTCTTTGATTGATCGAACAAGGGATCAAAGGTTTTGTTGGGAGGTAAATATTTTGTTATTCATCCTGCTTTAAGAATTTTGTCGGTTTTGTCAGTGATACCTTTGATGCAAGGAAGAAAAGCATTCGTATAATAAGAGTCTGAGTCTTTGGATTGAGATTGAGTGGGAGATTGATTAATTATGATGAATGATGAATTATGATGAAAGTGAAATTAAGAGAACAAATACAAACACCAGCACGCCTATAAATACAAGAGAACTGATGAGAGACGAAAATCTGAAGAAGAGTTACGGGAATCAAATTAATATTTGTAATAGAACAAAATATACGAGTAATAGGTATACGAGTAATAGAACAAAATCATGATATCGAAGAGATGGTCAATGATATTAAAGGAACGATTCTGGCAGTAAACAGGGAAGTTAAAATACAGATCAGAAAGAGAAAGCATCACGAATGGATGATTTAAGGTCCCAAGCTGTTACTCGCATATGCAGCTGACATAGATCTCGTTGGAGACTCCATCCTATCCACGAAAGACATTTTCAACAAGGTGGAAGGAGCAACAAGTGAAGTTTACTGAAGATTACTAAAGAGAAGACGAAATATATGGGTATAAATAGAAGGACACGAAGAGGCAGAATAGGACAAAATGTGACGGTCACCACCTTCAACTTCGAAAGAGTACAACGGTTTAAGTATCTGGGGGCTGTAGTCACAGCTGACAACGATGTCACTGAAGAAATAAAAGACAGAGTTTAATCTGCAAACCGCTGTCTATTTGCACTGGATAAACTCATAAAATCAAAAAATCTCACAAGAAGTTCAAAGATCAACTCACTATAAGATCAGAACCAATGTCGAATTAAAAGCACTCTACAACGATGCCGATATTGTCCAAGAAATTAAATCATAGCGACTAAGATGGGCAAGCCACGTGCACAGACTACATAACGAAAGACTTGTGAAACTGGTATGGGAGGAGATTCCCACAGGCAAAAGACTACTCGGACGTCCCAGAATGCGATGGAGAGATAATATGCAAGCAGATCTCTGGAAAATGAACATTCCATTTTTTGACCGTATGTTGATGGAAAACCGAACAAATTGGAAAAAAGTTGTACAGTCAGGCAAGACCCACCCAGGGTTGTAGCGCTAAGTGATGACGATGATGGCTCTATTTTGTATGGATATCTTTTTATGCTCAGATGCAAAAAAATTCAACGGGGAAAATTTTGGTAAAATTAAATTAGTATTTTATATTCAAAGATTTTTTTATTTTTAGCCCTCTTTTGATGATCTTTTTATTACACTGTGTAAAAATTCATAGATTTAAGTTAGCATAGTGAGTTTTTTATTAAAAGATTGTATTACTTATTATACGGGGTTAATCGAAAGGTTGTTTTTTATCCTAACTTTGAAACGTCCTGTGGAAAAATTCTGTTGGCGGATTTTTGTAAAACGTTGTTTTTCGATTGCAACCATGCTTCCAAGTAGTTAGTTTTTTGTTTTATGTCGAAATATCGACATCTCAGAAGCACTGTATTTACAAACCATAAAAAAGAACTTAAATGTAACTTAACGTAAGTACGCAAATAACAAAGAAAAACTACTAAAGAATAACTTAATACTTTGTATTGCCTCTCTATACCTTATTCCATTAAGCGATGCAGGGCATATAAACAACGATAAATTGAACAGATAATTGTTAAAGGTGTTCCAAATGAGTCTACTCGTTCCGATAAGTAACAGTATAATTATGACACTTTATTATTTTTTTTCTTTTCTCAAATATTCGTGTTTATGGCATAGTAAATAAATTAATGTTTTCACTGAATACATAGTAAGTGAAAAAATAATCCGATTTATAAAATTAATGAATATTTTATGCATAAATGCAAGTAACAGTTCTTCAAAAATATTTAAAAACTAACCGAAATGTCCATCTTTATTTCGTCTGGCGACGTTATCGGCGGGTCATACCGGTTCGGACACGATTTAATGTTTACATTTTCCTGCATCGCTTATTGAATTTTACTATAGCCTCTATAACTGCCTGTATACGTCGGCTCATGCTGTCTATGAGATTGCGAATATAATCTTGCTGGATGTTTTGCCATTCCTCTTCTAGAACCAAGCGAAGATCATTAATTGAGGCTGGTGCAACTTCGCAACCTCTAATATTTCTGCCAAGCATGTCCCAAACGTGCTCTATTGGGTTCACATCTAACGAATACGCTGGCCAATTCATTTTATTAATACCAACGTCCTCTAAATCCTGTGTTCCAAACATTGCAAAGTGGGGTCGGTCATTATCTTGCATTAATAGAAAATCATCGCCGATATATTGAGAAAAGGGTATTACGTGATTTGCTAAAATTTTCTTAATATACCGAGTGCAGTCAACGAACCCTCAATAAATACTAACTCAGTATATGCCTCTCGGGATATTCCTGCCCATACCATCACCGAACCCTCTCCATGGCTAACGCGGTGACTGAAAGTGCACTCCGCAAATCTCTCTCCAATTCGACGCCATATTTTTTCTCTCCCATCTGATGAGTAAAGACAGTATCTCGACTCATCCATAAAAAGAATATTACTCCATTGTCCTAAATTCCAATATAAATGGTCCCTGAACAATTCTAGTCTAATCAAAAGACTGATATGTTTTTTGTACACACTTATGACAAGTCAAAAGAAAAGGCAAAAAAGTATTTTTGAAGTGTGTATATTTTTTTAATAATTCCTAGCTGAGCGCTTTCGGCTTTACAAAGCCATCATCGGAGCTATGCTACAATAAAATGTTTTTATAAGTAACTAATTGGTGAAGATTTTATTTTTATACTTACGTCAATTTATAAATACCACTACAATGGAGAGATCTCATTTCCTTATTTGTTGAAATTTTGATTTTTTTAATTACTTAGTTGTTAAAAATTCTTAAAAACATACAAAAAACCGACACTGGACTTCACAGACACATTAAAAAAATTTTATTTTTTTTGTCATGGTACGGGTGTAAGAACCCGACCATTGTTTGCTATGAGGAGGTAATGAAATCAAATGTCGGTCCCTTTAAACGATTTTTCAAAAGTGACAGTTGACAAATGTCATGTATAGGAAATAGAGATTGTTTTAAATTCTTACAAAATTATTTAATAGTTTGGAATTACTAATAGTCATACTATTAGTAATTCCAAACTATTAATAAAGTATGACTATTAGTAATTCCAAATTCCAAACACTTTTGAAAAATCGTTTAAAGGGACCGACATTTGATTTCATTGGTTCTATTCTGTCTACCTCCTCATAGCAAACAATGGTCGGGTTCTTACACCCGTACCATGACAAAAAAAAAATTTTAATGTGTCTGTGAAGTCCAGTGTCGGTTTTTTGTATGTTTTTAAGAATTTTTAACAACTAGTAATTAAAAAAAATCAAAATTTCAACAAATAAGGAAATGAGATCTCTCCATTGTAGTGGTATTTATAAATTGACGTAAGTATAAAATTAAAATCTTCACCAATTAGTTCCTTATAAAAACATTTTATTGTAGCATAGCTCCGATGATGGCTTTGTAAAGCCGAAAGTGCTCAGCTAGGAATTATTAAAAAATATACACACTTCAAAAATACTTTTTTGCCTTTTATTTTGAATTCTAGTCTAGCCACTCTGTGCCGTGGAAGTAATTTGGGCCCAGTTGCTGGTCTGCAACTTTGAAATCCAAATTTATGTAATCTTCGACGAACTGTAAATACACTTACATTATTGTCTAGAACCTCTTTGAGCTGATTTCTTCTGAGTTTGCACTGCTGTTAAATGACGATCCCGCAAAGTGTTGACTCGTATAAAACGATCATCTAAAGCGGAAGTTTTGTGCTTCCTGACACTAGTAGGGGAACCGGGGGAATTCTGCGCACCTAAGGTAAAATACTTACAAAAAGTTTCCTATGTACAAACTAACTTCCATAATTTAACTACTGAAACTTGTATCTGGAACGTTATTCCCATAAAAAATAGGATTAAAGTTTAACGGATTTTGAAGAAAAAAATTTACTTTAAAAAATTGTCATTGTCATCCCCCAAGTACGGGGTAATTCTGCGCAGAATTAAATAAATCTTTATTCGAAAAAAAAATATATTGTAATAAAGGAAATATTGTAAACAAAACAGATTTCTTAAAGAAAAAACTTAAAAAAAACATTAAAGAGATAATTTTACTTTCTGATTGTGTTTCGTTCGACCTTGGTACACATATGGCATGTATAATTAATTACTGAGTTCCAACCACTACATTCTGAATGAGCCCAATTCGAACACATTACACAACGGTACCAAATTTCTTTGTCTCGTCCAAATTCCCGCAGACCAAACACTCCCCATTTTCTAATGTTAGATCTACATCATCGAATTCATCATCATCAGAAAGCTTACTCTCTCCATAACTTTCAGAATCAGAATCATTAAAATGTAAATTTCTAACTCCAGCTTTCTTGCGTACAAGTCGTTTCTTTGCTTTAGTAGCCAGTCTTCCTAAGGTTCCTGTCGTATTTTTCTTGATTTAATTTTTTTTGCCTCTTCAGCTTTTTTCTTAATATTTCTCTTTTATTGTTTTATTTCCTTTAAAACTGGAATATTAGACTTAAAAGTTGTTCAATCTACCAAAGGTCCATATGAGACTTAGTCTTCTTTGTATTCCTTCTTCTTCTTCTTCTTCTTCTTCTTTTTATAGACATAACTCTCTTTGTTTTTCAATGTGCCACCAGTAAGTTATTGTTCCATCGTTTTCATGGTCTTTTCATTGCGGAACCGTCTTTTGCCGTCATTACTACTCTATTTTTGTCATTCGGCTTATATGATCGTTCCATTCTACTCTTTTATTTCTTACCCAGTTCTTAATGTTATCCACCTTGCTCCTACGTCAAATGTCTGTAAAATATAAAAAATATTTTCATCTCTGCTGTTTCCTTCCTTCCTTCAATCCTTTTTGTTCTCTCTATGTCAGGTCTTGTTTTTGCCGCGTATGTCATTATTGATCTGATGATTATTTTGTAAATTCTGCCTATTGTTTCTTTCCCGATATTTTTATTTCTCAATATTTTTATTTCCCAATATTGTTTGATTTAGGTAGCCTGTGACTCTGTTTGCTCTATTCACTTGATATTCCACTTCGGTTTCGAGCTTTCCGTAGCTAGATAATGTGATGCCTAGATATTTGAATTCCAACACTTGTTCTATTATCTGACCTCCCAGCTCCAATTTACATCTTAGTAAAGTTTTTTATTTCAGATGCGTTTATTATTATGCATAATTGTATTTAAATAATAATTTTTGATAAAAATATACTTCCTAGATTTTATATTTACATCAACTTTTTTCATAATAAACCATTTAATCCTTAAATAATTATTTGCTTTGATTTATAAGCGGTCGTGCGCTCAAAATGTTTCATATAAATATGACAAGATCGCCAAATGAATCAGTACCAGCTCAGATACTTCTCAAATTCATATCTATAAACCAAAACAAAAATTATACAAAATGAAAGCCGTATACGTTTTCTTCTTTTTGGTTGTTCTGGTTGCCTACATTTCAGCTGCTCCAGAAAAAGAAAAAAGTTCAAATAAAGAATTTAGAAGTATTTTGTTGGAATACTCGAAGACCGATAAACAATTTTTGCAAACTTTAAAAGCAGAAAAGGGTAAGTATGGCAAATAAAACAATGGAGTACATTAGAGACAAAGATCGTACTAATTTATTATTGTTTTTGTTTTAGGAAAATTTCGAGAATTTTGTGCTGACATCTTTTGTGACCTATATTGTTGCCTGTTTTTCGAAAGCGATGGATATTGTGATATATTTGGCGAATGTTGCTGCGGTTTCTTCTAAATGTTAATTTAAAAAATATTAATAAAATGTTTACGCATACCTATATAATTTTTTTATTACAATCAGATAAAACATTTAGGTATCATCAATCTTTTTACCTTTATCCTATCCTTCAGATACCTCCAAAGCGTCTCCCAGGACAAGAAACATTCAACTTAGCAATTCATCGTACTGGATGACAACTTTATAATCCTAAACGTCTTAACTTTTGCTCGCACATTTTGACATCAATTGCTACCACTCCTGGGCATCTTCTTATACATCAATTCTTAATTTTGTTAAATATTAACATTTTTGTCAGATATATTTATACTTTCTCTATCCTTTTGCTGTTCAAATCTTTCTATGACACAACCATCGAGCAATAAGACAAAAGAGGGAATCTAATCCTTATGAAAAGGAGACCAAAAAAGTGGCCTCTGATGGCGGACATATCCGGAAATGCGAATGCGCGAAATTTAAATTTTCCGACACTTATCAACAGTAGCTATATAATATTTTTCAGAATGTGTCTTAGACGAGAAAGTTTTAATTAATTATTAATAATAAGAGTCTAAAATGCGACACAATTGTTAAAAAGCTTCAATATAAATAAGATTTCATGTGACATTTGGGACAAACAATAACATAACCCAACTAAATTTGATGTCAAACAAGGAGAGAGACTCTCTTTCCTTGTTTAATGTGGCCTCTAAAGATCGCACTTCCTGTCTAACAATATGTTTGCCCCTACTACCTTTACATTCCCTCTATTGTCTTTTTGCTCGATGGACACAACACTCCTCCCTCGCCTACTTTGATTTTATTCATCCCGCCCTGGCTCAACTGTATGGATATCTATCTATACTCAGATGCAAAAAAATGCAATAAAGAAAATGTTGGTAAACTCCAGAGTATTTCAGTTTTTTTTAGCCCTATTTTGATGATCTATTTATGTAAAACTATGTAAAAATTTATAAATTTTAATTTAGTATAGTGAGGTTTTTGTTAAAATTTTGTATTTGGCTTATTATACGGGATGAATCGAAAGGTGGTTTTTTGTCCTAACTTTGAAATATCCTTTTGGAATAATTCCATAGCGGATTTTTGTAAAATCTTGTTTTTCGGTTGCAACCATGTCTTCTAAGTTATCCATTATGTTTTTTGTTTTATGTGATAATATGAATTGATTCACTTTTATGAGCAAAATGATTTTGCCACCTACAATTTACTACCTACTAGTATTACCGTTATCATTTGTATTAATTTGTAATACGTCGATGGGAGCTTTGGTGACAGAAATCGAGAAAATTTCATATCGATATCCCAGAAGCACTGTATTTAAATAATGATTAGAAGCAACGACATGATCTTGATTTTATTGAATATTGATGGGAAAAATAGGTTGGAAATCTAGCCTTTCCTGAAGCTTGGATATAGGAGAAAGTCAGTAACTAGCGTACAACAAGGAATCTACTCTCTGTAGCAGATTATCCTCTACCAGAATCGTAGAGGAGTACTACCCGCTACCGGATAATGTTTTAATATACATAGTTGTAATACATTTTTTTGTACGAATAAAATATGAACGACAAAATCCAGTGCGAGTTTGATAACTTCAGATAGGTCTGGGTGTCGAACTTGTCCACTGTCGCAAATTACTCAACTAGTGAATTTTAAGATTGTTCATGTCGAATATGTTTTTCATTGGGTAATGATTCTTGAAGATAAATCTTATCTTGTAGTGTTGTAATTTATATAATGCAGAGAATAAAAATAAAAGAATGAACAAAAACAGGATTAAAAGCTGGATGAATTATGGCAGAACGTAGATATCTTTAGATTTTGTAAAGTCACAAAGACTAAACTGGCTAGGCCACCAAACAGAAAGAATACCAGATAATTGAGCTGTAAAAGTAATCAAGAAATAGAAACTCCAAGGAGATAGGACACGAGGATGGTTCCTAGAAGACGATGCAAAGAAAGATCTTTAAACTATGAGCATTCCCATTTATCGGTTCATGCTATCTATGAGGTTGCAAATATCATCTTGCTGGATGTTTTGCTATTACTCTTCTAGAGCCAAGCAAAGTTCGTTAATTGAGGCTGGTGTCACTTCACAGCCTCTAATATTTCTATCAAGCATGTCCCAAACGTGCTCTATTAGGTTCACATCTGGCGAATACGCTGGTCAGTTCATTTTATTAATACAGTCAGTTTCGTCAGATCTCGACTGATCAAGGGCCTTGTCATCATTGGTAACATCGGTTTCTAAGTCTATTACAACGTGCATATCTGAAACTTCAGTGTGATCTACTAAGCTGAAATCATCTTCAGTAAATTTATTAGGATCTATAGGCCATATTTCAGCAGCACGGAGCCCGGATATTCCTTTATCCATCATGGCAACTCTCAGGTATGCTCTGTTAAAAATTGGAGCAAGTTCAAAATGTGCGATCGTTTCATGAATATGTGTTCTCAGATACAAGTCGCACTCAAGATTGAAAGCATTCTTTAGGGGCCCAAAAAAAGTTAGGTCAAGAGGTTGAAGCCTGTGTGAGGTATGAGGGGGAAGAGAAATCATAACAATAACAGTAAGTATAAATCTGAAAAGAAATGTGACTCCCATGGTTATCGAATATGAGAAGCACTGGATCTTCTTTCAAGGCCTTTATATGCTGACAAAAATGTTTTATTTAGTCGAAAAATAACTATTCATTTAGCCATTTTTTGAACATCTGTAGATTGCTCCAATTAAGTCTCCCCTTATTAATTGTGGATTCATACATATTTGAGGGAATATGAACATAAGAGGAAAAAAACTGTACTGAAATATTTACAGCGCATACTATGGTAACATTTTCCTCTCTTTCCCAAGATATTACGGATAGAAATGCCCGTTTCATTTACATTAAAAATTAGACTCTCAGGAAATTTGAACTTTTCCATAACTGTGAGCAGATAACTTAAAAATCGTTTAACCTCATCTTTATTGAATGCAGAAATGCGGTTTTGACTGGTACCTTCGGGTTTTGTAACATTATTGTCTGGATGATGTTTTAAAAAGAGTTTTAACCAATCTTCACTAGCGATCTTCTTTATCAAGTCGAAACGGTGTTTTATTACGAATGCAGTCATATTACAAACATGTGGTCGGCTAGCAAATACGAGTTGGCGAACTGTGTTGAATGTTGCAATACGCCGTGTTGCCAAGATATTGATGCGCGATATTCCCCCGTGCGTGGTATTACCCCGGCTTTTCCTAGCCTAAGCCACATATTCATAATTTCGCCCATCTTCAAACAGAACAACGGCTTCCACACAATCTTCGATGCTAAGAACCATGATCAATAATAGGTAAACAAAATATAAGTGTCAATACGACATAATGATAACAATCACCAAAGCCACCTCGTCGTATTACAAATTAACTCCAAAATAATCATAATTAAAGAAGTCCCAAATTTTGGGTGACAAATTCGTTTGACCTAAAAAAATGAACCAATCCATATTTTCACATAAAACATAATACTTAGGAGACATGTTGCAACCGAAAAATCGGTTTTACGAAAATCCTCTAACGGACTTATTTCACAAAATGTTTCAAAGTTAGGATAATAAAACCACGTTTTAATTAACCCCGTACAAAAACTGACGCCAAATAACAAATTAAAATTTATAAATTTATACACAGTGTATACAAATTTATAAATTATACAAATACAAAAATCATCAAAATAAAGCTAAAAAAAAATTGAAATACTTTGAATTTGACCAAAATTTTTTCCGTTGTGTTTTTTTGCATTTGACGGTATATTACAATTTCTCTGTAATAAAGATCTCCGGTACTTAAAACTATTACTTTTAACAATAATTTCACAATACGCCATCTTTAAATAAACATTACAAATATTCTGTTATTATCCTACTAAGTTTTCTACAGTATCTAAAAGAATCTAAGTATCTAAAGCCCTTTCAGAATGTCTTACTAAGACGTCATCATCAACACACACTAAGCATTAAGAACGTCACCTTATTCCTAGTTTACCTATTATATTATCAAACTCTAAGAACAATAAAAAAGAATCAAGTACTGAGCTCTAATGTAACGTTACTTTTCCATAAAGTTTATCAGTCTCTCTCACATCTCTGAAAACACCATTTGTTACTTCCTCATATATGGCTCTTACAGTCTCATCCAATTGGTGGTGATACGCTTTATTTTCTTCTTAACGTCGATCATCATTGCCCATTTGACTCTATCTGCAGCCGTTCTGAAAAGTTCTATTGACGTTTTACCACTCCATTGTCTCAGATTCTTTAACCAGGACATGCGTCTTCTCCCCGGTCCTCTTTTGCCTTCCATCTTCTCTTGTATGACCAACCGCATCAATTCGTATTTCTCGTTTCTTAGTATGTGACCAAAGTAGCTCATTTTTCTTTTCTTTATAGTGTTGACTATTTCTTTATCTCTTTATCTTACGCTTGCTCCTACGTTAAATATCTGTAAAATATAAAAAAAAAATTTCATCTCTGCTGTTTCCAACACAATTTTTGTTCTCTCTGTATCAGGCCTTGTTTTCGACGCGTATGTCATTATTGATCTGATGATTGTTTTGTAAATTCTGCCTTTTGTTTCTTTCCCGATATTTTTATTTCTCTATATTTTTATTTCCAATATTGCTTCATTTAGGCAGCCTGTGACTCTGCTCTATTCACTTGATATTCCACTTCGGTTTCGAGCTTTCCGTAGCTAGATAATGTGATGCCTAGACATTTGAATTCCATCACTTGTTCTATTATCTGAGCTCCCAGCTCCAATTTACATCTTAGTAAAGTTTTTTATTTCAGATGCGTTTATTATTATGCATAATTGTATTTAAATAATAATTTTTGATAAAAATATACTTCCTAGATTTTATGTTTACATCAACGTTTTTCATAATAAACCATTTAATCCTTAAATAATTATTTGCTTTGATTTATAAGCGGTCGTGCGCTCAAAATGTTTCATATAAATATGACAAGATCGCCAAATGAATCAGTACCAGCTCAGATACTTCTCAAATTCACATCTATAAACCAAAAACAAAAATTATACAAAATGAAAGCCGTATACGTTTTCTTCTTTCTGGTTGTTTTGGTTGCCTACATTTCAGCTGCTCCACAAAAAGAAAAAAGTTCAAATAAAAAACTTAGAAGTATTTTGTTGGAATACTCAAAGACCGATAAACAATTTTTGCAAACTTTAAAAGCAGAAAAATGGTAAGTATGACAAATAAAACAATGGAGTACATTAGAAACAAAGATCGTACAAATTTAATATTATTGTTTTTGTTTTAGGAAAATTTAGGGAATTTTGTGTTGACCTCTTTTGTGACTTATATTGTTGCGCCTTTCACGGTAGAGATGGATATTGTGATAAATTTGGCGATTGTTGCTGCGGTTTCTTCTAAATGTTATTTTAAAAAGTAATAATAAAATGTTTACGCATACCTATATAATTTTTTTATTATAATCACATAAAACATTTAGGTATCATCAATCTTTTTACCTTTATCCTATCCTTCAGATACGTCCTAAGCGTCTCCCAGGACAAGAAAATTTCAGCTTAGCAATTCATCGTAATGGATGACAACCCTATAATCCTAAACATCTTCACTTTTGCTCGTACATTTTGACATCAATTGCTACCACTCTTGGACATCTTATCAATTCTTAATTTTGTTAAGTATTAGTATTTCTGCCAAATATATTTATACTTTCTCTTTCTTTTTGACGGAGCACACTAGTTCGCTCCCAAGGTCAAAAAACCCTCCTAATTACATACTCGTTCGCTCCGAAAACCATAACCTAGTTCGCTCCCGTGGTCAAGCGGGTTAAATATTTATCTACTATAGATAAAGTCACGTTCAGATGGCAGTGTACGGATATAGGATAACAGCGTTGCCAATTCTACTGCCATTGTAAGTTTTGCTACTTTTGTAAAATAAGCAGGGCCAAACTCACGGTAAACTAAGATATGTTTAGGTAAGCTAAAGTTGTTAATAGAAAATTCGTGAATGAAATAAATGGTAATAATTCCTAAAATGCTTTTATACATAATACCGCAGTTAATAGGGAAAGAAATATGAAAAAGATTCTACAGGTTTTTTAATGTTCTAAACGGTAGATAAGGGATAATTGATGATAATTCCTTGAAGAATTACAGCCAATTTTTCTTTGTTTATTTTTTAAAGAAAGATGAAGTTTGGAAAAAATCATTTTTTTTGCCTATTTTGTTCCTCGTACATTTTAGGGAAAAAATGTTTCAAATAAATGTTTCATGCTTCAATGTTTGGCTTCAAACTTTCTACATTAACAACAATAACACCATCAAAAATTACATGTCATTGAAAACATGCTGAAAACTGAAAAAGTGCTACCTAGGTTTTTAAATTTATATCGAACTTTGAACAAAGATTTTTCAAAACTTTGTTTTTGGCACTTACACCCCTTGTGTTCTAGGGGCCTCAATTGTGCACTAATTTATTAAATGTTCATAACTTTATTTTTTGCATAATGACGTCTAATATAACTACTTGAAATTATGTCGAGTGACATAATTTCAAGTTGACTATCACTACATCAAGTTGACATCAATTTCACTACTTGAAATTAATGAGTTATTTAAGTGTGCTACATTTCAACCAGATCAACTAAATATTTTATTACCTTTACTGAGAAAAGAATACCCCGAAAAACAGTTTTCAATCATCTTCATTTTCATAATCTAGTTCATCTTCAGAGTCATCGTTTAATGAAATTCTAATAGGTTCAATGTCATCTTGAATGTTGTCTACTGTCCAAAAATTATTCTCCAATTTTTATAACATGGTTGACGTAATTTTTCCAATGTCCATTGTTCTGTACTTTATCATAACCTTCATAAATCAATGTTTTAACGTCGTTTTGTTTAAAACTTGAATTCTTAGAGGACACGTACCGTTTCACTTCACTCCACACCATTTCTATTGGGTTCAGTTCACAGTGATAAGGCGGCAAGTCTTAAGATATGTACATCTACGCGGCATTGTTCGTCACTGTGATTCCTGTATTTTTCACCAATACAGTCAATTTTGTATTTGTCATAAATATTTTTAAATACATTAGCAGTTTCCAGAAGTTCATTTTTTAAGTAATCTTCTTCAAAATAAATGTCCTTTTCATAGAGCCACTCCTTAATTTGACGTTTCACCCAATATTGTTTGGGAAAATTTAATTTCCTAGAGTGATAAGATGCATTGTCCAAGATAATGACTTTATTTTTTGGGAGATTCGATATTAACATCTCTTCAAACCATTTTTCAAATAGATCTCCGTCCATCTCTTCATGGTAATCTTCAGCACCTTTTTTGGCAAGAAAAGTGATGTTAGCACCTTCAACAAATCCGTCTTTGTTTTCCTGCATGGACTAAAACAAATCTTGGTCCTTTTCCGGTCGGAGTTTTTAAACCTGTGGTAAGTCCATTTACGAAAGCCTTTTGGCTATTTTTTATTGTTGTATCTTGCCATACTTGCCCATTGGTTATTCTAGTAATTAACCCATGATTCGTCCATATAAATGATATTGGCTCCTTCGTTCCTCAGTTTCTTTATTTCCCGGAGATAGTGACGCCTCCAAGCGACTATTTCTTGTTTTTCTATTAATATTGAATTTCTACCTTGTTTGCCATATATAAAACCCATGTCGTGCAATAGTCTTCTCAACGTACTCTAGGAAAAAATTCGGAAGATGCTCCATTTGCTTAATTTTTTCTAGTACTACGTCAAGGGTTGGAGGAATATTGTCCATAAAAAAACCGTGCACTACTTGTCTTATTCTAGACCGAATTGCTTCATCATATCTATTCTCACGACTATTCAAATAACCGGTTCTTTTTTTTCTTATAGGAGTTACGAGTGGACCATTTTTACTTTCACTTCTATATCGGAATATCGTTCGCTCAGAGACTCCAGTCATAGCAGAAACTTCCCGCACTATTGTTGATACACTTTTATCATTATTACTGTTTGATAAATAGTTGAAAACATTTAACACTATTTTTTTGCATTCACTATTTAACAAATTACCGTTTTTGAATTTTTATTACACTCGCGGCTATTTTGACACTGACACGACACAAACGTCTGATATCAACTGAAAATTCTTTTAATGACTCTCAAGTATTTACCTGAATTTATAATTGCTGGCATTAGACAATAATTTTGAATTTATAAATAGGTATATTTTTTTAATTCTAAATTATTTTTTAATGTCTGTAACTGTAAATGCAGGTAGAGAAAGTGTGTCATTAAAAGGACATTAAGATCAAAAACGGATTATACAAATAATTATTTCATTTCCACGAATTGTAAACAATTTTGAACAGAAGATATAATTCCGAAAAGACCAGATTTCCGAAATATACCTTTCTATTTTTAAAATACCAACAGAAAAATTATATAATTAAAAAAATGTATTTTTTCGTTTCACATTCATAAATATTTTCGAAATTATAATTCTTTTATAGGAGCCGGCTCATAACGTACGATTGTAGGTACGATTAAAAACTGACAACAATGTAGTTATTTCTGGCATATAGAAAGTACAGGCCTATCTCTGTAACGCTGCCATCTGAATGTGAATTTATCTATAACACCTTCATTGCCGAGTTTACCTATATGTGCACACTCTGTACACCTATAGGTGTATAAAGCAATAGGAACCATTTATTTAAGTTTACATGGCCGGCATGGGATAGATGGATTGGAAAATGAATCGGCGGGATTGTATATCTCTATTTTAATATAGTATATTGTTAGTTGCTAGCAATAATATTTCAGCGGACGTCAGGAGTTGACAGAGTGAGAGAGTATTTACATTGTCATATATTTGTTGTTTATGTTACTTTAAACATGCAGTTTGATTAGTTTTATAATAAAACTATCAGAAACAAAGAATATATTAAGTAATACAGATATACCAAGTTCATTTAGTGACGATAGTGTAAAATTTTTGTGGAAAGATGGACAATAATGCTGGACCTTCTAGAATTCAAGAAAGATATAGCGAAAACGATCTAAAACTCTAACTGAGAAAGAACTACGACATATTCTGGAATCAGAAGATGAGATAGATGATGTTTTTCTAGAAAGTGGCGATGAATACTTAAATGAAAGTGACGATAGTGATAGTGACGACGATGGTGTGATAAGTGATAGAGTAAACAACAACTACTACTTCTCTCACATACACTGCTGAGGCAGTAAATTTACCTACGTGGACAAGTCAAGAAGTTATAAAAAAATTGCATTCAAAGGTAATCGTTAATTTAAAGTTAACCTAGAGAGTAACAATCCAATTGACTTCTTTCGGATGTTTTTGGTTGAACCCCTGTTGAACCTCATTGTGGAAAATACAAACCAATGTGCTGTTAAGTTACTTCTCTCTGAACAGACACAAGTGCAATCAAGAATAACCGAGTGGAAAGACTTGACCGTATCCGAATTAAAAACATTCTTGGGCCTATTAATTCTTTCTATTGACTATGTGGACTGTGGACTATTGGTCCACATATAGATTTTACAAAACTCAGTTTTCTAAGTACATGTCCAGAAATCGATTTTTAATCATTCTATAGTATCTACATTTTACCACCAATGATAACAACATAGATCGCCTGTGCAAAATCTATCCGGTAGTAGATCACTTCAATGAAAAAATGCAAGCAATGTACACTCCAGGTAAAGAATTGTCGTTGGACGAGTCGATGGTCTCTTGGCGAGGACGACTGATTTTTAAACAGTATTTTAAAAACTCTCGCGTTTCCAGTCCGCTTCTAAACCCAAACTGAACACTGCTAATGTTTTCTTCAAGTTTTTTATATATGCGAGAGTGAAAAACAGAAAGAAGGATTTTGAGTGCATGGCTCATTAAGCTTATAATTTTGTAATCAGAGCATCTGGTGGCATTTGCCTTTTTGGGGAGAGGGATGAAAGTGGAAACTAGCCAATCTGCAGGAAATTTTGCAGTTTCACAGATTTTGTTCAGTAGACTTGTAAGGAGTTTTGTAACGGAGATATTTTGCTTACCAAACGGGGTAAGATTATGGGGTATAAAATTGGGGACTGAAACTATTGGGGGTGAAGATAGGGCAAGCAAAATAAACGAAACATATGCGAACGGCACTCAGGGTTTGGTAGGAGAGCTGGGGTCGTGGATAAGTAAAAGATAAGGGGGTTGGATTGGGGCAACTACAAAAAAATGAAATAAAGGGGTCATTAATGTCTTGGGATAAACAAAATAAATATAAACAGGAAACATCTCAAGGAATTTAATATAGGGCGCCACTTGAGGTGCCTAATTATACTTATTACAACCACTAGTTGTAACTAGGGAAATAATTATAAAACATCAAAAACATATCTTTTTCAAATAAAAGTCAAAACAGGGTTAGTTCAAAAAATAAACAAAATGTTAAGAAAACAAAATTTAACATTTATTTTTGTGTCATACCACAAACAGTTGTAAAAATAATGGCACAACTTTACAAATAGATCAATAGTTACAGAGAACAAAAATAACAAAAAAAACTTACATGTGTCCTAGCCGTTAACAAACTCTGTCGCTACAAATCTTACAAAATTGAATGGAGGTTAACCTTTTTTTTAAACAAAACAAATAAAATCAAAATACTAAAGCGAGCTGTCTTATGGTAACATTAAAGTTTAAATCTACGAACAATTAAATTGACAGTTAAACTCAAAACCCAAAATTTACCATATTTAACATTACTACTTTTAAATTTTAAATAAAGCAATTATTATTTAAAAGTCTGTCTTTACTTCAAAATTTGAAACAAAAGTTACCTTATTTCACCAAATCACACTTTGAATATTCTGGAACTATAACTACAATTAACTGGAACTAAACAAACTGCTTCAAAGCAGGAACAGCGAGATTGAAGAAGCACTTCAAATGGAACATCAGAATTGCTGCAGGCGACACAAATCTCTCAAATACTTTTTCTTAACCTCTTCTGTAACTGGACACACTTCACAATTTACTTTCCACTGCTACATAATTCCACAAAGAGGGGCCAAAATCGGAAACTACAAATTCAAAGGTGAATTTGGAGTCGGTGACCTGAGCCTACCTCGACCCAAGTAAGAATGACGAAATTAACAATTCGTTCATATAAATTGAAAACAAAACAAAAGCTGACATAACAAAACACAACGAAATTAAAACGTAAAAGATTCTACTTCTACAACGTATAAAAATTATAATGCGACTTCGAATAAAACATTAAAAGAAATTGCCGAAAAAGTTAAAATAATAAACAACTCTAAAATGGGTTATTTTAACATCTACCAATGCAAATACAATTATTCAAAACACTTTTGCGTATTTTAACTTGAAAGATACGAACTAACACACACGAAAAACATATATAAGGCGATTTCCATATATTTCATATACGAGGTGATCTCAATATAAAATGCTACAGTTTGAGTTCGTTGTTTTCAAACAGTTCAAATATTTTAGCTTGTATGTTATCAGGTCCAGGTGCTTTGTTGGTTTTTAGTCTTTTTATTGTATATGTTACTTCACTGAGCGGTATTTGTGGTCCTGAATATCTAGAAACACTGACTTCTGTATCTTGCTCTTCCTTGAATAATTCTTCCATATATTGCCTCCATTTCTCAAGTATTCTCTCACTTTGGTAGAGCAGATTGTTGCGCCTAAGGTGTCTTCACAATCAACAAACAATTTTTTTATCATCAACCACTATAAACGAAAAAGCAATACTAGCAAGCTATAGAGTTGCATATCGCATTGCAAAAACCAGTAACCCAAATACAATTGCTCGATTTGATTCTACCTGCAAATATTGATGTGGTGATATAAGAGTAGGTAAAAAAAAGACTAAAAAAATAAAAAAACGGGATGTGACACTTCCCCAAGTAGAAATCGAAACGTCAAAAATAAGCTTATTTTAAACTTATATTATGGCTTATTCCCAACGTAAATAGTAATTACCAATACTACCGGACGAAGGCTATGACAGGACATCGATAGGGTATTATTGATAAATTGCCAGAAGTAGTGCCAAAGGCTAAATGGCTACATTGATCTTTAAATCGAGAAGCTCTTGCCTCAAAATCGTAAAATAAAAGTTAACGGATTTATAAAAAAAATTTAATTATGCCAGATTTTAATTGGAAATTTTTTTTTTTAATTTATTCCAGTGCTTTTAACAACTTATAGAAGAATTAATTAAGTATAATAACATAAAGAAAGCTTGACCAATTTTTACAGACATTCAAGCTACTTTGGATAATAAAAAACCGCAGCTTTGTGAATATTTCCCAAAAAAAATTCAAACCAGACATGACAAGTACATAACAGGTATTGAATCATTTTTTGGACAATTCTTTTTAACAAGCTGACATTCCAACAAACATGCAGTATAAACTTATTGAAATATCGTGTGATGGAATATTAAAACTAGACTTTTTTCCCAACGCTTGGATCAGTTTTGGACCAGAAGGATGCAAAAATATCCCGAATTGGCGACTGAAACACTCAAATTAAATAAAGGTATTGCCAATATTTTTATGGTTATGGAAGACTTCGAGACTTGAGCACTATCCACATCAATGCTCAAACCCACATATTGGCTACAATATTAACGATACAATCGTCATTTGGCCCGATGGCAGGGATGCTTTGGTGTCTTTTCAAACTCATGTGAATGGTATATATCCTAGTATCCAGTTCACTATGGAGATGGAAACGATGGAATCGACGTTATTATAAAGAAAAATCAATTACTCTGTTTATCGAAAGCCCACACCAACCAATCATTACTTGCATGTCAACTCTCACCATTTACCTTCACAAATTAATTCAGTCATTAATACCCTTGTCTCCAGATCAATACTACTTTCCGATAATGCAAGTTGACCCGCTGAGCTCTCTTGTTTAAAACAAGTTCTGATCCAAAACGGTTACCATGAAAATCACATCAATAGGAGCATCCACAGACATCAATCTCCCACTCAATCTCAATCTAAAGACTCAGACTCTTATTTTACGAATGTTTTTCTTCCTTGCATCAAAGGTATCACTGGCAAACCCGACAAAATTCTTAAATCAGGAGAAATAAAAAAATATTTACCCCCCAACAAAAACTTTCATCCCTTGTTCAATCAATCAAAGACAACATTCCAAATAAACAGCACGGAGTTAATGAAATTCCTTGTGCAGATTGTCCCCCGATCCTATATAGGCCAAACAAATCGTAGAATCCAAAATAGGATTTATGAACATTCATAAATTTATAGATATGGACAGTCAAAAAGAGAAAGTATGAATATATCTGGCAGAAATGATAAACAAAATTAAGAAATGATGTATAAGAAGATGTCCAGGAGTGGTAGCAATTGATATCAAAATGTGCGAGCAAAAGTTAAGACGTTTAGGATTATAGGCATATTGTGATCCATTCAACCAAGTTGAAAGTTTCTTGTCCTGGGAGACGCATAGGACGTATCTGAAGGATAGGATAAAGGTAAAAAGATTGATGATACCTAAATGTTTTATCTGATTATAATAAAAAAATTATATAGGTATGCGTAAACATTTTATTAATATTTTTTAAATTAACATTTAGAAGAAACCGCAGCAACATTCACCAAATATATCACAATATCCATCGCTTTCGAAAAAGAGGCAACAATATAGGTCACAAAAGATGTCAGCACAAAATTCTCGAAATTTTCCTAAAACAAAAACAACAATATTAAATTCGTACGATCTTTGTCTAATGTACTCCATTGTTTTATTTGCCATACTTACCCTTTTCTGCTTTTAAAGTTTGCAAAAATTGTTTATCGGTCTTTGAGTATTCCAACAAAATGCTTCTAAGTTCTTTATTTGAACTCTTTTCTTTTTGTGGAGCAGCTGAAATGTAGGCAACCAGAACAACCAAAAAGAAGAAAATATATACGGCTTTCATATTGTTTAATTTTTATTTTTGGTTTATAGATATGAATTTGAGAAGTATCTGAGCTGGTACTGATTCGTTTGATGATCTTGTCATATTTATATGAAACGTTTTGAGCACACGACCGCTTGTAAATCAAAGCAAATAATTATTTTAGGATTAAATGGTTTATTATGAAAAAAGTTGATGTAAATACAAAATCGAGGAAGTATATTTTTAGCAAAAATGAATTTAAATACAATTATATATAATAATAAACGGCTATAACCTCTTGTAAATAAACAAATATTTTCATAAAAATGTTCTAAAAAGTTTTCCTTTGATATGTATAAGTTAAAAAATATTGTTTCTGTGGGATTAAGCCACAATTGATTGTAATTAGTTAAATCACATTTAGAACTTTTTCGATTTCTGTCAAGAACTGTCAAGTTTTGTCCACTGTCAAAATTTTCGAAATATATTAAATCTTTCCATATCTTCCATATACATATAAATACTTGCTGTGGTTTCCTTGTTGAATAATTTTGGTTTAGACAAAAACCATTATTTTGACGACGTTTCGGCAAGGTCGCGCTTGTCATTGTCACGTCAGGTAGTAACGCTTCTTGCTGGTACAAGCAGATGGGTACAACTAGAAGAACAAATTCAAGAAGCAACCGACTCAGTATTAACAAGAAACAGACAATGTAATCATTGTAACGGATTGGTATGATGAAGATTGTAAGAAAGCCATTAGTGACCGAAATAAAGCTAGAATAAATAGCATAATAAAAAATAATGAAAAGAATAAAAAAGCTTATGCCGCAAAAAGACGGGAAACAAAGAAGATCTGTAGAAGGAAGAAGCGGTCAAGTTTAGAGCAGAAAACTAGTTCGTATTGAAGAAGATTTCTACATAAACAAGTCAGAAATTTCTACCAAGAAATAAAACGAGACCGAACACAGTACAAAACCCCATCTTCTTCTTCTTCTTCAGATGCAAATCCACTAATGGATGTTAGCGATCACATTTTCCATTAATTTCTCTATTTCTTGCAATATGTATCAGAGATTGTATGTCGTTAATTCCCTGTCCATTGCCTTATGTTTCGGAGCCAGGACATTTTCTTGCGTCCCATTCCTCTCTTGCCTTCAATTTTACCCTCGATTATAAGTTGGAGGAACTGTATTTTTCATTTCGCATGATGTGACCTAGATACGCCGTTTTCCTTTTCTTGATGGTTTCGAAAAGTTGGCGTTCTTGGTTTATTCTTTTAAGGACATCTATATTTGTGATTTAGATATAATAAAACCCCATCAAGATATTATAAAGATGAAGAGGGGAATCTGTTGTGGAAGATGAAGAGGTGGAACAGATGAAAAATTAAGAAGGTGGGCCAATTATTTCGAGAACAAAGTATGTACGGACGACCAAGATGAAAGAGAACAAACGCAACTACAACATGAAGAAATAAGGGACCCAGATGTAAATGAAGAAGTACCTACCAAGGAAGAAATTATAAAGATTATAAAAAACAGCAAAGCACTTGGTGAAAATGGTATCATTGCTGAGTTTCTAAAAGAAGGTGGCGAAATGCTGCAAGAAGAAATCGCTGAGTTAATACGCGAAGTGTGGATCAAAGAAAAAATACCCAATTAGTGGAAAGAAGCAATCTTATGTCCAGTGCATAAAAAAGAAGACGTTACAGAATGTAAAAATTACAGGGGAACAGCTCTACAAGATACACTGTATAAGATTCTGGCCATATCCATTAGAAATAAAATTAAAACAAAAGTTGAAAATTGTCTAGGTGAATATCAAGCAGGTGTCAGAGCAAACAGATCGGTAATAGACCAAATTTTTACAATGAAACAAATTTTAGCTAGCTCATATGAATTCAACCTAACATTACACATGCTGTTTATTGATTTTAGGCAGGCTATAAAAAGAAATAAAGTATATGAAGCACTAGAATATTTTGAATTCCCACCAAAGATAGTAAGACTGACTAAATGCATGTTAATTAAGAGAAATCTTTACTAGAATAGAGGGAATAGCCAGGGAATATGGTTTAGAAATAAACGAAGAAAAAACAAAATATATGGTGATGAGGGGAAAACGAAAATCATCTAGGACAGTCCATTAAGATACAAAGCCCAACTAAAGAATATAATAACTTTGAAGTTGTTAGCCAATTCGATTACTTGGGAGTGACACTAACAAATAGAAATGAAGAGAACCAGGAAATCATAAAAAGAATGGCCAAAGGTAGTAAGAGTGCTGGGAGCCTGACTAAGATACTGAGGTCAAAGATAATATCCATAACAGCAAAAAAAACGAATATATATAACAGTTATCCGACCTACAGTACTCTATGCTAGCGAGACCTGGACACTAAATAAAGATATGGAAGTAAAATTAGATAGATGGGAACGAAAAATTCTTAGAAGGATATACGGAGGTGTAAAAGAGGGGACATCTGGCGAAGAAGAACGAATGAAGAAATAATGCAAATATATGGGCAACCAAAAATAACAAGACTCGTTATAATTCAAAGATTAAGATGGCTCGGACATATAGCAAGAATGAAGGAAGGAAGAGTTCCCAATGAATTAATAAACACGGAGGCTGGTACAAAAAGAAAAAGAGGCCGCCTCCGAAGAAAATGGCTGGAGTCGGCAAAAGAAGAATGTGAAGTCGCTGTGGGTACAAGATTGGAAAAACTTAGCACAAGATAGAAAGAAATGGAAGAAAACCGTTGAAGCCTTGGGTCTTTGAGGCCTGTTGAACTGTAATATAAATATATATGTAATTCTGGTGTTCTCGTTTGTTAGAGCAATGATTTGCTTCGATTGTTTCTCGATGATTAATGCTTTTTTTGTTTTCTTATAGTTTTTTTTTGTTTTTGATTGCATTTTCTACCAGTCTTCTATTGTACTTTTTTATGTCTTTCTTAATACTTTTTTTTATTGTCTTCAATTCAGTGTATTGTATTCTCTGTATGTTGCTACTAACTTTCCTTCTTTGTTTTAGCATTATTTAATTTAACCAGACAGTTTACTATATTCATTTTGTTGTTGCGGACCTCTAATTTCTTTAGCACTACCAAAGATAATTGGCATTAATTGGGGGCTGTCGATTTGTTAATCATTCATTTATTTTACTTTGGTAGTGATCTGAGTTTTCTTTTAATTTATTTATTACACTGACATCTTTTATTGTAGCAATCTTGTTGGTTAGACTAAAGTCAATTTCGTTTTTAATGATTCCGTTTGAAGATATTCAAGTCTATTTTATATTCGATTTTTTCTTGAAGAATGTATTTGCAATAGACATGTTTTGATAGTGTGCAACTCTTTCTCCCCTTTCATTTCTATCACTGACTCTATACTTTCGCACGACTTGTTCCTTGTCGTTTCTCTTTTCCACTTTGACATTAACATCGCCAATTAAATACTATTTGGTATTTAATACTTCATTTATGTTACTGTAGAATTCCTCTATTTCTTCGTCAGTGTGAGTAATCGTTGTGGCGTATATTTGTATAGGTTAAGCTAGCTACTCTATCTGAGATACTATACTTCGTTCAATTTCAAGATAAGCTCGATGTAAACAGTTTCAGACACGTGATCGATGGGTGTGTTCCGTCATCATAGCTTGTCATTGGTTAGCACTTAATTTCTAACCAATGACAAGCCAATGACACACCCACCGATCACGTGTCTGACACTGTTTACCTCGAGCCTATCTTGAAATTGAACGAAGTATAGTTATTTCTACTATTCTTTGATTCCATTTCTTGTTGATTAGAAATTCAATACCGCCTATTCTGTCTGTTGATGTGCCTTCGTAGTAGAATGTGTTTCCTGTAGCTAATTACAATGGCTCTTCATTTTCCGTCTTATTTATGTTTCATATGACGTACCAGTTTATGTTTTCTGTTTCTTTTTCTAGTTCTACAAGTCTAAATTGATTTAATAATGAGCGATAATTATATGTCGTTATATATAACGTTGTTGTTTTATTTGGGTAGCGGTTTAGACTCTGCAAATTCTTAGCACCCTCTGCCCTCTTTGCTTGATCCCCAAAGCTACCTATTTCGGAACCATTTGGGCCTACGGAAAATGAGGGCCATGATTTGAATGTCTCGTTCATGTTAGGGGTTTGGGAGGCGTACCTTACCACACTGTCTCAGTGCGCGTTAATAAGGGTTCGCTGGTGTGTTTCTATTATAATGCGTCGAAACCCTCCTTTCACCCTCCTCCTTCTGCTATATAGCATACACCTACAATATGTATATATAATATAGTATTCCGTAGGTAAATTATAATTACTTGTTTAGTTTTTTTATTACAAACTAATAATATTGCATAATGCTAATATCATTTAGAAACTTTTTAAACCTTTTATGAAACCATTGGCAATTGTCACGTAAATAGGTCGCGAATGAAATTGTAAGCGGGTATTAATAATCTGCTCGGTAGTGTGAATAAATAGATTTACACGCTTTTTAATTTGATTGTGGTATATATTGTAAAGTGCGTGCCAAAAGTGTGGAAAAAATGTTCGATATGTTTTCAAAAATATTTCTCCAAAATAACCAGAATTATAATGAAATGTTGGCATCCCTCAATTTAAAATGTTTCGAAAGAAAACTGAGTCTTCGGTCGGATTTTTACATACAAAAGTGGACAAAAATGTTTACAAAAAGATTTTATTAGAGAAAAAAATAGTATTTGCGTGATTTGTAATATCTATCAAGAATGTATACCAAAAACATTAGATATTTTTGTTGGGTATTGAAGTAAAAACCGCACATGAGCCAAAATATCAGAGAAGACCCCAAAAATTAAATTGTGGATATTAAAAAATGAGAAAAAAGATTTATTCAGCTCAAACCTCGTAGAGACAATGAGATGGATTATAAAAGATAATTGTAATTTAATTTATGACAGAAATATAGTGAGTGAACTGGTGGTACTGCAGTTGAAGTACTTGAGAAAACTTCAGCAAACAATTTTGTGAATAATTAGTAAATTAATACTGAAAGATGTTTAAAGAAAAAACTGGAATAGTGAAGACAATCTCTTGGAGAAACGAATAGTAGTCAAAATAACTAGTATCTCAGATAGAGTAGCTAGCTTAACCATACAACTATCACAGAGATACAAATTATACAAAGCTTTTGATACAATTAACCATAACTTGTTATTCTCTATTCTAAAATATATTGGTCTAGATGCGAGAACAGTTGATCTAATGAAATCCTATCTTTCTAATAGATGTCAAGCAGTAAAACTTAATCAAAATATTTCTTCATTTTTAGATCTTAATACTGGTGTACCTCAAGGATCTATATTAGGTCCAATTTTATTCTCTATATACACATCTAATTTTCCCTCTGTGTTTTTGTCCTGTTCACAACATTATTACGCTGACGATACCCAACTGTATATGTCATTTTATCCAAATGAGTGTGATCAAGCGGTAAATGCAATAAATCATGATCTTCTGCATCTGCAGAGTTTTTCTCAAAATCATTGTTTAAAATTGAATACATCAAAAACTCAGGGTATCATTTTTGGGAGGAACCTTCATAGGAAAAATATTTTTAGAGAATTATGCCAATCGAATTATCTTAGGAAATGACAATGTAATGTTTAGCAAAAAGATTAAAAGCCTAGGGGTTTGGTTCGACGAAGATTTAAGGTTTACATATCATGTAAGTATTTGTTTACAAAGAGCTTACGCAGTTTTAAAATTACTGTATCAAAGCCGTTATTTATTAAGTAGAGCCACAAAGTCATTGTTATGTAATGCTCTGGTATTATCAAAATTAAATTATTGTGACGTGCTTTATAATGCGTGTCTCACTGAATTCGATTCATGGAGAATACAGAAATTGCAAAATTCTTGTTTGCGTTTGATATTTGGCATCAGGAAATTTCAAAGAATAAGTCATGTTTTCAACGTAGTCAAGTGGCTAAATATGAAAAATCGTCGGAAACTTCATGCATTATGTTTTTATCATAAAATCATTCAAGAGAGAGTTCCACCATATCTGTACAATCGAATAACTTATAGGATAGACATTCATAATCTTAATCTTAGACATAAGAATACCCTCACTTTACCTAAACATACAACATGCTTTTTTAAACGTTCATTTTCGTATTCAATTGCTTGCAATATTAACAGTTTGTCCTACAATATTAAAAATCTGTCTAGTGTCAAATTCAAGAGATTAATTTATGAACAGTTGTTAGCTAAACAGTAATTTAAAAATTTAAGAATTTAAAAATTTAAGAAATAAAAAAAAGGAAATAGTTTAAAATTTATAATTTATAAATTTAATATGTTATATTTTTATGTTTAATTGTAAAATACAATAATTTCATTATTTAGATATAGTCTATCTATCCTATCTTCGGGGGGTTAGGTGGAAGAGCAGTTGTATGCCGCTGTTACACAGTGGTATACAAACTGAATCTCGCCCTACTGTTATATTATATTTTATTGTAAAGAAAAATTTAATTTACTTGTTAATAAAGACATTTATTATTATTATTATTATCCCAGATTTAGCCATACGGCTCACACTCCCTCTAAGGGGAAAATTCACTCATCCCAGATACCTACGGTATCAAAAGGATTGAGCTCTGGTGGGACTCTTTCCATGTTATCGAGCCCTAGGTGACTTGGTATATTGGAGTATCTCCCAGAAATTTTCGTTAATTATTATTATTCAGATTTAGCCATACGGCTCACACTCCCTCTAAGGGGAAAATTCACTCATCCCAGATACCTACGGTATCAAAAGGATTGAGCTTTTATTATTATTTATTTTATTTATTTTATTATTATTTATTTATATATTTATTATTATCCAGATTTAGCCATACGGCTCACACTCCCTCTAAGGGGAAAATTCACTCATCCCAGATACCTACGGTATCAAAAGGATTGAGCTCTGGTGGGACTCTTTCCATGTTATCGAGTCCTAGGTGACTTGGTACGTCGGTGTATCTCCTAAAAATTTTCGCACGCATCTAGACGTCGAAAGTAGCACAGCTTTCTGCATGACCTTATATAGATGTTCATTTAGACCCAGCTTTTTTATGTTTTCTAGGAGGTTCTTCGGAATGACTCCAGTGGTAGAAAGAATAATCGGTATCGTCTGGGTACTTTCCATTCTCCATTGTCTTCTTATTTGTATTTCCAGATCTCTGTACTTGGCGATCTTTTCGTTGTACTTAACACGCAGGTTATTGTTGTTAGGTATCGCCACATCGATTAGAGTTGTTTGTCTTGTTAGTTTATTAACTAGCACGAGATCTGGTCTATTATGTGCTACAGTTTGGTCTGTGAGCACAGTACGATCCCAGTATAGCTTGTAGTTGTTATTCTCAAGCATACTCTCTGGAACGTATTGATAATATGGGAGATGGTTTGTTTGTAGAAGTCCCAGTTTAATAGCTATCTCTTGATGGAGGATCTTCCCTACTGAGTCATGCCGTTCCTTATATTCAGTTGCAGCAAATGCCTGGCAGCCTCCGGTAAGATGTTGGATCGTTTCTTGGGCTTGACATCCATATCGGCATTTGTCGTTTTGGACCTGAGGGTCTTTGACAATATATTTCAGGTAATTTTTGGTTGGTATAACCTGATCCTGAATGGCGAGTAATGAACCTTCTGTTTCAGGGAACATCTTTCCTGATGTCAGCCAATAGTTCGACGCTATATTGTCGACATAGTCTTGACTGACTTCATTCGGATGTCGCCCGTGCAGAGGTTTACCCATCCAGATGCGCATTTTTCCGTTCTTAGTAAGATGGTTTATGCGCATTTCTTGTTCCCTCAGGTTGATCGGTGTTGTGTCGTCTACTGCGCAAATCGCGCGATGAAGAGTAGATGTCTCCGCCTGCACCTGAAAATAAGTTCTTAAATTATTGATCTGTTTATCTAATTGTTCGCTTATATCAATAAGTCCTCGTCCTCCTAAATACCGTGGTAATGTCGTTCTTTCTACTGCACTTCGAGGATGGTGTTTTTGTGCCTTTGTGAGGTGTGTTCGTACTTTTCTCTGAAGACTTTCTATATCCGTTTTAGTCTTATTATTATTATTATTATTATTATTATTATTATTATATATGACCCAACGAGTAGTCACACTGACGAAAAAATAGACAAACTCTGCAGTAAGATAACTGAAGCACTAAATAACAATAAAAATTATTTAAAGTATTTAATTGGTGACTTTAATGCCATCAAACGGACTTGGATAGCACCAAATAGAACCACTAAGAACGAAATTAACTTTATTATAACCAAACAAGATTTGCTACAATAAAAGATGTCAGCGTAATAAATAAATTTCAACCAGGCAGCGAACCATATACTAAAAAGAGCAAAAATTATGCTAGATCTGAAACTAGAAAGAATAAAATTGATCACAAAACAACAGTAACCAGTATAAACATTAACAATCTCAAAGAAAACTCAAATCAATGCCAAATTCAATTGATAGATCACATGGCCAAATTAACAGCTCCCAATTAATAGAAATCATCATTGATAGTGAAATCGGAGACCCACAAAAACAAAATGAACAAAGTAAACTTTCTGATAAAACCAAAATAATGCTATAACAAAGAAGAGAAATGAAAGTAAATAGCAACATACAGAGAATACAAATACTCAGAACTCTGTAAGATAATAAGGAAAAGTATTAAGGAAGACAGTAAGAATAAGGTAGAATAAGGAAGACAGTAAGACTGGTAAAAGATACAATCGAAAACAGAAAAAAAAACTATAACTGACCAGCTGAATACAGGTTGATGATAATAAAGATTAAGATGCATACTAGACCACTGAAATACAGCAAACATAATTCTCATTCATAAGAAAGGTAGCAAAGAGGATATCAAAAGCTACAGACCTATAAGTTTACTACCAATTAAATACAAGATATTCACGAAGGTTGATATTTAATCAAAATTAGGTGAATTCATACTAATCTACAGTGGAATAGCAAATAAAAACAGGATCAAAGAAGGTGTAGCCTTACTCATACACCGAAGGCACCAAAATCACGTCAAAGAGTGTCAATAAATATCAGAAAGAATAGTAACAGCAGAGATAAGAAATGGAGAAGGAAGACCTGAACATCATCGGAGTATACGTCCCAGAAAATAACAAGCCCCAAACAACAAGGGAAGCGTTTTACGACCAATTACAACAAGTAGTAGATCAAGTCAAGGAAAAGATAATAATATTGGGGGATTTTAACGCTCGAATAGGCAATCAAGTAATACGCGGCATTAAACAAAAACATAACGAGAATGTTAAGAACGAAAATGAAGAACTGATGATCAGTTTCTGCACGAATAACGACCTAAGAATAAACAACACATTTTTTGACCACAAAGACCAACACAAATATACATTAAATAACACCCGTGTACAAAGAGATATACATCCATCAATAATTATCGACGTAAGATGCCTCAACTCAGCAGATATAGGTAGCGACCACAACCTAGTATTATGTAAAATAAGAATAATCCTGAAATACTTCCTACCCCAAAAGAGCGGCGCCAACACAAACAAAAATCAACGTCGAAGGACTAAATACGGAATCGACGGAATACTTACACAGGAAAAAATATCAGAGAAGATCGCTGAGAATAAAATGTTAGAAAACGATAACATTGACGTGAGAAAAAAAAGAGTTCAAATATTCTTTCATTATTGTAGCACATTAAACCATGCAAGTTGGTTTTATATTTTTTTTCTGTATTTTAACTAAACTAAAACTATTCTAACTAAATATTATTAATATAAATGGAAGATAATTTTGAAATGAACTGCTTAATACACTCATATAAGTGAGCAAAGACATACACTTACTATGATTAAAATATCAAAATCATATACGTCTAATACACTTATTAAATGATAAAAATTTATAAAATATGAAATACTATCCCATAAAAATGAAACATATTTAAAATTCTTTACAATTACCAATAAATAAACAATACACAGACTGCATAATTCAGAAAAGCGGTTTTCTTTTTTTTACCTCGTTTTACTTGATCTTTATACAAAGTAACAAATACATATAGGTATAAAAAATGTCTTACATTGATGAGGAAAAGCACTGAAACCAAACACCGTACCCACATTTTCAATTGACACTATGAAACGAGAATGACGCTGATAATATTAAAAAAATAAAAGTGTGATATGCATAAATAGTTTGACAATCCCTCTTTAGACTCTAAGGTTGGATGTTGAAACAACTAGTCCAGTCACTAAAATTGCAATTCAATATTTTTATCGATACTGAAATATCAAATCCAATAGTGAGTTTAAAACGTATAACAAATGCAATAAGAATAGTAGAAGAATTATAGTTTTTTTATCTAACATATCAATTATTTTACAATCTGAGTTTTATTTAGGAAAGAATGGTTCTTCTTCACGTGCAATATCCGTATATGTGACGTTGGCGATTACCATTACAAAGTTTTCTCGAACTTCTCTCACATAGAATAATAATTATTCTAAAGTAAAGTTCGTGGAACCTTCTGGCTAATGTCTATAGTAATAATTGTTCTGCATTTGATATCCGAGTTAAAATATTGATCAATCTTGTGTATAAAATGCAATCTTGGGAGATGCCAAATAATTGGGAATGCATTTGGATCGCAGGCTTGCAAAGAGAAAACACATATTTAACAAACGAAAACAGCTATGCCTTAAATCTAGCCTGCCGAAAGTCAAATCTGTCAATCGACAACAAAATTACAAACTCAACAACAAACATATTTTAGTAAAAGTTATTTTAAAACCCATTTAGAACTATAGAATTCAAGCTTTTAACCTTTCAAGAATGGACATTCTTTAAAGATTCCAATTGAAAGTCCTACAGTAATGTTCCACTAATGCTCCATGGTATGTTTCAAAACAGACGATCGCAATAAACCTCAAAATGATAACTGTTAACGAAGAAATCACAAAACTCTCCAACCATATGATCAGGGACCAACAGATTACCCCAATAATGTAGCACAAAATTTAATGACTAGTTTGAACGTATTAACCCATGAAGGACTGGAGTTGCCATATGGCAACACTGGTATTGACGTACGAATCTTATTATTTTGAGGTTAGGTTAGTTTGTTTTGTTTCCAAGAACGTGCCGGTCTGCAGAAAATAAGTGATTTGAAGATATACACCTAACAAAAACTTAATTGGTTGGTGTTTGTGAGAGTCACCGTTTTTGATAGTTGTAAAAATGGATATAAGATTTGTGTAAGTAGCTTAATTTGTCAATTTCTTCTGAATAACTATTACATCTAAGTGGCTAAAGTAACAATTATGCTCTAATAGAAAGGTCATTTTCCCTCTGTGAATATTTGACAACCCTTGAAAAAAAGCGATCTTTTACAATATTTGTTTTTATTCATCGCGTTGCCATATGGCAACGCTAGTATCTACAGGCATCTTGTTTTTTCAGGCGGGGTTTCTCTCTACAAGAAGCTTTGAACATGGTTTACGAAGATGACGTCAACGTTGGAAATATTTATGTTGAGCGCCCAAATATTAGAGACCTCACTGATGAAGATTCTGGCGAGGAGGATGGGGAAGGATTCATCAACAATCTGTCTAGAAAACAACTGGAAGCAAATGTTGAGGTGCAAATGTATGGCGAAGAAGCAGACAAGGAGGATGACGACATCGAAGAAGATGCAGTTCAAGCGATGGATATTTCCCAGGAAAGTAGCGGAAGTTTCATCCCACAAACTACCTCTCAAGTGAAGAAAATTGAATACGAGTCCCTAAATTGGATAACGGGTGATTTGGTCGACAATGCCGCTAGTTTCCCAGAATATAGCTACGAACCATTCAATACGTTGACACCTGTCGAGATGTTCGAATTATTTTTCGACGAGGATATAATTAGTAACATTCCCAACCAATGCACGAGTTATGCACTACAGAAGAACTTTCCCGACCCCAAAATTTCCGCAGGAGAAATGAGGTGTTTATTTGCGATTTTGATTCTATCGGGGTATAATTGGCTCCCGGGAAAAAAAATTTACTGGGATACGAAAGGCGATACGGGTAATGTAATGGTCATGAACGCTATGCGAAGAGATCGGTTCCTTACAATTTGGCGTTTTTTCCACCTTGCAAATAATGAAGCCATCGATGAAAGGGACAAATATTACAAGATCAGACCCTTAGCTGACTATTTACAGAAAAAATATAAAGAATATTACGTCCCTGAATCTATGGTGAAATACTTTGGACGTCACTCATGTAAACAGTTCATAAAAGGAAAGCCGATTCGTTTCGGATACAAAGTTTGGTGCCTCAACACTAAAAGTGGGTATCGTGTAAGCTTCAACATGTACCAAGAAACCGATCCCAAAGCAAATAATCATTATTATAAAGTTTTTGGAGCATGTGCGGCTCCATTCGTCACAATGCTCGATGAACTGCCCAATGATAAATCAAGATTACCTTTATATGCCCAAAACATATAAAGGATCGTGGCTATAGCCTTACCGGAACAATACGGGAAAATCGCATTCCCAAAAACTGCCCTATAGAATCGAAAGCTAATATGCAGAAACGCAAAAGGGGTGATGTAGAGTCGATTCTCGAGAGAGAAACTGGTATTATAGTTGTAAGATGGTTGGATAACAGCGTCGTAAGTGTAGCGTCAACATGTTATGGGGTGGAACCACAATCACTCGTGAAAAGATATTCACAAGCTGAAAAGAAAATCATCCAGGTTCAAAGTCCATGCCTGATTGGTAAATATAATAATGCAATGGGGGCACCGACCTAATGGACGAAAATATAAACCGTTTTAGAATAGGAATGAGGGCAAAAAAATGGTACAGGAGCTTGATTACCTGGATGCTAGATACGACTATACAAAATGCGTGGGTGCTACATAAAAAATCCGGCAATAAGTTCACTCTCAAGTCGTTCCTTTCATAGAGTATTTGATGATATTAGATACGATGGAGTTGGGCATTTACTGGAACCAGTACCAAATAAAAAGAAAATTAGGTGTGCAGGTGAAGAATGCAGGTCGATCATGAGAACAAGATGCGCCAAATGTGAAGTAGGTTTGTGCACAAAGTGTAATATTAAATTTCATACACAGCTATAGAAAGTTTTTTGCCGATTATCTCTCAATTTCATAGAATATTTTTTACTTTTATTTCATTCGGTTAATGTAGCCATAGGAACCTAGCGTTGCCATTTGGCAACAGGCAATATTTTTAGGTTTTAATATATTTAATAATTATTTTTGACTTTTTCTAAGTAAGTTTTGTCCATTCATAAGATTTTCGAAAACTTCGTCCTTCATGGGTTAATCCAAATAGAATCTAAAAGCAGGTGCCTTACCAAACCATAAAACATACGTGATAATATTTCAGTTCTAAGAATACACAAGAAATTGTCAATTTACAACTCTCTAGAAGACAGTTTTTCTTTAATATTATTTATATTGTTAAATATTGTCAGATAATTTACTTATTTTATATTAAATATTGTAAATATTTAGGGATGTTAAATAAAAAAACTTACTGTCCCATAACTTTTTTTCTTATTTTTATTTAAACAAAAATGTCCCTGCATCAACTACTAAGAGTTATGAGCAGGGGGTACAAACAAAAATTACACGTATTTAATTTCTTACAATTTATATATGTATAACTTAAATATATTCTATTAAACACTGTAAAATTTAATGTCTTTCAAATAGTTCAGCACTTGGTTGAACTGGCAGCTTAGTAGATACTTCATGTTGGTTTTGGATCTTGCAGTTTTGGCAAAAAGGGATGGCTTCTTTATTTATTAAGTGAATATGGGTTGGTATAGTATGTCTTAATCGTAGTCGAGTTATTATCACTTATTCACAACGTTTGAGTGGGAGTGGTAAGGTGGTGCCGACTATTTCTATAACATGTTTTAATTTGTTGGATGTGGAATTCCAGTTACACTGCCCTAAGTTGGTTTTTTAATGCAGATTTTATGGTCGTTTTTTGTTATCATGTGTGACACAGAGATGCTTTCATCTAGTGCAGTTTCATTCGCAATTTGGTCCACTGCTTCGTTTCCCTTGATTCCCACGTGTGATGGCACCCATAAAAACTTTTTTTTTTTTTTATTTAGAATTTCCGCATCAACCATTAAAGGTTATTAGCGGGTTTTACAGATTTTACAGTTGTTATTACAAATACAAATTTACTAATTACAAATTGCGTATTAAATTACACATAATAAATTACAAATTACAAAGGGATACATATAATATAACTTAAATTTTGTGTAGTAAACGTATGTCCTTAAGGAATTTGATTGTATTAGATACATTACTGTTTAAAATATCTTTAAGTTTCTTTGCTTCTTCTGGTACGTTGTTGATGGCTCTTTCGTAGGAATAAAGAGGACATTCAATCAATACATGTTGAACAGTTATTGGACATTCACAATAGGAACATTCAGGTGGTAGTTCTTTTGTTATGAGATGCTGGTGAGTTAACGCTGTGTGTCCAATTCTTAGTCGGTTTATAATCACTTGTTGCCTTCTGTTTTCTGGAAATTGTAGTTTAGTGCCTATCCTAGTTTTCACGTTTTTAAGGTTAGCCTTAGTAGAATTCCACATTTGTTGCCAATTTTTTACACAGTGCTGTTTAATAATGAGCTGGATATCACTGAATGGAATTGTAGTCATAATTTCAGTTTGCTCGTCAGTATTTATTTCTATATTTTTTGTTGATAGTAGTATGAGTTCATTTTTTATTAGCATTATAATTTCATTTCGCCTCTGTATAAATACAGAAATACAGAGGCGAATAGGTCTAACATGGGCAGCATTTGGCAAATTAAGCCATATTCTAAAAAGTTCAATTCCCATGTGTCTCAAGCGAAAGGTTTATAACCAATGTGTTTTACCTGTACAAACTTATGGAGCAGAGACTTTAACACTCACGCAAAAATCTGCGAATAAACTTAGAGTTACACAACGAGCCATGGAACGTGCAATGCTGAACGTGAGCCTTCGAGACCACATAACAAACCAACAAATCAGGCGAAGATCAGGAGTTCAAGACGTCATCGAAAGAACCACGACGCTTAAGTGGAACTGGGCAGGGCACTTAGCCAGAACACAAGTTGGACGGTGGACAAGACGTATTATGGAATGGAGGCCCAGAAATTATAAAAGAAGCCGAGGACGACCACCGACTAGATGGACCGATGACATTAAACGTGTAGCGGGAAACTGGCTACAAGCGGCCCAATGTAGAGAACACTGGAAAGAACTGAGGGAGGCCTATGTCCAGCAGTGGACGCGATTGCCTGATTGATGATGATGATGATAATTTCATTTGATGGATACAATTGTTGTAAAGCTTTTGGTGTACTTAATGAGTCAGATATTATAATATAATCAGGTGCGGATTTTCTTCTGCAAACTTTCAGTGCCTCTAATATAGCCACTGCTTCTCCAGTAAATATGCTACAACTCAGAGGGAGTCGTATTTTAAAATGGTCTGCTCCATGTATGATAGCCGCTGCTAGTCCTGATTGAGTTTTCCCATAACTTTGTTTCACCGTTATCTTTATATTTTCCCAATACATATTCTTTTAGAGTTAGCTCGTCAGTTGGTTTGGGTGCTCTAAGTTGATCTCTATTTCAGTTTTAAGTTCTTTCCTTTTGTTTTTTTCTCTCAAAGTCTTGATCTCATATATGTTGATTTTTTCTGAGATCGTATTATTTTTTTTTTAATATTAAAGTTTCCTATTAGAGTATTGTATTTCAGATTTCAGAAGTCTAATAATTTTAAAATCATCGATTTAATTTCACTACTATCTGTTAGATGTAAATGGTACATCTTGATAAACATTGTTAAGGGTTAGATCTTCTTCCATAAAAAACAGTATCAACCATTCTCACCGTTCATTCCTTTCACTCACACCAACCTGTAGTGGGTAACTTCTCCCCTTTATATTTTTGTGTTTCAATTGCCTATTTTAGTATTTTTGTTAAATCGTCTGTTGTTTAGGTAATACAGAAAATCATGTGTTATTTAGTCGTCTGTAAAAATTATTTAATACTTAAATAAAAAATCATAAATATAGTTTTCAAAAGAGGACATTTAAAAAAGGCTTCATTTAAAAAATAAAAGATGTTGCTCTCGGATTTTGGTTTTTATTTTAGATATCAAACTTCATTCAAACATCTTTAATTGAAATAAAAACTATACGAATGGTTACTAATAGCAATGTAAATAATTGATGGAACGGAATGTTTGTTGTTATTTGCTTTGATTTTATTACAAAAGGAGTTATTCATAACATGACACACTAATTACGTAAAATCACTGCTATTTAGGAATGTCTGTACAATAATTGTAAGTTTGCGTGTGATTTCTGTGGAACTTTTACAAATTTTTCAAATACTTTTAGATATCATTGTAATTGTTTATATCATGACATAATATAAATCTATGTATCTATAAGACATAACAGAAAGAAAAATTAAAGAATTATGAATTATTAAAAAATAAATTTCTTCTTTATTTCAGTGCATTTGGCACCAACTTTTTATGATTGATGGAGCAGCTTAAACTATTTGTATTTCTCCAAATGACCTCAAATTTGTTTCTCTCTCTCTTGTCGTTTCCTCATTGCTGAGGATCGTGATTCCCTACAATGCGGGCTGTCAATTCTCTCCATCTCTTGCGATTTTGGGCTGCTCTCATGGACTCGGAAAACGTCTCTCCAGTGGCTTTCTGTACTTGATCTGACCATCGGATAGGTGAGCGTCCTCGGCCTCTACGTCCTTCTACGTTTCCGCACACAATTAGTCTTTCTAAGTTGTCATTGTCTCTTCTCGCAATGTGGCCAAAAAACTTTAAAACATTTGCAAGACACTGAGAGGAGAGTCTGGTCTGAATGTTTAGCTCTTCGAGAATCGACTGATTGGATCTGTGCTCCGTCCACGAGACGCGTAGCATTCGTCTCCAGCACCACATTTCGAATGCGTCAATCCTTTTCCTATCCTCTGATTTTATTGTCCATGTTTCGGCACCGTAACTAAAGATTGAAAAAACGAGTGTCCGTACCAGTCTCATTTTGAGTTTTTTGGACAAAGAGCGGTCCTTCCATATTTTTGACAGTCGACTCATCGCGTTCTTGGCCATTCCTATTCTTCTGCGAATTTCCGTATGGCAGGAGGCTGCATTGCTTAAGGAAGATCCTAGATACGTGAACTCGTCTACTTTCTCGAATTGATTTAGGGCGCCTGTTGTTTGGAGGATATTCGCGTGGTCCACAATCATGATTTTTGTTTTCTGATTATTAATCTTGAGCCCACACTTGTTGCTTTCGGTTTCTACTCTCTTTATCAGTCTCGACATCTCCTCTTCAGATGTTGCTATCAGTGTTGTATCGTCTGCGAATCTTAAGTTTGAGATCTTTTTCCCTGCAATGGAGATGCCGCCTCTCCATCCATCGAGTGCGTTCCTCATTATGTATTCTCCATATAAATTGAACAGGTCTGGAGATAGTATGCAGCCTTGTCGTACACCTCTGCTGGTTTTGAAGGTATCAGATTGCTGGTTTTCAATTCTTATTTTAACTGAGTTATCTTCGTATAAGTTTTTAATTAATATTGCCAAATGATCTGGAACTCCCATCTCATGAAGAACTGTCCAGAGAACTTCCCACTTTACACAATCAAATGCCTTTTGGTAGTCTAGAAAACAGATTATTATTGGAATTTTAAATTCGCGGGCCTTTTCTATGAGCTGCCGCATATTAAGGATTTGCTCTCTCGTACCCTTCCCTTTGACAAAGCCTGCTTGTTCTTGGGGAATTTGGTTGTCTAAGTACTGTTGCAAACGGCGTTTAATGATTCTTAGTAATATTTTGCTTGGATGGGAAATCAGTGAGATGGTACGATAATTACTACACTTTGTAGTTGTTCCTTTTTTATGGATTGGTATGCACAATGATGTGCGCCATTCTCTGGGCCACTTTCCGCATCTCCAAATTTTATTACAAAGTTTCCACATTATGTAACATCCTTTGTCTCCCATGTTCTGAAGGAGCTCTCCCGTGATATCATCGCAGCCAGGGGATTTATTCTTCTTGAGGTGAGTTACAGCTTCTTCAATCTCGGACAGCAGAATTTCAGGTTCAGGGTTGTATTCAGTGTTTTCGAGGGCTGAAGTGTGGCCTAGATTTACGTGTTCTTCCCTGTAGAGCTCTGAACAATAGTTTTTCCATGTTTCCAACACTCTGTCGATATCACTTATGATAATACCATGTTTGTCCTCTATTGCATAGTTCTTGGGTTTAAATTCTCTCGCAAGAATTTTCACTTTCCGGAAGAGGTCTTTGGTTTCATTTCGATATCCGTGATTTTCTATTTCTTGGCAGATTTCAGAGATGTATTCTTGTTTGTCTTTTCGGCATCTTCGTTGAATATCTCTGGAGAGAGCTTTATATGTCTGTTGATCACAGGGGCCAACTTTAAGTTGCTTTCTTTGTTCAATCACTTTCCACGTGTTTCTGCTGATCCATGGTTTAATGCTATTATTTATAGATGGTTGGCGACATTGGTTCACTGTTGTTACGATGGTTTCTTTAATATCTGTCCAGGCTTCATCCACGCTTTGTTCTGACTGATTGTTCCCTATTCTGGTTAGTGCTGGTTCAATTCTCTCTTTAAAGGTAGCTAATTCGGTGTCGTTAGCCTAAAGAACGGGGAGAAGCTTTGCGTATGTTCTTGAAACGCATTCTGTAATCTGCCATCAAGAGCTGGTGATCGCTTCCGCATTCTGCTCCTGGAAATGTTTTTGCGTTGGTAATTGAAGACTTCCATCTCGAACTGATCAGAATAAAGTCTATTTGATTTCTTGTTCTATCTCCAGGTGATTTCCAGGTATAGAGTCTACGCGGATGATGTTTGAAATGCGTGTTCATTACAGAAAATTTCCTTTGGTTGCAGAATTCTAGTAGTCGGTCTCCTCGCTCATTCCTATCTCCTAGACCATATGGCCCTACAATCATCTTCATGTGGTCATCTAGATTCGTTCTTCCAAGTTTGGCATTAAAGTCGCCTAGTATCACCACTATGTCTTTGTTTGGTATTTTATCAAGTACACCTTCGAGAGCCATATAAAAGTCTTCTAGTGTTGCTTGTTCTGCCGTGGATGTCGGGGCATATATTTGTATGATGTGGAGAATGGATTTTGAGCACTTTAGTCTCAGATGTATAATTCTGTCATTAACTGCATCATATCCATTTACGTAGTTCTGGAATGTGGGTGGTATTATAATTGCAACCCCATTGATGCTCTCTGTTTGGTGGCCTGAGAAATAAATGGTATTGCCAGAGGAGCTTCGGAAATGCCCCTTACCCTTCCAATGAGTTTCACTGATGCCAAGCATAGAAATTCGATAATCAGCCATTTCTCTCTCTATTATATGTAACTTTCCAGGATTTTCCAAATTTGTTTATGTGCAAATAAATCGTTCGTAGACTTTAAAGATTACGCTAAGCCGGTTTGCTTGGTTTAAGAATCGCCATGATTTTTGTTTAGTTTAATTCTCTGGGAAGTAAAAAATCTCGTCAACAATATCTTCATACTTAGTTAACAGTGCGATAAAAATTCCTGGTATTTCTTATCAGATACCTAGACTATTAATTGATGATCTGGAAGTTAAAGATCTGCACACCTTCGTCTACCTGGATTCGCTGCTGACCAAAGACAACAATATCAGCAAAAGGAATTAAAAGAAGAATAGTGCTTGCCAATAAGTGCTATTATAGCTTAAGGAAACAGATGGCCCCAAAACTACCCAGAAAAATTAAAATTACCATATATAAAACACTAATAAGTCCAGTATTAACATACGGAACAAAAACGTGCTCACCTACACAGAATGGCCAAGAATTGCTTAAACGTTTCGAGAGAAAAACTCTAAGGAAAATATATGAAGGAGCCCAAGAACTGGGTTTGTGGCGTATGCGCTACAACTTTGAGTTATATAAAAGTTTTGGAGAACCTGACGTTGTAAAATGTATTAATCTAGCACGCCTTCGATAGATAGGACATGTAATTAGGCGAGATGAAAATGAAACGATCAGAAAAATTTTCGACCTAAGAGAACCAATGGAAAGACGAGCCAGAGGAAGACCAAAACTTAGGTATCTAATAACATAGAGGATGATCTAAAATCCATCGGAGTTAAAGCATGGAGAAGAGTTGTCAGAGACAGGGGCTAATGGAAGATTGTTCTGAAGAAGGCTTTGACCCAAAACTGGGCTGTAATGCCACTGATGATAATTATTTCTTATCAAAACAAGAAGACTGTCCATTTGTTTCTTTTAAAAATTTTGCCTGAAGTTCCTCGACAGAGAAGATCTATTGGCAGTAGATCAACGGTAATTTGGCTTTCTCACTAAAATGCTTAACGTTTAAATTTTTTGCTTTTGCATCATTTTTAAGGAAAACAGTCTTTAAAATCTTGAAAGGTTTTTACTCCTCTTACTTCCCTTGGATGTGTTTTTTTTATCAATTATTTTGTTTAATTGGGCAATTCTACTGTAGTTATTTGGCACTGTGAGAATTAAGCTATTGTTTAGGTCTGTTGAGAATTTTTTCGTCAGCTTTGAAAGCGATAGAGCAAAATACACATAGAGCCGATGACCATCTATTTATGTGAATTCTGAAAGTGAGCTACAAAGAGCTATTTGAGAATTATTTCTATCTAAACTATAACTTAATCAAAGGTCTTTATTGCAGAAAATTGTTTCCATTTTTTACAATCGCATTTGCTGCTCTTTTTGTCCTGCTCCTTATTTCGGTTGTTTGATTATTATTTTGTGAAATCCAGTTTGCCAGGTATTTGTGTTTTTCAATCCTTTTTATGAGTACATCTGCGGGTATATTTGTACCTACGATTCAATACTCTCGGTATGTTCGACTCTAAATATAGCATCTTCAGTTAACCGAGCATTATTATGAATGTTTCTCGGGTCTGTAAAGTATCAATCTCGCAGTCAATAGCTAGTTACTTATTTAGTTCCATTGATGAACTGTTCGCTAGTTTTGTTCTCCCACTATAGTTTTCTAAAGAGTCCTTATATGTCTGTGCAATTTTATCTCTGGCATAATTTTTAATAGTCCCTGTTTTAATTAGCCCTTTATATGTTTAATGCCTGATTTTTAATGATATGAAAAGTTGAAAGTCGTTGTTCGCTAATGGAGTAACAGCAAGAACAAACGGAGTCGAATCTTGCTCCGCAGACTGGGACGACTTCTTATTTCTCCATTGTTATTCGTTTCCCTGACGCCTTATTCACTTCTGTAAACTTCGTCTTTGCGGTAACGCAAACATATTTTTTTATGGGGTTTTAAAATTTTTACGGATGTGACTTGGCATTTTGCGTCTAAAGCACGTGCCTTTGGTGTCGCATTCCCTTGGAGTTATGTGTTTTTGGTGTCCTTTTGATTTGCTTGGATCTTTTGTCTTCTCTGGCTTCGTCTTCCTGGATTAGGTCTTATAATTTTGTTAAATCTTCAATATCTCGACGACAAATATCAAGTCTATATTCCTATATATTCGTTTCAGTTCTTAGGCTTTGGTAAATGATTCTTCTCGTCTAATTAATGTTTAAATGTCTGTGACATAAATCTCTCTGCTGACACGTTTAGCTTTTGCTTTCTATTTCTGATTTTTTTCTTCAGTTGCAGCAAATATCTTCGGAGGTAGAAAGCTTTCTTGAAATCTCCACTAAACCCTGTCCACAATTTCAAATTTTTGTTGTTGTTTCGGTACCATAGTAACGCATGGTCTCCTTGCAATTCTGGTAACACTCTTAGAAGATCTTCTCCATCTATCTCGTAGACCAGGATTAATTCGTTTATTATTTCTATAAAGTCTACTATGTCTGAATGTCTTTTTATCGAAGTACTTGTTATACGTGTCCAAGGCGGCTCACTCATTAGACTTATTAGCCTATATTCTCCGCACTTTTTTGCTCCCTGTTTTTTTTTTTTTGATAGCGTAATTACTGAAACTAGCCAATCTTTTGCAATATTTCCTGTTGTTGAAGATTTTACATAGTATTTTTAAAGATTCATCATCAAGAAGTTTAAGAAGTTCAGACTGTACTCCGTCTGTTCCTGGAGCTCTCCCTTCTTTTAGTGATACTATTTCTGCCACTAGTATAGGTGTTCTTGTTTCCGTATGTATTGGAGACTGTTTCTCCCTCCCATCAAAAAATAAATTTCGTTTATAAAATAAAATATGGAACACATAAATGGATGGGTGACAAAACGAAAACAAGAGTGGAACGAACACATTAGTAGAATGGCAGGGGATAGGATAATACGAATAGCACGATATAAGTCACCAAATGGACGAAGAAGTATTGGCAGACCAAGACAAAAATGGTGCGACAATTTAAACAATTTAGGAGACTAATATTGAAGAAAAACATGCTTTAAAACCTACATACTAGAAGGAAGAAGAAGAAGAAATAAAACATATTTTTCCAAGTATTAAAGTACTTGGCAATTGTAAATTCCTTTCAAAACCTGGCCTATTTTTTTATATTTTGTCCTTTGCCGAAGATATTAAAGAACATGTGTTCTGACTTTGGCCCAAATAAGAATGACTTCGCCGCTCTGCATACAAAGAAACATAATCGACTTGGAAATGCCGCCCGCATAATAATTATCATTGTTTACCATATAGATTCCAATAACTAAACAAACGCGTGGGGATTTGTTGGTATATAATGTACAACCAATAAGTATCTTTACCTGTTATTGAAAAACTGTCTATTTTTATATACTTTTTTCTGTTTGGAAATTATTGATCTTTGTACTGCGACTTGGATTTTATTAAATGTCTTTTGGAAAATAAACTAAAGATTTTTTATTTACAATTTTTACAAAGGTATGCAGATAACTGTCTTCAATTTGCTGGCATCATCTATATATGTATAGCAGGATGTTGCAATCATATTTTTTTGCTTCTTTTTTATATGACTTTTTTTTATTTCTTTTTTTTTATATTAATCCTTAAGATCATATATTAAGCCTTAAGATTAATATAAACCACCAGAACCACCAAATCATCCAAATCACCAAACCATCCAGAAGCTTAACTAAAAAATATAGCCGAAACTTTACAGAGTAATAATCCCAAACCTCTAAGTATCGACGATCACAATAAATTAATAACAAACTCGGTTAGAAACGCACAACTCAAATTTTGCAAGAAAAATGACACCAAAAGTAAAAAGATTAGCAAAAATACAAAAGTTCTCATGGACATACGACGAAACCTAAGCGGGAACGAAAAGGGAAACAAAGAAGAATATAAAAAACTAAATAAAAGAATTTCAGCGAAAATTAGAAAAGATGTGAGAAGATATAATACTAATGTAATTACTTAAACAGTAGAAGAGAACAAAGGTTCAAAGATAATAAAAAGAAAACTCACACAAAGTAAAAAAGAAATATACAAGCTGAGAGATAAAGACGGAAAGGCAAGAACAGATAAACAAAACATTCTGAAAATAATCAGAGAGTTTTATGAAGACCTCTGTACCAGCCAAAGACCACAAGACAGTTTCCCGACACGAGTAAAGACTCTCATAAATCAGGGATCGGAAATACTTTTACCCATTACTGTCTCAAAAATAAGAGCAGCTTTAAAGGAAATGAAGAAACATCGATCGCCTGCTGATGATGGACTCGTTATCGAGGCAATAAAAGCAGGAGGAGAAATTTTATTAAAATCAGTAAGCGAACTTTTTAATAAATGGTTACATGCAGGTACTATTCCAAAAGACTTGAACAATGCACTAATAGTCTTGTTACACAAAAAAGCGATATTAATAAATTAGAAAATTATAGACCCATCAGCCTCTTGACACATATGTACAAATTCTTTATGAAAATCTTAACAAAGAGGCTAACACCTAAACTTGATTTCTATAAGCCCAAAGAACAGGCAGGCTTCAGGGCAGGATATGGCACAAATGATCATTTGCATACCATAAAGATCTTAATAGAAAAGTGCATTGAGTACAATATACCACTGGTTCTGACATTTGTCGATTACGAGAAGGCTTTTGGTTCTGTAGAGTTTGAAACAATACTGGAAGCCCTAAATCAAAGCCGAATAGATTACAGGTACTCGACACTAATCAAAAAACATCTACGAGAACGCTACATCAAGTATACGACTACACGAAGACACAGAAAAATTCAGCTTAGGTCGAGGAGTTAGACAAGGAGACAATATTTCACCAAAATTGTTCACAGCAGCTCTAGAGTCAATATTTAAGAGCACTCAATGACAAGATATGGGCATCAATATAAATGGAGAAAGATTAAATCACCTAAGGTTTGCAGATGATGTTGTATTAATCATAGATAACTTACATGAGACAGTTTCTATGATGCATTCGCTAAAAGAGTGTTTGAAAGAGCGGGATTAAAGATAAACTTTGAGAAAACTAAACTTATAACAAATCTCGTAATGAGTGGAAATATAACTATTGACAACAATACCATACAACAAACAGACACTTGCAAATATCTGGAACACGAAATCAAAATAAGCAGAGACAATCAAACACATGAATTACAGGCTTTGCCAAATGCTACCCATGTTAGGCCTACGTGAGTAGGCCTAACATGGGTAGCATTTGGCAAATTAAGCCATATTCTAAAAAGTTCAATTCCCATGTGTCACAAGCGAAAGATTTATAACCAATGTGTTTTGCCTGTACAAACTTATGGAAACGAGTAAACTCAGAGTTGATCCTCTGTAAACTGTAACTGTAAACTGTAAACTTTAAGTAAACTGAGAGCCATGGAACATGCAATGCTGAACGTGGGCTTTCGAGACCACATAACAAACCAACAACTCAGGCAAAGATCAGGAGTTCAAGACGTCATAAAAAAACCACGACGCTTAAGTGGAACTGGGCAGGGCACTTAGCTAGAACACAAGATGGACGGTGGACAAGATGTATTATGGAATGGAGGCACAAAAACTATAAACGAAGCCGAGGACGACCACAGAATAGATGGACCGATGATATAAAACGTGTAGCGGGTCAACGCTACAAGCGGCCCAGTGTAGAGACCACTGGAAAGAACTGAGGGAGACCTATGTCCAGCAGTAGACGCGATTGGCTGATTGATGATGATCTATGTATGTATGGCTGGATGTTACAATCATGTTTTTTTGCCTTTTTTATATAAGTCTTCTTTATTTATTTTTCCTTTATATTAAGCCTTAAGGCCATTCTTGCCAGGTCTTAAGGCTGGACGTTAATTGCCAGATATCTCGCGATCTATTGAAGATTCTTCATAGTGGATTGATGCCTCTTGGTTTAAAATCGTGCTATTTTCTTATAATCTCTCACTATTTGTATAATAACATGCTGAATCCATTGCCTACTTTTCTGTCTTCACCATAGTACAATATTCTATATTTTATAAAGATTTCTTAATTTTCTCTTTTTCCCCGGCTTGGCAGATGTCTGAACTTCTTATGGTGGTATCCCAACATTTCCAAAAGGTCAAAAAAAGAATAGGGCAAACCATGATTGAATCAGTTATTTGTTATGGCTCTGAAGTATGGACGATTATGAAGACCTGAAGAGAAGATTGTTAGCAGTTGAAATAGATTATTTGAGAAGAAGTGCTGAAACATCCAGACTGGAAAGGAAGACATACGAATCTATAAGAAATAACATGAATGCTACAGAAACGGTCATTGACAGAATAAAAAGAAGATATTTAAAATGGTTTGGACACCTATTGAGAATGTCTGACGAACGTTGGCCCCAAAAACTTCAGAGTTGAGAGCCCCTTGGAAGAAGAAAAGGAGGTAGTCCTCGACGCTCTTGGAATGAAGGAATTAGAAGAGCGATGGAATCGAGAGGTTTGGAGGAGAAGCATGTCTTGGACCGGGAAGATTAGCGGAGGAAAACGGGAATAAGGCGATAGCCGTCTTCAAAATGTATTGTATGTACAAGTTGGTCCTGTATGATCCTTTATGAGTTGACTATATATTAAAGAGTGGAACTAAGTAATCATTTTAGGAAAAATTTTAATACTTTTAAATAAAAATACTTAGCCTTAGTTAGCCTTTTTAAAGTTGATTTATAAAATAAATACTGTTTTAAATTCATCAGTTCCTGATTTGTTTATTGTTTATATTAGTTTTTTTTTGTTTGTTTGGCTTGGACAATTGTCATTCAGCTAGTCTCGATCAACATAAGTTTATTTAAAGAATTTAAATATGTCAATTAGTGAAACATGATTAATATAATAATAATAATATAAACATACTTTGTTAATAAATACTATATCACACCTTTGTTATAATTTAGTTATTGAAAGACGTCATGTGAAATACATAGTGTTCTTACAAATAAAAATATGTACCTACTATGTTAATAAATATAACTATGGTAATATATATATTTTTTTTTCACTACGTTAGGACCTAAACCCGATTCAACACGTCGGAGGTTTAGATCCTCTTAGTGATTGTTTTACTATATTTTTATTATTTTTTAAAATTATTTTTGCCATGAATTTTTTCTTACTTACTTTACTTTTTCGAGTCTGGATCCGACTACAGTTTCTCTGCCCAATATCGGGCTACGTCTACAGCCTTTGTATTTGCGAGCCATAAATCATCGAGGGTGTACTGTGATGGGCAAAGTCTGCATACTCTCAGGTGCTCCACGTTCTGTATTTCCCCACATTCACAGAGTACCTCGCTATCTGTCTTGATGCCCATTTATTGAGGTTCTGTGTTACAGGGGCAACACATGTGCGCATGCGGTTGAGTGTCCGCCAGGTTCTCCAATCCAGGTTCATTCCATTAGGTCGTTCTGGATGTAGGGGGAACACTTCGGGTGGTTCGATGCTGCCATTTCTCATAAACCTTTTCCTTGATTTAAGTCGGCTGATTCCTGGCGCCCCTGGCGGTTCGTCAAACCCCTATAATTGGTGCCGTTCATCGAAAGTTTGCCTGAACTTCACCACATATTGTGAGGCACATCTACGGTCGTCTGGTGATGCGAATCCAGCTACTATGAATTTTTTCTAAACAGAGGTTACAAATCTAACTAATTACAGGCATACTTTACTATCAGACAAAAAGGTTATCAAGCAGTCAAACATTTTCTTTTCATTGAGTGATAATAGAAAGAGAATATTAACAGGAAGTGGAATGTTCTTGTCTATCAGTCTTTTAATTAGATTATTGGTGGGTTGTTTGTACTTTTGACATTCAAAAAATATGTGATTTAAGTCACTTTTAATCTGACATTCTTGACAAATATCCGAATCTAATATATGTAATTTAAATAAATGTGTACGATAACATGCATGGCCCAATCTACTGATGGTAGTCATGTATTTACGAGAGAATACGAAATTCTTATACAAAGGTTTTTTTGGAATAATTGGTTGTATCAAACTGTATTGTGTTGTTGAAATATTACAGTACTTTTTCCAGTGTTCTCTCCAGTTGTTCATTTGTTTAGTTCTTGAACAAGCAAAAGTTTCTATAATGCAATGCTGATAGTTGGTTAGTGTTCCATAAATGATGGAATTTTTAGCTAACTGGTCTACGTGTTCATTATATGTAAGTAAGTCCTGAATGTGCTTTGATCTACATCAATTGTATTTTTTGGGTGTATTTCAAATAAGCATTTTTTTAATTAAAAAAATGTATGGATTAGAAGTACTATAGGGTAGTTGCGGTTTTTGAATAGCTGTAAGTACAGATAATGAATCCGATAAAATTGCTGCTGAACTATACGATGCCAATTTAAAATAATTTATAGCCTCATATATGGCCGCAGCCTCTGCACTAAAAATAGAAAAATTTGTGGGCAGCTTAAACATTTTTTCTATAAATTTATCTGGAGTATAAAAGGCACAACCAGTACCCTTTGAACTTTTAGATGCGTCTGTATAAATACAAACAGATTTTGGCCAATTTGTCAGATAGTTGTTTAAAACAATACGACTTATCTTGATGGGTTCTCATGATAAATAGGTTGTATTATATATACTTGATCCAGTAACTCAAAGAAATCTTTAAAATGTACCACTTTGTTTGCAATTATAAGTTCAGTATTTTTATTTGCAGTATTTCGAAATGCTTCGCATAACGGTGGAGAATTCTTGCGAGTCCAATATTTATTTGTTAAGTCGAAATAATTTAAAATACATTTAAAACACATTGAACATTTTGACAGGCGATATTTTGCGCCTTTCCCCTTTAATACCATACGATTACAACTACTATTACTTACCTTCTATAATTACGATTAGAAAACTATTCAAATTCAAAATAAATAGGATCAATTTCGGAATCCGAGTCGTCTTGAGGGCTAATAATTAGCGGTTGTGTCTCTACGATCCATATTTTTTGTTCTTCTTTCCTACTGCATCTTTCCAGTTTTGTTCTGTAATATGTTGTAAAGGCTCGTATAACAATTCACGTACAGCTTGTATTTTATATGACGTATTTTTTCTAGCCACATAACTTTTCATTTGTGCCCAAATGAATTCAATTGGACTTATTTCGCAGTGGTAGATTGGTAGTCTAAGGACTGTGATGTTTCGCCTTTCCGCCATTTTGTAAATTACTTATTTCTTGAACTTATATTTGTGTGATGCCGGGCAATTTTTAAAAGTTCTGCTTTTACCATTCCATCTTCGTAAGGCAGATACTTATTCCGTAGCTAGTCAAGAATATCCTGTTTTTTCCACGCAGTCGTTGAAAGTCTTTCTACTAGTCGGTGCATTATCTAATACTATAATTGAATTTGATGGTATGTGTTCAATCATCTGCTCAAAATACTCTTCGAAAACTTCAGCTGTCATCTCCTCGTGATAGTCTTTTGTGCTTTTGGACTGAAATTCCAACAAATCATGCTTAACAAATCCTTTTTCACTGTCAATGTGAGAAATTATTAATCTACTGCCTTTACCAGAAGGTGAGGAGATACCAGTAGACCAACCTTCCGTAAAGGCTTGCCTGGAGCTTAATATATTTTTATCTGACCAAATTTTTTTAGAGTATGACCTACAAGTTCATCTACGTTTCATCCTGGTAGAAGATTGGCCTTCCTTCAGCCCGGAATTTTAATATGGATCTTAGATAATTTCTTCTCCAACATATTATCTTCTCCCGGTCAATCAAAACTGATTTTCGATCTGATTTCTCCCACCGAAAATTTCATTCTTTTAAAACTTGCCACAATTTAGTTCGTCCAATATGAGGCAAATCCGTGTCGTCTCTAACTTCTTGTAAAATTTTGTTTGTTTGGTATTTCTTTTTTGAAAAAAAAATCCATGAATTTTCTTTCGAATACCATTTTTGGCAAATTTATCAATTTCAATAGGCTTTTTTCCTTTCTTTAAGTGTTCCTTTGTGTTTGGATTAGCTATACCGTGTTTTTTTCTTTCTGATAGGAACCTATATATAGTTGAGTCCTCTACTGCAGTCATGTTGGCACAATTTTCGACTATGTTGCGAGCAGTGTTTGTGGGATTATGAGAAACCAGAGCATCATGAATATTTAGAACAATAGTCTTCTCTCTTAGTGAATAGACAGACTTACTGATTGTATTCAACAGTACCGGTGTAAAACTTGATGATGTTGATGATGAAGCCATCACAAACAATCCAACAAAACGAGCACGAGCGAAAGGTACGTATATGTTCTTAGGTATATGGAATAGAAAATCACTCACGCACTGCATATAATTCGCAAAAGAAATATTCGAGACGCTAATTACTGGCGTAGACGTGGAAACATCGACGAGCCGTAAATTACATGCGATCAAAAACGTACTAAACAAAAAACTTCACTCTTTCAAGTTAAGTTTCGAATATAAACTGAACAGACGAGGCACGTGGCCAAAGCCGGCATCTTTATACCCATTATATTATTAAAAATCTGGGGAATTCCATGATAATTATCTTGCAACGAATAGTACCTACAGATATGATTTCCAGGTTTTCTAGTAAAGTGATTAAACGCGAAGATTAGTATTGAAACATCCAAAGAGATGATATTCTTATTTACAACATTGTTAATGGTTAAATTCTTATTTTTATTAATATAATATAATAACCAACATTAGCCGTGAAAGTTTTAATTGTTTTTTGTTAAATATATTAGTATTAAAACATTATTAATATTGATAATGAATAAACACCTCAGGAACGCCTATGATGATACAAATTTTACGACCGTTTTATGACTTTGAGGCACATTTCGTGTTATCAACAATTTGTGAATGGAATATAGAAAGACGTAAAATAACCTTCAAAGTTTGGCACTCAAGAAGACATTGTCCGTAGACTACCACAAATTTTATGAAGATCTTTCCTATGAGTAGCGTTATTATTGTTTTTATCCTTTTTGCACTTAGAATAATAAAGTTTCGTTGCGTATAGAATACGCGTGTTTGATTGCATTAAACTGCCAAGTCCATTATTACAGTAATTTGAAAAACTGATAACCAGATATCTGTTACAATATACTAAAAATAAAATTATCAGTATAATTTTTTATAATTTCAATGATACAACAATTATTATACTAATTTTTGCTAATGAGCACTATTTTATTGTTTTCCATTCATTTTTATAAAAAGAAATGCTGTGAAATCATTTTTTGCCTCTCCTGTAAAATTCAGTAAAATGGATTTAGCAGGTTAATACTTTAAGGCGACAATATATATTTGGCTATTGACTTTTCCAGTTGTATTTACTTATATTAATGTTTACAATGTTGGCCTCTGTTAACTTTCTGACTAAGTTCAGTCTAGTCAAACTGGTAGTCCACCCCCTTTCAAACTCATCCAACATCTCAGTGGTACCAAGCACAACCACCAGTTCGTGAAACATATTACCGTTCTCCAAATACGATCTGCAACACGTAATAATTTTAATGTTCATCGAGGATTGCGACTGAAAACGGTAGTTAAGGTCAACACTATGATCGCAGTCCGATAAAAATTCGCTTTTCCAAGTTCAAGTTTCTACAGTTTTTATCAGGTGTCAGTGTGATTGTGAAATAGATCACAGAAAGTGCTCAACGAAAAATGTTTCTTCCTAGTTTAAAGTCTGTTTATGTTTCGGCTGCAGCAGGTAGGTGAATTTTTTCGCTATTTTTTGGGCATTTTGTTACAAGCATATAAGTGATTTTTGATAATAAAAACAGACTTAAAAAACATTCGTTTTAATACTAAGAGAAGTATCAATCAGAAGTATTTTTGTGAACTACGAATTTATTGGCAACTATACATAAGATAGTTTTATTGCTTTTGGGATACAGGGGATATTTGGGATACTTTATTGGACTTTTTAGAATGAACCCACAAATTGTGGTGCATCTATAATATTATATATATTATATAGGCAGTTGCATTAATAGGTTCAAATGTTATAGCTGTACATTGTTGATGACAAAATATATCACTTAGACGAAAATGTTGCTCTGTTTAGAATGTTGAAGTTCACTATGAAGAATTTACTCCAAGTTTGCACCGATAAAGATTATTCTTCGATATATTTAATATCAAACAGAAAATTGCATAACTTTTTGTTTTAATATTATAGATTTTTATCATGTTACACTTCATTTTTTCAAGGGACTTTCAATAGTTCTTTTTCAATTGGAAATTTAGTGTGTAAAGTTTTCTTTTTGATTTTTATTCTTTCGATTTTTTATTGAGTACACATTCTTCTTCTTCTTCTGGTTCCTATCCGTTTCGGATGTTGGAAATCATATGGGCAATCATAACCTTGCTCGCTGCGGCTCGAAACAGCTCCGTTGAGGTTTTCTTAAACCATGTTCTTAAATTCCGCAGCCATCATATTCTCCTTCTACAGGGTCCTCGCTTACTTTTGACTTTACCTTGCAATATAGACTGTAGCAGGGAGTAACGGTGCTGATTTCTCATAACGTGTCCCAGATATTGCAATTTTATGCGTTTGATCGTAAACACAATCTCTGGTTCCTTCTTCATTTTTCCTAGAACTTCCTTGTTCGTGATCCTTGCTGTCCATGATATTCTCGGCTTTCTTCTATAAAGCCACATCTCAAATGTTTCAAGTTTTTTAATAGTGGTATCTGTAAGCGTCCATGCCTCCGCCCCGTACAACAACACAGAGAAAACATAGCATCTCAAATGTCTCATTTTTGTATCAAGGGATATGTTGTGACTTTTGAAGATGGCTCTCATTTTATTAAAGATTGTTCTTGCCTTTCCTATGCGGCACTTTATTTCCTGTAAATTGCTTCCATGTTCGTTAATATTAGTTCCCAGGTAACAATACTGTTTTACTCGCTCTATCTGCGTCCCATTAATGTATAGATAAGCCCCGTTTATATTCTCCTTGCTGATAATCGTTTGTTTCGTTTTGTGGGTATTAATGTTTAGTCCGTACTGTTGACTGTACTCGTTTATTCTGTCCATTAGCCTCTGAAGTTCCTCTAAACTATCTGCTATCACCATGGTGTCGTCGGCATATCTAACATTGTTTACTCTTTCACCATTTAGAAGGATGCCTTCGTCTATTCCGTAAAGAGCCTCGTTAAAAATTTTCTCTCAGTACATATTAAATATCAACGGCGATAAGATACATCCCTGTCTAACTCCACGTAGTATTTTTATGTGATATGTTTCTTCTCCGGTAATTTTCATGTATGCGGTCTGATTCCAGTAGAGTTCTGAAATTATTTTGAGGTCTTTGTCATCCAGGTCTGCCTCTTTTAAAATGTTTATCATCTTTTGATGTTGAACTCTGTCAAATGCCTTGTGAGTACACATTCAATTCTTGTTAATAGGTTAATAGGTCTAAAATACATATAACACAACAAAAAGTAAACCACATAGAAGTGTGTATATTTTTTCACATATAAAAAGACGCTCCACTTATGTAATATACTTTATAGACTTGAAATCGGATTATATTGGCGGTGTGAAGTATTTTTTTTAATTTTAAATGATTTTTTGGTTTATAAAAAAGTGAATTATGGGCAGTGGTTCCTAAGATACAACCGGGCGAAGTTGACCAGTATTTGAGACGAAGGTATGAAGAATAAGATGACCTTTAAAACGTTCGTTACCTTTTCTTTCGGATCTCTTTCTCGATGAACATTTTTTTATCTTCGAGATATTGATAACATATATTAAATAATAAAGACAATCGGTATTGCAAGTAAAAAATACCAAAATACTAAGATGAAAATTGAATTTCAAAATCATACATAAAAAATACTATGTTTGTTTATGTATACATAAAAAAGTATGTTTTTTATACAATATATATATATGTATTTATTATGTAAATACAATTATTCTCATTCGAAATCTGTATCATTGAGGAGGTAAAATGCAAACAAACTTAATTCACAAATACTTCACCCTCCTGATGTAATTTTTCGGGGGGGGGGTGAAAAACTCTAAACGAGGATAATGAGTTCTAATCAATGTTATACAAGCTGTTATTATATAGCTAAAAAATAGTTTAAGAAATTGATTTTCTTTTGGACCTTTTCCACGAACTCAGTAAAAATAAGTCCTTTTGCATGTAAAATGTTATGCTTCTTCTTCTTTAAGTGCCGTCTCCCAATCGCTCGATCACAATCACTATCTTTACTTTATCTACTACTACTCTAAAGAAATCTATATAACTAGATTAACACAATCGAACGCTTTCTGGTAATCTATAAAGCATAGGAAGACATCTTTTTGCTGATCTCTGCATTTTTAAAGTAGGACAGTTAAGCTATAAAGTGCTTCTGTTGTGCCAAATGTACTATTGTTCTATTGTGAGTTAATTCTTAAATTTAATTTTTTTTTAAATGTTATGCACATAAGTTAATTTGCATGTAAAAATATGTAAAAAATAGTAATAAAGCAATAAAATAAAGAAACAATAGTTTTCTGAATAAACTTTTTAAATGTGCAAGTCACAGGGTTTATCGTGGAAGCAGTCACACATTTCTTCCTCACCAGCAGCTGCTGTATTGGGTTCATCAAAAATCAAACTCATGTACTAACCAAGGCGTGGGTCAAAAGTAGACCAGTCCTCTTCAATTTTTTTTTTTTAAGTTTGCCAACTTATTCGGTGTTTTCTTTGGTTAACACATGATAAAGTGGTAGTTCTTCCAGTCTCACTTGTCTTAGATTATTTTTCCCTTTCTTTCTCAAAGATACAAAAGACTCTTCTCCTTTATACCTGTAGTTTTTCAAACCTGTTATCAATACAATCAATCTTTTGTAAGACTTTCCTTTTATCATTTCTCAGATCTGTTCAATTTCTTGTTTCAAAAATCCCAAAGCCGCGCAAACTTCGATTTTAATTCTATAAAATGCATTAGATAGGTGGAGTGTTTGTTTATATGTAAAAAATGGTACAAACTTCGATATGGTTAAGTTTTTGTTGTACAAAACTTTGAAAAATTTGAAGGAAAGTAAAAAAAAATGATATTTTCCGCAAATCGCCAGGAAATTTTGATATTCCTGTCAAAATTTCTTGAAGAAAAAGTCAGGACTTCCTTACTGTAAGGAAATGTCATTTCCTTACTGTAAGGAAATGTCATTTCCTTACTGTAAGGAAATGTCATTTCCTTACTGTAAGGAAATCATATTTCCCTACAGTTGTTAGTGTTCTACATAAATGATGACAAGTTTGACAATTCAACCTCAATACGTTTCTATAGTAACCCAAGTAATTTTATTAGGAATTTCAAAGCACCATTTATTTGGGAATAAAATTATCGCGTTTTTTTCTCGGCTTGCGCCTCGACTTAGCAATCTTCACAGTCGTCCAGGAATGTTAAGCTTTTCCTACCCGGTAAACAATGTACTATTTTTATTCATTTTTAAAATTTCATCTATTTGAGAGGAAGGAAAAGTTAATTTTTATTATTTACACAGCCCAGCTTGAACATCCGTATTAAATAGTAAAGTTTTATCATTGTATCGTGTCTTATCTTCTTTTTCAATGTTTTCGGAATTGTTTCCCATATGCACCGATGCAATTCAGTTTTGTGATTAAGGTTTTTGTCTAATTTACTATTTTTATTTTGGGAATCAACCACAATTTTCGTTTAAAATATATTTAATTTGGCGTTTTGATTTCTTCTTTGAAAACAGTTTTTATATTATAAGTGACGTTTCTACAGCCTCTTTGGATTTTATAACGCCAGCAATCATTCTCATAGTATTGTTTAATTGGACATCTACTTTGTCTATATGTGGACTGTTAAGCCAGGCTAAGGAGCAGTATTCCGCGGTTTAGAGCACAAGGAGATTAGAGCACATGGGTTTTCTCCATAAGATCGGAGTCGACTACAGAGACATTCGAACAATAGCGAGTCTCTATTGGGGTCAACCAGCTAAAGTGAAAGTAGAATCTACATTGACCAATAAAATTAAGATCAAGAAAGGGGTATGACAGGGCTGTATCTTGTCTCCAATTCTCTTTAATATATACTCAGAAAAGTATTTAAGACAGCGCTGGAGGAAAGCACAGAAGGCATAAAGATAAATGGAGAAATTATAAATAACATAAGGTATGCTGATGGCACTGTGATTCTAGCAAGTAGCATGGAGGAACTGAGTTGCCTAATGAGTAAGATACAAAAAACAAGTGCACAATACGGACTCAGACTAAATATCACAAAAACCAAATGGATATTAGTAAGCAAAACCCAACAACCACCACAGCAGCAATAGCAGGATATTAGACAATGAAACAACGAAACAACGAAAGAAAGTGGATTCGTACATCTACTTGGAAACAACAGTTAACTCAAATTGGGATCAAGCGAAGGAAAAACGTATAAGAGTAGAAAAGGCAAGAGCATCGTTCACTAGCATAAAGCAAATTTTCACCTCTAAAAGCCTCACCCTACCTCTCAAAATTCGACTTCTGATTCCCGGTTTTGTTATATGGAATGAAGGCGTGGACAATGACCGCAACATTGATGAAAAAAGTAGAGGCCTTCGAAATGTGGGCTTACCGACGTATATTACGTATATCCTGGACTGAGCACGTGACCAACGAAGAGGTACTACGCCGGATAGGTAAAGAGAGAGAGAGAGGTAGGAATAAGTATAAAGAAAAGAAAGTTGGAATACTTGGGTCACGTTATGAGACATAATAAATATACTACAGCTGATCGTTCAAAGGAAAATAGACAGCAGAAGGGGTCCAGGGAGGAGAAGACACTCGGGGCTCCAAAACTTGCGGCAATGGTTCGGATTGTCATCTGCTTAACTATTCAGATCTGCCGTAAACAAAGTCAGAATAGCCATTTTGATTGCCAACGTTCGAAACGGACAAGGCACATGAAGAAGAAGAAGAGCACAAGGTCCAGGACAGATAGTGGACAGAATGTGGCAATGTTGTACCGCACAACTTCTGGATGATGTTGTTTCTGAATTCTGGATGAAGTTTTTCGCTGGTTTTGACAGATGTTCCTTGAAAGATAGGGTTCTGTCAAAAGTCACCCCAAGGTACTTTCGTGTAATATTATAGGCGAGTGTGATGTTTTCGAATTGGATGTTGAGTGTCCTTCCTGTGAGCTTATTATTTAGAGTGAAAACTGTAAATCTCTGTTTTGGTAGCATTTGGTTGGAGTCTCCATTTACGGAAATACTTTCCCACTGTGTGTAAGTCCGCCGTGATGATTTCTTCCTTTTTTTTTTCGATAAACAGCTGCAAAACGAAAATTTTATCTGCACGATCGTCCTGTACGGAATTCATTTTATTTTTCTATGTCCTTGTATTCTAACTCTTTTTTTTTTCTTTTAGTATCCAGCATAACAACCTCTCCATTAAGTTGGTAACAAGTTATTCTCCTAAATTAGAGCATGCACGTTCTCCTTTTACACCTTATATATATATTGAAAACTAATATAGTCAACATTTCAATCATCTGAGATATTTCGCCCTTGTAAACATTTCTTAAATAATTGAGTCTCCCTCCTGTGTAATAATATTTGGCCGAGAATCTTTTACAAACTGGTAGTGTTAATATTTATTACGTAGCAATTTCTTTTAATATTGATAAATCTCACTAAAATTGCAAAGTATTTTTTTGTGGTTTATTCCAATAAAAATCAATGTATGTAGGTGCCGTAAAGGCATACAATTTCTTTAATTATGTTTTAAAGCAAATTAAAACATACTCTTATAAGTACAATCCTTAAGTTAACATCGTATCATTATCCTAGGTAACGAGCGAGCCGACATGACATAACAAAATAAACTGTTTGGTGCCAGAAATCACTTTCTTGGTTAAATAATTGTTTTACTTTTTGTCAAATGATTAAACAACCGAGTTAAATTGTTACCAACAATTGTTTTTTAGAGCAATTTTAAATTACAGGATGTTGGTAGAGTGCGTGACAAAAATTATGTTGATTTTATTGATTTTTGTTATTGGTTTTAAAATATTTATGGTAGTAATGTGCAATTTTTATGTGGGCTGGCAAATATCAATGATTTATGTGTTATAAGCTATTAAAAAAATTCAATTAAAGATCAGTATAGGTTATAATTGATTATCGAACACTGAGTCTCATGAGTTATACTTTAAAAGTACTGCTGAAAGAAATACATAAGAGAATATATGAAAGCTAGAGGAGGATATTAACGAGACAAAGTTCGGGTTCCGAAATGGAATGGGTAATCGAGAAGGAATATTTGCTATCAACATATTGAGTTACATAGTTCTTCTACTACTTGAGAACATAGTTTCCAAGTAGTTGTACTGTTAGACACGTTCAATTCTCATTTGGTTCACATACAGATTTGCTCCAGTTATGTTGTCCTTGCTGAAGATCATTAGCTTGGTGTTGCTGGTGTTTATATCCAGTCCATATGTTACTTGTTTCTGTTGATAATGGTTAATGAAACTGCGGATAACGGTTATTTAACTAGACAAAAGAAAGAATATTAAGTTACTTTTTGAATACATGTTTCCATGTTATATCACTTATTATTTATATATGGTTTTGTAGATAGTACTAGGGTTATTAGCATTTATAGGATTTCTACTAGTATGGAAGTGCTCGCCCTATGACTTAACCCCCTCCAGGAGGACCGGGTAATTTTTAATCAAGGCTTTCTTCCTCTAGATTAGATGTCTTTCAGGACTGTAGAGACTAGTCTTCCCTTAACTCGGTTCTTCCGCTTTCGCTCCGTTCAGCGTTGACCTTCGCCTGTAACCCTAGGCAGGAGCCCTTACAGGGTACTATCATCCGGGCCAGATGAACCCTGGTTCATTCGGAACTGCAAAGGCGCCAAATTTAAATTTTACTACACTTCACAATAATCATACACTGGCGTAAGGGTTCTAATTTATCTAATGGAATTAGTACAAAGTTTGAAAATGTTAATATATTAATTGTTTTAATTAGGGAAATATTTCATAGGTTCAAAACAATATCTTTATACAAATCCAGAATACACGATTTATTACTACTCGATTTGATACTAAATTTTGGAATATTTTTCTTTATTTATTTAATCATTTAAAACCAGATCGAAACTTTTATGTACTTAATCGTGTTATGCATATCCGTGAAAGTGTATAAGATTATATGAGGTATTTACTTTTCCTTTAGTAAGATTCACAGCTTCGAGAAGGTCAAAGTGTCTTCAGTTGGCATTGCACATTGCAATTGGCACATCCTTTATATTTATCTTTAATTACTAGATACAAAGAACCAATAAATCCAGTTGATTCTTTGTATGTTTCTAAAAATATCTTTCAAATTGTAACAAACGAGAGTAAATTTTTAATGGAGATTATTTTTGGCACCTAACAATAACTGGTTTAAATTGTTTCGTTCCTTGTTGTCGATATAGGTAATTGGACAATTCGTTTAATAGAACCAATTTACCAATTACAGTTTGTGATATTTAAGAATTCAAATTCATTGTGACGTCTTGGAATAAATTATTATTTAATATGTGAAAAGATTTTAAAATATAATATCGGCACTCACATTTAGTCTAATTCGCTTTTTTTAATACTCTTTCACTTGATTTTGATCAGCATTTAATTATTTGATACTTTTGTGCCTATTGTGAGTATGGAGCTAGATTTATAGTACACGAACAGTATAGGGAACTCAAAAGAATAAAAAGAAGAACAACAGTAAAAGCAAAAAGAGAAATGTGAGATAAGAAATGCTAGGAAATTAATACCTACCTGGGAGGCAGAAAATGTACAGAAACATAAAAGTTCCTCAGTAAAATAAGAACTAACGAAAGGAAGAGCAAAAACATTCAATTAATATCCACACAAAAATAAAGTAACGGGATACTACAACACTACCTTTTCCCCAGGATAACTCATCTCATTATGGCAGAACAAAACAAAACTCAGATGGCCCTCAGTCCCGGGCAGGCCTTAGATGGTCAGAGGGTGCGAAGAATCTCCCGGTGCCAAATAGATGATATCCAACGAATTTCAACATGTAATGTTAATAGTCTTTACAAACCAGGAAAACTACACAACCTTATAAAGGAAATGAATCGGCTGAAAACAAATATAATGGGAGTCAGTGAAGTCCGATGGTCTGGATCTGGACAGTTTACGAAAGATAAGATTACTATGTATTACTCGTGTAGTGACCCAACAGATAGACATCACCGACATGTGGCTATTGCTCTTAACAGGAAGACCAATAAATCGGTGACAGATTTTGTTCCAATTTCCGAACGAGTCATGTTGATCAAAACGACAGGCAAACCAGTAAACATAAATGTGACACAAGCATATGCACCAACAGCAAATAAGTCAGAAGAAGAAATAACTAAGTTCTATAAAGATCTGGAAAAAGCAATAAGACTAACAAAGAAAGAGGACATAAACATAATAATGGGCGACTTTAACGCCAAGGTGGGTAAAGGAAGATATGAAGACATAATTGGAGAGTACGGCCTTGGAGTTAGAAATGAAAGAGGCGACCTGCTGTGTGAATTCTGCCAGGAGAATGGTTTTGTCGTCATGAACACATGGTTTCAGCTCCCACCTCGTAAGTTATATACTTTGAGATCATCAGGAGACCGTCCAAATCGAATAATTAGAAACAAAATTGACTACGTTTTAATAAGCAGAAGATTTCGTAACGCTATCAAAAGAATCGCAGCATATCCAGGTGCTGATATTGCATCCGATCATAATCTGCTAATAGCAGATGTGAGGTTAAAACTAGCAAAAATTAAGAGAACAAGTACAAATACCAGCACACCTATAAATACAAGAGAACTGATGAGAGACGAAAATCTGAAGAAGAGTTATGCGAATCAAATTAATGAAAGAATGCGAGTAATAGAACAAAATGATGATATCGAAGAGATGGTCAATGAACGATTCTGGCAGTAAACAGGGAAGTTAAAACACAGATCAGAAAGAGAAATCATAACGAATGGATGACGGACGAAATTATGGATCTAATGTAAAAGCAAAGGCAACATAAACAACAACGTAATCAAGACAAATACAAACAGATACACAAAGAAATTCGTCAGAAAATTAAGAAAGCAAAAGAACGTTGGATGGTGGAAAGGTGCAACGAAATAGAACAACTGCAGGAAAAAGGAGATAGTTTTGGACTACATAAGAAGATCAAATAAATATCGAATATACACAAAAGCCACCACAGAACAAGAATACGCAACGACAGAAACGAATACATAGAGTCAGAAGAGGAGATAGCAATGGCGTGGAAAGAATACGCAGAAACCCTTTTTAGTGACGACAGACCAACACAACCAACGCGCAAACTTCCTTCCGAAAACTTATCAGGTAAAGGTCTACGTCAGGGGTGTTGTGTATCACCGACCTTGTTTAAAATATATGTTGCAAAAGCATTGAAAAAGTGGAAACGAAAATGCAGAGGCATGGGCGCAGACCTTGTAGAGATTTGCTTGTATACATTGCAGTTTGCTGATGACCAGGTTATTATAGCAAACGATAAAGATGATCTGGAGTACATGGCAAGGAAATTACAAGAAGAATATACAAAGTGGAGATTAGAAATTAATACAGAAAAAACAAAATCCCTGCCAATAGGTACCGAACTATCGAACATCACATTAGAAAATAACGAAATCATCATGCCTTGCAGCCATTACACATACCTAGGAATCGTTTTTGACACAACGGGAAAAGATGAAGAAGAAATAAAGAGAAGAATAACACAATCCAGAAAAACAATAGGTTGTCTTAACAGCATACTGTGGAGTCATGACATAGGAGAAAGAAGAAAACAAAATATCTACGAATCTCTTATTAAAAGCAGTCTATTGTACAGAGCAGAAACTTGGCGAAGTCTTATGCAGCCAATATATAAGAAATAAGATAAGAGGGAATGCCGTAATTATATTTCTTAGAATTTGAAGGCAAAAAATTTCATTTCTGCTTTTCTTCTTTCGGCGTAAACTTTTTCTTGTTAAACCAAGTCGAGAAATTTGTTTCCCGAAATAAAAATTCAAGTTTGTTTTGAATATTTTTCTCAATTTGGAATAATTATTTTAAATTATTGTATCTCTTAATTTTCAGCAAGCTTGCTCATGTTTATGGCAGGCACTGCTTGCTGTTGGTCCTCTCCAGAAATACCAAAACTTCTAAACATCACGGAGAATTCCTTTGGGAGGGCAATAACGCCGGAAGAAATTTCGTGGATATCTTCGTTGTTGACCTTGGGTGCAGCGTTTAGTCCTTTTCTGTATGGATTCTTGGCCGATAGTATTGGAAGGAAACCATCGATGTTGCTAGTCGGAGTGCCGTTTTTTGTTTCTTATGTGATGCTGGCGACAGGGACGGTCATAGAAATATATTATTGTGCAAGGTAAGATAATTTTTTAATGATAAGGGATCTACGTAAAGCATTATTCTATTTTTTATTTATATATAATAGGCGAGTCTTCTACAGCTCTTAATTTCCAGCGTTTTCTGTCTAAGCATACTTTAGTGTTTTAAGCTCTGGCGGTAATAATAATAATAATAATAATAAATGTCTTTATTAACAAGTAAATTAAATTTTTCTTTACAATGAAATATAATATAACAGTTGGGCGAGATTCAGTTTGTATACCACTGTGTAACAGCGGCATACAACTGCTCTTCCACCTAACCCCCCGAAGATAGGATAGATAGACTATATCTAAATAATGAAATTATTGTATTCTACAATTAAACATAAAAATATAACATATTAAATTTATAAATTATAAATTTTAAACTATTTCCTTTTTTTTATTTCTTAAATTTTTAAATTCTTAAATTTTTAAATTACTGTTTAGCTAACAACTGTTCATAAATTAATCTCTTGAATTTGACACTAGACAGATTTTTAATATTGTAGGACAAACTGTTAATATTGCAAGCAACTGAATACGAAAATGAACGTTTAAAAAAGCATGTTGTATGTTTAGGTAAAGTGAGGGTATTCTTATGTCTAAGATTAAGATTATGAATGTCTGTCCTATAAGTTATTCGATTGTACAGATATGGTGGAACTCTCTCTTGAATGATTTTATGATAAAAACATAATGCATGAAGTTTCCTACGATTTTTCATATTTAGCCACTTGACTACGTTGAAAACATGACTTATTCTTTGAAATTTCCTGATGCCAAATATCAAACGCAAACAAGAATTTTGCAATTTCTGTATTCTCCATGAATCGAATTCAGTGAGACACGCATTATAAAGCACGTCACAATAATTTAATTTTGATAATACCAGAGCATTACATAACAATGACTTTGTGGCCCTACTTAATAAATTACGGCTTTGATACAGTAATTTTGAAAACTGCGTAAGCTCTTTGTAAACAAATACTTACATGATATGTAAACCTTAAATCTTCGTCGAACCAAACCCCTAGGCTTTTAATCTTTTTGCTAAACATTACATTGTCATTTCCTAAGATAATTCGATTGGCATAATTCTCTAAAAATATTTTCCTATGAAGGTTCCTCCCAAAAATGATACCCTGAGTTTTTGATGTATTCAATTTTAAACAATGATTTTGAGAAAAACTCTGCAGATGCAGAAGGTCATGATTTATTGCATTTACCGCTTGATCACACTCATTTGGATAAAATGACATATAGAGTTGGGTATCGTCAGCGTAATAATGTTGTGAACAGGACAAAAACACAGAGGGAAAATTAGATGTGTATATAGAGAATAAAATTGGACCTAATATAGATCCTTGAGGTACACCAGTATTAAGATCTAAAAATGAAGAAATATTTTGATTAAGTTTTACTGCTTGACATCTATTAGAAAGATAGGATTTCATTAGATCAACTGCTCTCGCATCTAGACCAATATATTTTAGAATAGAGAATAACAAGTTATGGTTAATTGTATCAAAAGCTTTTGAGTAATCTAGAAGAATTAAAATTGATATTTTGTTTTGGTCATAGGCTCTAAAAATATCATCTGTAATATTTAATAAAGCAGAAAGACAGCTATATCTTGACCTAAAACCTGACTGCATCATAGGGATTATGTTGTTATTTTTTAAATGCGTTTGTAACTGAATATCAATCACCTTTTCCAAAATTTTAGATAATGTAGGCAGTACACTTACTGGTCTTAATTCATTCATGCTTTCTGTAATTTTAGTCTTTGGTAAAGGAATGGTGGTAGAAGAAAGGGAATACAGAGTTGCAGCGTTAATATGTTAATACCATCATCACCAATAGCTTTACTTTTAATATTATTAATAATATGTAAAATATTAATTTCAGATACTGGTTTAAAGGTAAGAAAAGAACTGAGGGAATGCTTAAAGTTATTTTCATAGAATATTTGTGTATCATTGTCTGCTTTCATGTTTGGTATGACTTCAATAAAGTGTTTATTTATCTCATTTACATTCCAGACGTTTTTAATTTCGAAGTTATTTTTGGATTTGCCATTATTTACCAAATATTTTAAATTATGCCACATATCTTTAGAAGATTGATCATGTATGTTTTTAAAATATGATTTTTTCTCCCTTATAGTCATAGCTGTTACCAAGTTACGCAATACTTTGTAGTCATTCCATTGATTTATATTTTTAGTAAACTTGTAAGCAGTAAGTGCTTTATCCCTATCTAACATTAATTGCCTGATGGTATTAGTTAACCAAGGAGCATATTTCTTTGAGATTCTAAAAGTCTGATATGGAACATGTATGTCAAGTAAAGTAATGATATTACTAGACAGAAAATCGACTTTACTGTCTATATCTGGCAATTCATATATTATTCTCCATGGTATAGATTCCAGATCAGATTTAAATTGACTGTATTTTAAATTTTTGAAATTCCGAGTAGTAATAAATTTATTTGTATTAGTTTTGACATCACAGCCAAATTTTAAAACAACCATTTCATGATCGCTTATTTCTGGTATATGTTTTACTTCAATAGACAAAATTTTATCCTCAGTAGATGTGATTACATAATCAAGGAGAGTCGATGTGAACTGGGTGATTCTAGTTGCTTGATTAACCATCTGCTTTAGTCCAAGACCATCTAATACATCTGTAATGAACTGTGTGGACTAATTATTGGTATTTAACAGATCAACATTAAAGTCACCCAAACAGAGTAAATGATCTACACTTGGCAGTACTGATGATAAAGTTGTTTCCAAAACTCCAAAGAAAGTTTTATAAAATGCTCCATAAGGGTTATATAAAACACCAATAGCTAATGTTTCACATCGAAGAGAGAGTTTTAACCATATCTGTTCAATTTCATTTGATGACTCAATGAGCACATAATTTATATTACATTTTATGTAAATACCTACACCTCCACCTATGTCATTTTTATTCCTGTCGACTCGCTCAAATTATAGCCAGGTATATTATTGTTCTTACTGCATATTGATTCCTTTAACCATGTTTCACTTATACCCAAAATATCTAAATCATTTTTTAAAATTAGTTCTCTTACATCAATAAAATGCGCAACTAGCGATCTAGAGTTTATATGAGCACACTTTAAACTACTCATGTTATGCTTGGATTAGATCCTTACTAAATTGGTATAAACGATTATGTTAACAATTTAAGCAAAATTTGTAGATGATCATAATTTACTTAAACAGTAATTTACATGGTGATGTATTAAAAGTGTAAAAAAAATAAATAGATATTACTCTTTAATTCAAAACACGTTATAAACTAAGGATTTTTTACTAAATAACTCAAGATGTACAGTTAAATTTTAATTTAAGCGTAAAGAAAATAATCTAACAGTAAATAAATTTAATTCGCCCAAGTTCAAATAATAATAATAATAAATAAATAATAATAATTGTATCTTCAACATCTTTTCTCCATAACCTTCTTGGTATAACTCATTATTATTTCTAGTGTGCTTTTCTATCTATTTTGGCGATCTATTTTAAGGCATTGTTTGCAGATGACCATACCAGTTTAGTCTTTTGGTTTCGATAGTATCTATTATTTTTATGTCAATTTCCAATTCTCCTCTAATGTCTACGTTCATCACGTTATCAAGTCTAGTGTGCCGGCAACATCGTCTCCAACAGTCCGTTTCCAATGCCTTAATTTTTTATTTGATTTTTGATAGAGTTTCCAAAGTTCGGCGTACAACCCAATACTTTCTATAATTGTTTTATAAATTGTTCTTTTATTTTATTTTGTTATTTTAATATTATATAATATAATAGACTATATTTCTTCGTTACTCCTTGCTTTTGATGTTACTTGGACTCCCAAGAATTTGAAGTTTTATTTGTAGGCTTTCTAATATTTCTCCTCTAACTAAATTCTCAGCTTCTTGTATAATAATTGTAAGGCAACACTTGGCATACTTCTCTTCCAGTTTTCTAAGCATACAGTCTATATCGCTCTCGTCTTCAGCTAGAATAGCTTGGTCGTCAGCAAAGTGTATCGTGTACAAACTAACTTCTTCGATTGGAATGCCCATATGGCAGCATTTTCGTCTCAACACGGAAAGCGCCTTACTTTGATTTAGTTTGAAAAGTGTCGGTGCTCTGCAGTAGCCTTGGTTTAGATCCTTACTAATAGGAATGTCTCTAGTTAATTTGGTTCCAGTTTGAATGTTTACCATTATATTTTTGTAAAGCTATTGTACTGCTTTTATATTCTATTCTTCATTTATTTTATAAATATTTTGTTGTATTCCATAAAAAGGAACAATTTGAAGGTAAGCATTTCTCCACTCTTTTTAAACACTTTTTTAATTATACATGTTTTATCAAGCAATTGTTTATATTATCTGCTATGTCAAACAAATCTGAAATAAAAAAAATTATTTTCAAAAGTTCGTGATAAAAAAGAAAAAAAATAGAGAAAAAATTATAAAATCAATAGTTTAAACAAAAACACAATATGCAGCACAGTTATAGCAATAATGGAGAAAAACTTTATCTTCTTTAACCTTACACACAAGAAAAGTGATATAACATGTATGTTGCTACTTTTCAGTCATATTGAAGTCCAACCAAAATTGATTTATTAGTTAATCAGTCACTTATCAATCAGCCAACCAATTAGTAATAAATTTTTATAAGCTAAAGTGTCAGCCCTTGTTCAAACCGTTTTTATTTATAGCAATGTTAATAAAATGTTAAATTTTTTTTAATATACGTTAAAAATAAAGCCTCAAACAATTAATAGTGATCTGATAAATACCTGTAGTGTAACTTATTTAGCAAGTACAGTTGTTTAAATATTCGATTTCCGGCATAAGCAAATTGAAGAACTTACAAACTATTTGGTCGATCTAGCTAAGATTTGGCACCCTTAAATAACTCATTAATTGTCCTAAGTAGTTACATATCATTATTATTATTAGCAAAAATCAGAGTTTTAAATTTTAAGAATATTCTACAAAAATTAGAGTTTTTTCTCTCTTCTTCAATACATAAACAATTGACGTTTATGTATTTTAATTTACCAACTCACAAATAAAAGAACTTTTTAAAATCTTGTAGCATTTCGATTTTCGTATATAATATTAAAACACCGAAAAATATTTTCAATTCTTCTGCGTCACTGAGATTGATAATATAAGCATTTTTAGTTTTGTTTATACATATTACCGATTGGTATTTTTTTAGTATTTCTTTGATGTTGATTCCGCTTAATATTGCGCGTTAAATAAATATCCACTTAGGTTGGTGGGAAAAGTGATGCAGGGAGATTGTAAGATCACTCTGCAATGCAGCAAGATACAAGCCAGGTCATTGTTTAGTCCGATTTTTTTTTTAATTCATAATAGTTTTTCGTTATTTGTGTTTTGTTATCGGACAGTGGTTAGTTAGCAGTGAAGTGTAGTTAAGGAAAAGACTGAATCGGAAGAAATAGCTTGCGGCGTGTAGCTCTTTAAAACCGGCAATTTTTTTGTGGAGAGGTGAATTTGTTAATCACCGATTTTTTATGCTGTGTCCTATGGAGAAGTTTTGTAAAGCAGCGTTACAACAATTTGACAAGGTTCACATGGTTTTAAGCAGAAGCATTTGAAAAGCTTAGTTTTGAAAATTGCAGTTTGTTGTCATCCAAGATAATCCGAAGTTCGAATCAGTGTCTTACCTTCTCAGGAATTTTTGTGCTGTTCAATGCGCATCCCAGACTATTTACAGTTTACGTGTGACAATGTTTTTGATCCAATTCCAATCCCAAAAAACTTCTTAGGAAATAGCAGCCAGAGTGATATAAGGAAAGAGAATTCTTTCCGTCTATCCAGCAAGAGGATTCTTTTAAACAGCGTTCAAATTCAAATAGTTTAGGAATCTTTTTGCGTATGTTGCCCAGGAAATCTATGTAAGTATTTTTTTATTCTCTCTTTGTAGTTACCCCTTCCAGTCGCTCCTTTATTTACTTACTTACGACCCAGCTCTTCAACCAAAACAAAAGTGGCCGTTTGCAAACGTTTCGGTTTGTTTGCTTAACCTATATCCAGCTCAGTAATTGGTCAGTCCCCACTTTCAACCCCCTATAAATGATAATCAATGTGGTAGGCAAATTATACCCTTACAATCTACAATTTAGGTTTAACCATTGATAAGTTTTTACTTTTTATGATTGTTAAATAATCATCGATAATAACAATTCATCGATCTTTAGAACCTTCAAAGCCTGTATAAGATTTTTTTCAGCTGTTTTTGTTTCTTTATTGACCTATCTTAGAAAACATAAAAGAGATAATTTGCGAACATTTATTAAAAAATCAGTTTATAGGATGTTGGACGAAAAAAAGAAAATAAGGAGCACTGAAAACTTTGTTTTCAAACTTCCACAAAATTTATTTTAAATCTTATCACTACAGATGTTTCGGCTGATAGCCTTTCTCAAGTGATCTATTTTTTGCTTGGGTTTACAAATTTATAGTCTCTAATGAAATAGGTTGAGGAGGGGAGAACTGTTTGTCTCAAGTTGGTCATTCAGAATTATATCTGTGTTTATTAATTTGTTGATTTCCATAGATTCTAACAAAGATAGCTTAAGGCCTTTATTTTGAATGTGAAGAATTTTAAATTTGTCATTAAAAGAATGATTATGATCTAGAAAGTGAAGTGCGTAAGTCGAATCTGTTTTTCTATTCTTGAAAGCCCCTTTATGTTCTGCTATTCGTTTATCAAAGTTTCTACCAGTTTAACCGATGTAAGTTTTTGGGCAGTCGCCACATTGAAGTTTGTACACACCACTATTTAAGTGTTTTTTATTTTGGCTCTTGTTATTTTTAATATATTTGCTTAGGTTGTTGTTATATTAGGCTATCAGCCGAAACAGCTGTAGTGATAAGATTTAAAATAAATTTTGTGGAAGTTTGAAAACAAAGTTTTCAGTGTTTTATTGTTACATAAAATGAATTTCCATCAAGTAACGGTCGAATCCATCAATTATTTAAAATAAGGGGCATAATTTTTATTCATACATTTTTTTTTTCTTTAATTTAACAGATGTTACAAAATCTTGAAAACCATACTAGAAACATAAACATCGACTTATTCTTTGATTAATGTAGGACAATAATAATTCCAGGAAACATTTATACAGCACGTTTACCTGAAAACGTATCAAGATGTTTCATATTCAACACACGAACACAGAATTAATAAAACAGGAAGAAAACAATCCAATGGCTAGTACCGGGATTACTATATTGTACCGGCCATCAGAAGCCACGTTGTTTATGTTTTTATTGAGCGAGGTTGGTAACATTCACCTTGACAGTTGCTAACGAAGGTGATTTAACACGGGAAGCATAATTAGATTTAAATTAAACCTTTTATGTTAGTAGAATTATTAGTAATATTGCACGATTGCATTCTTATTTCATTCACATAGTTTCATAAATGTACTATTTATAGTGTAAATTTTAAAAGCAATTCGGGACTTTTTACAATGTAGTCGTAATTTTTTGATGAAAATATCTGTAAAAAATCTGACAAAGATTACAAAGAATAAATGCAGTCAAAATAATTATTTTTTAAGTCATACACAAAAGTGCTTCAGTTCATTTATCTCGCCAATATCCTTAGTACAATATAGCCCAAAATAAACAGAACTGAACTTAAAACTATGTTATTGTTTTAAAAAATACATATTGGCAATTTATAACATGTTCTAAATGAGCTCCTCCTCTCTCAGGACATACTTCATACCGATATTTCAGATTTTTAGTAATGTTATGGAATAAAGGTTTGTATCCAGTCCGCAAAGAAGGCTCTAACAGCATCCTTTAACTCATTTATGGTTTATTATGCCCGTTTAAAAACGGCAGTTTTAGCCATGCCTCAAATGTATGCGTCTGAAGATGTTAAGTCTGGAGAATGTGCAGGATAGGGGAAGTCAGTAAATCGTGAAATGAATTAGTTTGGAACATATCCCTGAAGAAATTGACGAATTGCGACAGCAGTACGGCAAGTCCTGCTAAAAAAATTGGTCTTGAAATGCCAAATTACGTGCACAACAAAATTGATGTAGATCAGGGATAAAGCGGTTAAAATTTGTATGTACCTCTGTTGATTAAGTGTGACTTGCCTACCATTTTCTTCGATAAAGTATGGACCAATGATTCCGTGTCCCGAAACTGCATACCAGAGACTCACTGTTGCGCTATGTAAAGGAACTTTTTGAATATCATCTGGTCTGGCAAAGCCCAGAAATTAATTTGTGCGACGATTTACATGGCCTGTCAAATGAAAATGTGCTTCATCTTGAGGATTCTTTGTATAGAAGTTCGTTTTAGGCCAAGATGCAACGCTGTTCTTGTCTGACGGGCTTTCGGTTTTTCCAATATTCGCTCAAAAACACGTTCATGGTTATCGCTGTTGTTAACTGTCCTGGGACGCCTTGAGTTTTCTTTTCGTTGGCACAATACATTAGCCGTATTTCGAAACTTTTGAACAACCTTCAAAATTAGAGAATTACATGAAGAACGTTTATTAAACCGTTGTGTGAATGGATCACACACGTATTGCAGACTTACACTATTACGTCAGCCGATTCCGTATGAGCGAAAATAATGCTCCACAAGAAACACTTTTACATCTGTACTTGACACCTTTTTTAACAATTAAGCCTTAATAATTAATTGTTTAAGGACTACTTAACAGGTCTATACTAGTTAATTTAAATATGACATCGCGTACAAAGAGACATCTATGTTTCAGTTTCAGTACTGTTTATTTTGGGCAATACTGTATTTTTAACATTATCCTTGTATTTCAGTTTTGTTTATCTTTAAGTCTACTCATTCCAGGCTGTAACATACAGATTTGTCTGGGGGATTTTGTTCTTTTGTAATTGTTGTAGATGTCTTACCCTCTCAGTCCTCCATTTTTTACGTCTTTTCTGTCAGAAACATATTTTTATTTCTTATATATCTAGTGGTTTTTAAATAATTAAAAATTTAGCTAAAAAATAAACAATTCTTCTTCTTGGCGTTAATTCTATGTCTTTCAGCGTTGGATTGTGTTATTGAATATTTCTTGCTTATCAATGTCTTCCAGTTTTGTCAGTGTGCATTAATTGCTCTCGTTTCCTCAGTCACTGTCTTAAATGGTTACCTGTCTCACAGACTAGCGTATCGAAAAAAATTTAAAAATGTAAAAATATACAGGATGTACCAATAAAAAGACCATAAAGTTTGTTCCACCCTCTCAATATGGGCGACCCAGATATTTCAAAATATTTTCAGAGTATAATTCTAGCTATGCTCTAACTTTTACCTAGTCTATATCTTATAAGCTAATTTGTCATTCTTTGCCTTCGGGTCATTTGTCATTCCGGTAAGGAAATTGGCGATCATTATATCCCATTTCACTCTGTCTGTAATAGTTCTGAAGAGTTGTACTGTTATTTACTGTTTTTATATTTGTCAAATGTTATGTCCATGATATTTTCAACATTCTTCGATAACACCAAATCTCAAAGCTGACAAGTCTTTTTTCAGTTTCATCCGTAATTGTCCACACTTTAACCCCATAGAAAAGGCAGAAACCACGTAAAATCTCAATACTTTAGTTCTAATTTCTACTAATTTCCAAAGTTCACTAAATAATTCCACTACTATACAAATGTGTTTCTCTGTTAGTAATCTTAAGATTTCTGTAGGTATTTCATCGGGCCCCGTAGCTTTATCATTTTTTACACGCTTTAGTGCTTTTTAATTTCCTCGTTGGTATTTATAGATCCATTTCTACCTCTTGGTTTTCTGGTACATGAAGAGGTGGAGCAAGTAAAACGGTTCGTAGTAAAATCTGACAGAATGTGTGCAATTAGAATTAAGGGAAAAAAGAATATGATATCGTTGATAAATATACATGCTCCAACAGAAGAAAAAGAAGAAGAAGTGAAAGATGAATTTTACGAAGAATTGGAGTCATTGTGTGGAGAAATGCCCAGACAAGATACTAAAAATTATTATAGGCGACGCCAATGCAAAGATCGGAAGAGAAGATATGTATAAAAACATAACAGGGGGTGAAAGTAAACATTTGAATACAAATGATAACGGATAAAGAATAATAACATTTGCAATTGAAAACAGGATGAAAATAATGAGTACCCATTTTAGGAGGAAAATATATATAAAGGAACGTGGAAAATTCCGGGATCAAATGGAACTAATCAAATAGACCACATCTTAATACAGATTTATTTTCTCTGCACCATTTTTCTAAAGCACAAATCCTACGCTTCTTTGATTTTTTTATTTCCGTTTTTGTATTGTTGTTCGTTTTTATTTTTGCATTTTCTTCTTTACAATATCAATGACTTTATTTCTTCTGTTAGGCAATGGATCGTCCTCCAGTTGTTATTGTATGACGTTTCTTAGGAGCTTCTCTAACTCTCTCAATTTTTCTGTAGCGGTAAGTTGTTCTTGTCTTTTTACTTTCTAGACTTCCTTGTGTATTTGTTATTTGATCTGCTATCAAAAGTTAGCTTCTTTTAGTCTTCTTAAAATAATGTGTGGAAAGATATGAATTACCCCAAATCATATTGGAAGGTAAAGTGCAGGACAAAGATCAATTGAAAGACACCAGAACTCGTGGCTGAAAGACCTGACGAGATGGTTTGACCACTCATCAACAGAAATCTTTCGTGCAGTCGTTTGCAAAGCTACAATTGCCATTTGAATTGCCAACCGTCGAAAGAAGAAGACGCAGTAAGAAGAAGAAGATTAATTCTAGACGTTTTGGTAGCTATTTTTATTTTCTTTAGTCTGAGTTTCATTGTGTTTGTAATAATGTAGTCAATCTGGTTTCTTACTATGTTCTCATCGTCATCTCTAGGGACTTTCCAGGTATATATTCTTCATGCATACTACCAGTTTGTACCTACGGCTTGGAGACAGTAGCACTTACCAAAAAATCTGCCAAAAAATTAGAAACAACGCAAAGAGCAATGGAACAAATCATGCTTGGAATATCACTAAGAGACAAGATTAGAAACACCGAGGTAAGACGTAGAGAACGAAGATTAGGGATATTGTGGAAGAAAGTACAAAAATAAAATGGCGCTGGGCAGGTCACGTAGCCCGATACAATGACAACAGGTGGACACGAAGAATTATAGAATGGAGACCAAGGAGGACAACAAGAAGATTGGGAAGACCTCAAAAATGATGGGTAGATGACATAAGAGCAGTGGCAGGCAAACAGTGGATTAGATTGGCGCAAGATAGAGAAAGATGGAAGCAATTGGGAGAGACCTACATTCAGGAGTGGATGGAAAATGGTTGACAAAGAAGATTCTTCAGACTGGTAGTTTGTACCATGTGTTCTTGATAATGGGTTTGTTGTCATTTCATAAGTGAACTAGATTCTCTATTTTTGATGTTGTCAAATGGCTCCATTCATCATTTATTTTTACTGTGGTTGTTTGTTGTCCCACACACCGATTTAAGCATCTTTAACGTAAGACAGATTAAATATAGCTACTTGGAAACGCTGCAGAAAGACGACCCAATACAGAGAGAACAAAAAGAATCCTAAAAACAGCACAGGCAAAAATTCTTGACGTGATGCAAGGTGGAAAACATCTAGGACTGAGTAAGAAAGAGAAGAGTAAAATGGAACAATAATATAAGACGAATGACAAAAAATAGAGCAATGAAGATGACGAGAACTGGAGTCCTCTCAAAAGAAATACGATCTGTAGAAATACTACAAGAGCGATGAAACAGCAACTTACTGAAGGCACATTAAAAATAGACGGAGTGATGTTGATACAAAAGGAAGTAGAAGAAGAAGCTAAAGAACTAGTTACGAATAACTATAAATTTAATAGGTCTTCTTCTTCTTCTTCTTCAGCCTGTGTTCGTCCACTGCTGGACATAGGCCTCTTCCATTTGCTTCCATCGATTTCTACTTTTGGCAATTCTCATCCACTGCTTGCCCGCGACTTGTTTGATATCGTCTGTCCACCTCTTCTGCGGTCTGCCTACTCCTCGCCTGTTCTCTCTTGGTCTCCAGTTTGTTAATCTTTGTGTCCATTTTTCGGGATTATCTCGGGCAACGTGTCCGACCCATTGCCACTTGAGCCTTGCAATACGTTCTGAGACATCAGTAATTTACTGATTTAATAGGTAATTAAAGTTAAATAAATGATAAATTTGAATGATTTACAAATTTTCTAAGACAGTATATTTGCATATTTTGACAGTCTATATTTTGGTGGGAGCGAGACACTACTTTTTTAAAATGTGGTGAGTGCGCCGGGTGAATTCTGTGTAATTTTATTTATCAAATATTTGTCATCAATTGATAGTTTGGTTAAATAAATAATAATATTTGGTTTACTAAATAGTAATATTTGCTAAATTTAAGGCCCAACTGTTTCCGCTTCGTTTTCCTCCATGTCAGTCTACGATCCAAATACATTTCCAAGTATTTTAGGTCTTGCATATAGGACTTTAGGATTTGGACGCTAAGATGTTTCTGGAGTAATTTTATTTCCCGGATAATTATTTGAACTATTTTCCAATCAGGCGGGAAATATTCTGTTATTACTACGACGTTATGTTGATCCGTAAGATACGGTAGGCCTTTTCTTTGAATGTACCTGTAGTATGTTCTCGTGTTTTTTTATCATTTATCAATCTGCCACCCCTGTACATGAGTGAGGCAATAATTTTACAAAATTTATTGTTAAATCTTTTTTGGTATTTGCTATATTGATTGATAGCAATCTATTATCAATATCACACATAATATTTTTATCCAGTTGAATTTTTTTGCATCTGAGCATAAAAAGATATCCATACAAAATAGAGCTATCATCATCATCACGTAGTGCTACAATCCTGGATGGGTCTTGGCTGACTGTACAACTTTTTTCCAATTTGTTCGGTCTTCCATTAACCTAGGATCAAATGAAATGTTCATTTTCCGGAGATATGCTTGGATGTTATCTCTCCATCGTATTTTGGGACGTCCGAGTGATCTTTTGCCTGTGCACGTGGCCTGCCCATCTTAGTCGCTATGATTTAATTTCTTGGACAATATCGGCGTCGTTGTAAAGTGCTTTTAATTCGATATTGGATCTGATCTTATACTCGTTAGTGGTGATATCATGGTGACGTCCGTGAGGTGAAGTATTTTTTGTTCAAAGCGTCTGAGCTTTCCTTCGTTTGCTTTGGTCATGGTCCACGTTTCGCATGCGTATGTTATTACAGGTCTGACGATGGATTTATAGATTTTGATCTTTGAACTTCTTGTGAGATTTTTTGATTTTATGAGTTTATCTAGTGCAAATAGACAGCGGTTTGCAAATTGGATTCTGTCTTTTATTTCTTTAGTGACATCGTTGTCAGCTGTTATTACGGCCCCCAGATACCTAAAACGTTGTACTCTTTCAAAATTGAAGGTTGTGACCGTCACATTTTGTCCTATTCTGCCTCTTCGTGTCCTTATATTTATACACATATATTTCGTCTTAGTTTTCGTCTATTAATCTTCAGCTCTACTTCACTTGTTGCTCCTTCCACCTTGTTGAAGATGTCTTTCGAGGATAGAGTGGAGTCTCCAACGAGATCTATGGCATCTGCATATGCGAGTAACAGCTTGGGACCTTGAACCAATAGCAATTCTGTTTTTATTTCAGCCGACCTCATGGCTTTCTCTAATTCTAAGGTTAAAAAGTAGTGGAGATCACTCCATCGCATCACCCTGTTTTAGTCTACTGATGATTTCAAAGCTGTCATACAGTTTAGTATTTATACGTACTTTAGATATTAATAGAGCCAGGGCGGGATGAATAAAATGAAAGTAGGCGAGGAGTGTTGTGTCACAGATAGATTTGAACAGTCAAAAAGAAAGAAAAAGTATAAATATATCTGGCAGAAATGCTAATACTTAGCAAAATTAAGAATTGCTGTATAAGAAGATGTCCAGGAGTTGTAGCAATTGATGTCAAAATGTGCGAGCAAATGTTAAAACGTTTAGGATTATAGGGTTCTCATCAATTATGATGAATTGATAAGTTGAAAGTTTCTTGTCCTGTAAGACGCTTAGGACGTATCTGAAGGATAGGATGAAGATAAAAAGATTTGTTTTATCTGATTAAGTATAATAAAAAAATTATATAGGTCTGCGTAAACATTTTATTATTATTTTTTAAATTAACATTTAGAAAGGATCGCAGCAACAATCGCCAAATTTATTACAACGTCCTCCATCTTTACCCTCAAAGAGGAAACAATATAGGTCACAGAAAAAGTCATCACAAGAGTCTCGAAATTTTCCTAAAACAAAAACAATATTAAATTCGTACAATCTTAACTGTTTCTAATGTACTCAATTGTTTTATTTGCCATACTTACCCTTTTCTGCTTTTAAAGTTTGCAAAAATTCTTTATCGGTCTTTAAGTATTCCAACAAAATACTTCTAAGTTCTTTATTTGAACTCCTTTCTTTTTGTGGAGCAGCTGAAATGTAGGCAACCAAAACAACCAAAAAGAAGAAAACGTATACGGCTTTCATTTTGTTTAATTTTTGTTTTTGGTTTATAGATATGAATTTGAAAAGTATCTGAGCTGGTACTGATTTATTTGGCCATCTCATATCTGGTACTGATTTATTATGGAAAAAGTTAATATAAATATAAAATCGAGGAAGTATATTTTTAGCCAAAATTAATTTAAATACAATTATGCATAATAATAAACGGCAATAACCTCTAGTTAAAAGTAAAAAATATTCGTTTCTCTGCAATTAAGCTACAATTGATTGTAATGAACTAAGCCACATTTTGAACTTTTTCGATTACTGTCAAAAACTAACAAAGTTATTAATAGCTTATTTAAAAACTCAATTCCAACAATTATCGTATGATTAGCTTGCTGCTAGTAGTTGCCAAACGTGTGGAAGTCATTATTTCCGATGAGATGATCAAATTCCTTCTCCAGAAACATTTTATTCCAACACAACGACATAAATTTGTTCCTGGTTGCCTACTCTAACCAATCTCCTAAACCTATACCTAAGCACAGACTTCTATATAAACTAGAACATTTCGGAGTTCACGGTACTTTACTTTGTTGGATAGATAATTTCCTGACATATCAACATTACAAAGTTAGAGTTGGTGAATCTTTTTACAAGACAGGTTAGTGGAAAGAGATGTGTCTCAGGGCTCTGTCCTTGAACCTCTGCTTCTTAAGGATGTAACGATGTTCCTTATTATGTTTCAAGTAAAATATCGCTCTATGCTAATGACACAAAAATAATGCCAATCGAATCACAAACCAGCTAACCCTCCAAATGGATTTGGACTCTAGTTTAATTTGTGTCCCAGTAGTTACTCTTTTTTAGTGCGAAAACTTGTGTGGTGCTTGGAATTGGTAAAAATAATCCACTTGTACTGTACTTTAGAGTCAGAATAAGAGTAAGAATTGAAAAAGCACGTGTCAACTTTGTGAAAATGAAAAAGACTTTATGCAGCAAAGATCTGACATTGGCCCTCAGAATAAGGCTAATTAAATGTTATGTACACAGTGTACTCTACTATGGAGCTGAATCATGGATATTAAACTGAAATACAATAAATCGACTTAACGCGTTTAAAATGTGGACATTTAGAAGATTGTTAAGGATTCCATGGGTAGATAGAGTCACGAATGCAGAAGTGTTAAGGAGAATAGGCAGAGTGAAGGAAATGGAAAATACAATAAAAGAATTTGCAAATTCAGAATTGGATTTTCCTATTCATGTAAATGAGTACCTATATTTAAAATATAAGTAATTCCAATGAAAACAAACCTTTCATTGAAATAACAGTAGGGTAAATCTCTCTACCTGCCTTTTCGATAATTAATTTTTGTAACAAACAAAAAATATGATTAAAAAAAATTAATTTAATTAAATTAAATATAAGTCTCATATCATAATATTCTAAGATTTATTTTTAAAATTCACTGCAACAGTGTGAACGATACGCTACTGAATGCTCCGCTAGGAAATCAATGAGCAATTTGTCTCTCTTTATATTATGACAACGTTGATCTACTATTCCTTTCAACCAGTCCTAGAATACGATGTTATTATATATGACTTTTACAAAGAATATTATAGCAGATTATGATGAGCAATAGCTACAATAAGAGTTTTGTGTAATTTTATATTTATTCAATCTGTCGCCTTCGCGAAAATCTTGTATACCTGTTTAAAATACCTAATATTGCAGTTTTTACAATGAAAATTGAACTCAACAAAAATTGTACTTCTCATCTCATCAAACTGTACGACTTAACGAACTTTATCCAATATAAAAACTCAAACAAACGGAATTCCTCAAGGATCTAATTTAAGTATTTAAGTACTATGGAATCTCGAATCATGAACAAAATCTATTGGTTTTATTATCAACCACGAAATACACAAGATACAGCCACAGGGCTGTATCTTGTCTCCAATTCTCTTTAATATATACTCAGAAGAAGTATTTAAGACAGCGCTGGAGGAAAGCACAGAAGGCATAAAGATAAATGGAGAAATAATTAATAACATAAGGTATGCTGATGACACTGTGATTCTAGCAAGTAGCATGGGGGAACTGAGTTGCCTAATGAGTAAGATACAAAAAACAAGTGCATAATACGGACTCAGACTAAATATCACAAAAACCAAATGGATGTTAGTAAGCAAAACCCAACAACCACCACAGCAACTGATATTAGACAATGAAAGAATTGAACACGTGGATCCGTACATCTACTTGGGAACAACAGTTAACTCAAATTGGGATCAAGCGAAGGAAATACGTATAAGGGTAGAAAAGACAAGAGCATCGTTCACTAGCATGAAGCAAATTTTCACCACTAAAAGCCTCACCCTATCTCTCAAAATTCGACTTCTGAAATGTTATGAATTCCCGGTTTTGTTATATGGAATGGAGGCGTGGACAATGACCGCAACATTGATAAAAAAAGTAGAGGCCTTCGAAATGTGGGCTTACCGACGTATATTACGTATATCCTGGACTAAGCACGTGACCAACGAAGAGGTACTACGCCGGATAGGTAAAGAGAGAGGTAGGAATAAGTATAAAGAAAAGAAAGTTGGAATACTTGGGTCACGTTATGAGATATAATAAATATAGAGTACTACAGCTGATCGTTCAAGGGAAAATAGACAGCAGAAGGGGTCCAGGGAGAAGAAGACACTCGTGGCTAAAAAACTTGCGGCAATGGTTCGGATTGTCATCTGCTGAACTATTCAGATCTGCCGTAAACAAAGTCAGAATAGCCATGTTGATTGCCAACGTTCGGAACGGACAAGGCACATGAAGAAGAAGAAGAAGAACCACGAAATCAAAGGCTATGTTATTTTCCAAAAAAAGTACTTGTCAATCTTCACTTAACATTATAAAAACTGTTGCACAAAATACGTGGGTAGCAGATGCAAAACTCTTGATTCTTATGTAGAAGTCACTGATCAGGTCATCTTGTATTATTTACGGTTCAGCAAAACCATATTTGATTGGTTAAATTCGATTGAATAAAAAATAGTGCTCTGTGAACCATACTAGGTGTATTTTATACTAGCCTTACTAAAAGTTTACACTGTGAAGCTAGAGATATCGTTTTGAAATTTGGAAGAAAACAACTTTCATAACCTATGCGGCATCAATACAAGTAAATTCTATGAATCCTTTTAACCACCACGTAAATTCAGACCGTTGTAATAATATTTTTACATCACATGATAAATATAGGCTTGACTTCCCTTTTTATGGATACGGTAATTTTTTGCAATACCGGCTATTTTTATAATTAGTATATTTAATAAATATAAGTTTTTTTATACTATAATCGTGCATTTTTAGATTTTTATCGGGAATTGGTGTCGGTGGAGTATTTACACTGGTTCCCATGTATATTGGAGAGATAGCTGAAAGTAGAAACAGGGGATTGATCAGCTGTTTAACGGGAGCTGTCTGCTCAATTGGTCTGCTTTTTTCAGTGTGCCTAGGACCATTCAAGTCAATACAGTTTTTTAACACTGGTAAGCAAAACAATCATCGTAAAAAGTTGCTTTTTCTATAATAAATACGTCTGTTCAATAGGTAAAAGAAAAAAATTTCTAAAGAAACAAACAAACTGAAGGGAGTATCTCATAGATTTTTGTTTGTTTGTTGATTATTTTTGATACGAACTGTATGTACGATACGAACTCGTTCGGAAAAATATTCCCATGAGATTTTTTGCATAATCAATTTCATGAGATACCCCAAAATAATATTCAAGAAGTAGCCCAGCCGAAAATCTGTTGAAATTTTTTTAAAGATTTTTTTTTTCAAGGCTAGCGGGATAAGGTGGTCAAAATTGCACCATGCTCGATTCAGTTTTGAGCCTGTCCATTCGAAAGGACATAATTAAAAACTCACTCAGTTAAATTTTCAAGTCCCTAGGTGTCTCTGGGGGTTCGCTATGGGAAAAAACGTATTACAAAAAAAATTTTTTTTTAGTCGCTGTATTGCTACAAAAAAATCTGAAAAAATTCATGAAAGCGTAGTTTAATAATACAATACTACCTGATTTTTTTCAGATTTTTAGTTTGAAAATTGAGCCAAGGAAAAATATTTGAAATTTGAAATATTTGAAAATTTGAAAAAAGTAATATTTTAGGTTGTCGGAAATTTTTGGCCAACTTTAAAACAATGTTTTTTTATGGGTTTTTTCCGGTTCTTTCAAATGGCATAGGTATTATTATCATTTTCAACGTGGAAAATGTCTAAAAATCGGAAAAACTGCTTTTTTGGCATTTTTCTGAAGCACCCCCACCCCTTAACAATAAATAGTATGGGCCCAGGAACAAAACAAAAACAAATAAGTATTACATAGAAAACAAAAACTTTATTTATACTGCCATAAGATATAATAATGTCAGTTTTTATAAAATAAAAAAATTATTAATAAAATAAACATAAATTAGGTTTTTTAGTGAGATGGATGACTCATAACCTTAACAACATACACCTAAATTAATGATAATTTATATTTTTATATGTATTCTTACCTTTATTATCGAAACAAGCTATTAAAACTATTATTTCTTTCCTGCGGCATGCTAAAAAAAACGAAAAACTCCGTTTTTTTGGCGTTGTTTTTAAGCTTTCGCTATATAATCTCTAAATTCAGTGTCTAAATGAATGATCATTTACATTTTCACATGTATCTTTCCCTTTACAATCAAAATGAGCTATTCAAAGCATTAGTTTTATGAAATCGTAGGCTTCCACGGCCAGAGTCAGAATTATAGTTTATTCGTCTTCCGGGTTTGGACCGTGTCATTTGTGAGTGACCCAAAAGTGGGTTCATCTCGACGTTTCGCTACAATTGTATGTAGCTTCTTCAGGAGAACAAAAAAGAAAAAAGAAAAGGAAAAAAGAAAACAAAAGAACAGGAAGATGGGTAGTTAGCAACGGTAACTCAGTTACTCAACGCAACCAGAGGCGAATACTAACTACCAAGATGGGCATTTGGTCACAGTAACTCAACTACTCAACGCAGCCAGAGGTGAAAACCAAATGCCAGGACAGGGATTCACGTCCAACAGCTCAGAACACTAACGCGGGGAGTGAATCCTGAAGGATTCACTCCCCGCCTCTCGACGCGTTAGTGTTCTGAGCTGTTGGACGTGAATCCCTGTCCTGGCATTTGGTTTTCACCTCTGGCTGCGTTGAGTAGTTGAGTTACTGTGACCAAATGCCCATCTTGGTAGTTAGTATTCGCCTCTGGTTGCGTTGAGTAACTGAGTTACCGTTGCTAACTACCCATCTTCCTGTTCTTTTGTTTTCTTCTTTCTTTCTTTTTTCTTTTTTGTTCTCCTGAAGAAGCTACATACAATTGTAGCGAAACGTCGAGATGAACCCACTTTTGGGTCACTCACAAATGACACGGTCCAAACCCGGAAGACGAATAAACTATAATTCATTAGTTTTATCTCACAATTGTCTGAAAAACCCAAAAAACCCCGTTTTCTCCATGTTTTTACTACATAACCTCAAAAGACTCTGAAAAATGAATCGTGAGGCCAATTGTGTCGCAAATTCCTCGGCAGAATGTAGTAGCATCTGGTTACCAATATTGAAAGAGGAAGTTATTAATAAGAAAATACCAGTATTAGTAAGTCAGTAACATATAGAGGATACATCGTTTATGTTTTTTAAATAACGAAACATATAAAATCAGAGTTTGGTGTTTATTGAAGGTAAACTAAATGCACGACCAAATACTTACCATGTCGGGATAGTAGTATGAGGTTTTTTCCTGGTTTTTCCCTCATAATTTACTATGGAATCACTAACGGGAGAATTTTACTGTCATCATGTCATATGTTTGTCTTTTTAAAGACGAATTACATGCTATGATTTTTTTCTGATGGATATTCTCAAGTTAAAGTTGATTTCATGTAATCGAATGAACTATCTTATAAGTTAAATAGTAATTAATTTAAAATGCCATAAGAAAATAGCTTCAGAACAATATGGTGTATTGATGTTGTTTTAAAACAAAACGTAACGGGATCTTTGTCTGCACTCCAGTCAGTGGCGGCCGGTCAGGGTCGGCAGGGTCGGCAGTGCCGACCCACATCTTTATAGATATTATAGATTATTTTAATATTTAATTTAATCAGTATTTCAATAAATAATTGTGGCAGGTAATCAGTTGATGTCATTTGTTTTTGTGAACTAAAAAAATATCTGTGAGATAATAAAGACTAAATTTTATTCATGGTTTTTAAAAGAATTCGACCAGACTAAATTTTATTCATGGTTTTTAAAAGAATTCGTCCAATCTAAGCGTTAAGTGATCCTTGCGTAGACACTTTTCAAATAAATGTTCCGATATCGGAGACATCCATCCGCCTATGAATTCTTGAAAAGGCACGTTTTGTTTTTTCGGCTAGCCGATCCCAACCTTGACTTTACTTGTAAAAATCAACGGAATATTGGTTGATTAGCAACCAAATATACATTTCTTTCCATATGAACTTAATTACTAAGTCCGGCAGATTTAAATTTGCCGATGTTTTATTTGGATTGGTGATTGGTCGCGAACTGTACATTGCGAGCGTGGGACGAAATGTTATTTCATTTTTATATATGTAGTAAACTGAAGTGATATTCAGTGCACGAACTAGCCTATCTTTTTGTGATTTATTTTTATTTTCTAAAGTAATACTGTGATACGTTACGTCTGCCGTAAATAGTTAACGATTAAAGGGTTTTTTGACATATTAGAAGTTTTTTTTTAATTAAAGTGTAAACAAATTCAGTAAACACCTAAAAAATGCAAGCCATGGGAGAAACTGTAAGTATTGATAAGTCTGATATTGTAAATTATATTTTGCATAATGGGTTTTCATCAATTCGATACGAAGAACAAATTGTTATTAAAAATAAGGGGCGTCCTTTGCCTAAAATGTCCCGACTTATAAATATTAGTGCGGGTAAGGGAAGTAATAGATCATTTTCAGATAATTGGTACAGCAAGTACTCATGGCTTACTGGAGTGAAATAAAAAACAAACTTTTTTGTTGGCCTTGCATTTTAGTTTCGACAAATAGGGGCAAACATCAAAATCCGTGGTGTGAATCTGGTTACGATAATTTAAAGGAATTATTTAGGGCTTTACATAAACGTGTTATTTCGAAAGATCATACTTACAGCCAGATTAAATTAGATTTATTTGGAAAACAAAATATCCATGTTTCATTAGATAATGCCCAACGTGAAAATGCTATTAAACATAACGAAATTGTAAAAAATAATCACGCAGTTTTACGTCGTTTAATTGATATTGTAATTTTTTTAAGTTGTCAGGAATTATCTTTTAGGGGACACGATGAATCAGAGCATTCGTTAAATCAAGGTAATTATAGAGAACTAATAAAAATGTTTAAGAAATACGATTTGGAATTTTCTAATTTACTTTCTGATTCGAAGACATTTAGCGGTGTATCTAAAACAATCCAGAATGAATTAAAATAATCAATTAGTTACATTTTGAGTAACATTATTGAATCTGAGATTCAGGAAATCATTTGCTTTTCACTAGAAGTAGATGAAACTACCGACATATCATGTCATTGACAATTGTCAATTGTTGTTCGATACGCGTTACGTGGTAATATCTATGAGAGGTTTTTAGGTTTTACAGACGTGAGTAAAAGCCATAAGGCAGAACATATTTTTGGTGTTTTAAAGAAAATTAAATTTTTGATATCAAAAATAAATTGGTAGGGCAAACTTATAACGGCGCTGCCGTGATGTCTGGTGAATTAAATGGTCTCCAGGCAAAAGTTAAAACTATTGCACCGCAAGCTTTATTTACTCATTGTCATGCGCATAGAATGAATTTAGTTTTGCAAGATACATGTAAAAAAATTAAAGAATGGCGTCTTTTTTTTTTGCCAGTTTAAGCGGATTTACTTCATTTTTCTCAAGCTTGCCTAAACGGACTAATGTTTTAGAACGGTTTGTTTCGAAAAAAATGCCAACAGTTTGTCAGACGCGATGGAATTTTAAATCTCGGTTAGTTTTCACTGTAGCAGATTTTCGTGAACAGCTTTTGAAAGTTTTTGATTTTATTATTGAATGTGACGATTTTGAAAGTGATGATATCTCGATCCATAAAGCAATCGGTTTGAAAACTTTATTAAATGATTACTCTTTTAACATACTTTTAAATAGTTTTAAGAAAGTGTTTACCCAAACCGATTTGATATTCAATGTTGTTCAAAATCAGTTAACTGACATTATTCATTCCAAAAATAGAATAACAAGACTGGTGCAAAATCTCAGTCAGATTTTCGTAATGATAGTAATTTTCAGTATATACGCAGTGACGTTTTGGACTCGCTTGATATTTCCGAACCCCCCAAAAAAAGATAAAGGCATGACAAAGAAACAGATCTCAAAAAACGAGTACCTATATTTTGAAATTTTGGATACTATTATTATGCAAATAGATACTAGTTTTTCGAATTTTGAAGATTTGAAAATTTTTGACCTCTTTGACGATTCAAAATTTAAAAGTTACGCCAAAGAATTTCCAAGATATTGAAACAGGTTGATTAAAAATTATCCATCATTCTTTAATAAAATAAAATTAGAAAATGAATTAAAAGTTTTATATGCTGATCCAAATATTTTCGGAAGATGGGATAAGTTACAAGATATGAATAATTTTATATATTGCAATTCATTACAACAACGTACCGAAATTAATAAATTATTTATTGAGAAATTATAAAGTTCTGGAACAAAAATGGAGATTTGATGAACAAAATGAAACACGTGTTTACTCTATGACTGTAATTTTGCTACTACCCTAAAAAAGGAAAGTGATACATTATTCAACTAGTAAAGTAGCCAATAGATGACACTGCTAGAAAATATTCAAATTTATTTATCTATATCCAACATTATTGTCATTAATTCTCTCATTACCACCAACGTCTGCCTCAAATGAACGAGATTTCTCTTGCCTCAAAAGAATCAAAAATTATTGTCGAAATACCATGAAACAAGAGAGAATGTCAAGCTTGTCTCAAATGTCAATATAAAAAAAAAACTTTTAAAATCTCTTCAAAACTCTAATAAATTTTACGATGACGTTATTACCCATTTTGCTACTTCCAAACAACGTAGACTAGAGTTAATTTATAAACATGTTTAGGTTCTAAATTTAAAGGAAAAAACAAAAAAAAACAAAAAAACAAGAAAACAAAAAATCTCCTATGATGATTGAAGTCTTTATTGGACGGTATACCTATCTGTGGAGACAAAAAATACCTTGCCGACCTTGTCTCTCAAGCCACGA
>OU898278.1:176189089-176404787 GCA_918026665.1 Diabrotica balteata | reverse complement strand
ATACTATCCCGACATTGTAAAGTATTTGTTCGTGAATTTAGTTACCTTCAACAAACATCAAAATTCTGATTTTATATGTTACGTTATTTAAAAAAAAAAATATAGAGGGATACATCATTTATGTTTTTTAAATAACGTAACATATAAAATCAGAATTTTGATGTTTGTTGAAGGTAAACTAAATTCACGAACAAATACTTACAATGTCGGGATAGTATTATGAGGTTTTTTTTCTGGTTTTTCCCTCATAATTTACTATGGAATCACTAACAGGGAGAATTTTACTGTATCATGTCATGTGTTTGTCTGACGGATATTCTCAAGTTAAAGTTGATTTCGTGTAATCGAATGAACTATCTTATAAGTAAAGTCGTCCAGGAGCGCAACTCAACAATATTGGCATTATCATTTTAAAGTCGTCTACTTTAAAATGCATAATGTATGTCTGAAATTGTCAATATAATGAGTCAGATAAAATTAAATTATTAGAAGAATTTTTTTTCACTATGTAACAAAAAAAAAACAAATTTGTTTAATTTACTATTTGTATTTTGAGAACGATTTCCGAATTGGAAATTGAAACGTCAATAAACGTATTTTTATCTTTAATTGTGGCTTATTCCCAGTTATAATAGTAATTAATATTTGGGTTTTCCGTAACAGAAAACAGGACATTAAGTTCATTAACGCTGTCACTAATAACTGGTTTATTTTTATTTACTTTTCGTATGCAACATTACCAGTAGCACGGAATCTATTAAGCAACCTCTCAAAAACTTCCTTGTGTGGGTGTCTTCTATCAGGAAACTTTTGAGCATAAACTTTAAAAGTTAAGAGTCAATTTTCAAACATTCTCCAATGCAATGTACCATGTCAACTCTTTCATGGATAGCGTAATCCGTCATTTTTAGGAACAATATGAAAGTTAAATATTACTCACGAATGTTTATATTTTGACAATTATCAGACCGTAATGTCAGAAAATGACAATGTCATACAATGACATTAACTTAACATAACATCTTTTGTTTTAAAATCATATACCGATGAAGAGTTTAAATAATTGTAAATTACGCAAAAATTATGAGACTTAAGTATAGGACATCTTTATACCGTTCAAAAAAAGACTCTATTTTTAGTATTACGTGTTTGGGATTTTCATTTTGTATAATATAGGATTTTTAGATCAGTTTTGCAACAGTGTGTAGTTTCAACCTGTAAGTGTAAATGGACTCGCCCGAGTGGCAATGTACAAGGGGTATAGGTTGTAGAGAGAAGTTGTTATAATGGCGGAAATAACATAGCATTGTAAATTTGTTTGGTTAAATAAAAAGTTGGAAATATCAGTTGGGATATTAATTTTGGCAAAGAAAACCTACGTTAAGAAAAGTTAAAGTTCTTAGCGCGATCATTACGATTAATTAATATCCATGGCGTTCCATTTAAAATAAGCCTCATATTAGATATTGAATAATCCAAAATTAAAACTAAGTTTTAACACCCTGTAAATAAATGTTTAATAATCAATAATGGAATAAATTTAACCATTACCCAACTATTTCGCTGTAAGAGAAAATTTGTTATAATTACTTAAATAAGTCGAGAATGAGTCTTCTTTAAAAAAATTTTTTTGCTTATAATGTAGTAAGTTGTGGTTTATTTTGTATTATTTGTTTTATTAAAATTCTTTCTGATTCGTTATGCATTAGCAAGTAAAAGTATAAAGTAAACACATTTGTGCAACTACATTTTGTTTCAATTATACCAAATATGTCAAAATGATGGGTTAAAAAATCGAGAGTAACAACTATAAATATTTTGAAATCGAAAAGAAAATTTTAAATTAAGCAAAATCTATCATTCCTATAGTGTATTTTTATGTATGAAAGAGTAATAAAACAATAAATTTATGTATGCAAATCCCTAAACTGTTGATATGGGTGACTCAATGAAAAACAGATATTGTCAACAAGTTTACAGAAGTATATAGGAAAACAATTTTAAATTGAGTATGACCACCAGGTATAAGGTTGGAGCAGAATAGATACAATTGTTGTGAGGGTTACTAATCTCTAAATAAGGTTGCCAGTGTCGGTGTGATGGAGGTTAACAGGTACTAATGAATTTGCAAGAAATTTCTTATTTCTTGTTTACACGGCGCTTCCGTTTACACGGAAGTGCCGTGTAAACGCCGAAAATTGGTCCTTTAACAGTTAATGAAAAAACATTAATATTTAATTGTTTTAAATCATTTACAGACAAACGTTTATGTGAAAGTGTTGATGAGACCGTTGAGTTAGTTAGCAGTACACTTGGTTTTGTGGGAAATCTACGATTTACAGAGTTATTAAAGAAAAAAAATTGTGGTAGTTTTCAAAATGCCACGTAATGCTCCAGGAAACCAAATTTCAAATAGAATATCACATTTTAAAGAAAGACTTCGACGAAAAGTGCATGAATTCTTCTTTAGACAAGAATTTCCAACATTGGATAAAGTTCTTGTCTCAGTTCGAGATGATAAGGATTACCCAGAAATGAGTCGAAGTACGTTATGGAAACTTTTAAAAGAATAGGCTTCCGCTGGAAAAAGAATCACAGAAAGTCTATTTTTATTAGAAACAAGCGATATTGTCATATGGAGAAGAAGACATTTTCTAAGAACCATAAAGAAAATGAGAAACCAAAAAAGAAAATTATTTATCTTGATGAAACATGGATCAACGAGGGTCATACACCAAATACATTTTGGCAGATGAAACTGTTACAAGTCAAAGGCACGCTTTTGTAAATAACTTATCTACTGGTTTAAACATTACCATCAGGAAGGGACGCAGGCTGATAATAGTACACATTGGCAGTTCAGACGGTTTTGTTGAAGGGGTTTATTAACTTTGAATCAACTCGTACCGGTGACTACCCATGAAGACATGAACGCTGATGTCTTTCAAGAATGGTTTCGAACAAATGATAGATCTTCTTCCTAAGAACTGTGTAATAGTAATGGATAATGCAAGTTATCACTCCAGACTTATAGAAGGACTGCCCACAACAAGTGGTTAAAAAAGACTTGCAGAATTGGCTGAGTTCAAAAAATATTACGTATTCCGGATCTATAAGAAAGGAACTTTATTCGTTGTGTGCCCTTCATAAAGAAAAATTTAAAAATACGAAATTGATGAAATTGCCAAAAATCGTGGAATGACAGTACTTAGATCCCCACCATATCATTGTGAATTAAACACGATTGAACTGGGTATGGGCACAAATAAGAGTGAAGTTTCAAGAGAAAAAATATCCACTTTTAAAATTCATGATGTTAAACAGTTGTTTTTGGAGGCCGTAAATAATGTAAAACTGAAAACTGGAAAAGGCAGTAAATCAACTATTAAAGAAGAGGAAAGAATGTGGAAGCTGGACAATATTACTGATAAAATGATCGAGCCAGTTATTATAAATCTTGGTTCTGAAAGTTCATCTTCTGAATCTGATTTGGATTTGTAACAAGTAGCTGTAAGTTTTATATTAATATTTTTATTCATCTATTTAACATACCTTAGACGGTTTTAAAACTCTTTTTCTCTTTTGTAATTTTTAAAAATTAAAAAAATGTGAATTTTTAAAACCCTTTTTAATGTAGGCCAGTCAGTTCTAATATAGTGTGTGATAAAAGAGGTCACTTTTGTTTACATACACATAACACTTTATAACACTGAAATAATTCATTTATTTTTTACAATTATTCAAAGTAATTTTTCAATTAATCTTGAGCACGCCCATGGAGTGGTCGGAGGTACCAGTTAAAATTATGCAGTCATATACCATTCGAAAGTGAAATTTTTTTAAAATTTATTAATTCATTAATATACAGGGTGTTCCATTTAAAATAAGCCTTATATTACACATTGAATAATCTAATAATGAAACTACAAATTTTGAACACCCTGTAAATAAATGTTTAATAGTTAATCATGAAATAGATTTAACCTGTATCCAACTATTTAGATGTATAACCAATTTTATTAGAATTTCTTAAATAAGTTAGGAATGAGTCTTCGTTTAAAGCTTTACATTTTAAGAATATTCCACATAACTCAGAACACTCTGTACATAGGTATAGGGAAGTATTATGAAACTATACCTAATTTTTTGCTGACAATTAGAAAATGTAATAAAATATAGGGTGTCCCATAAGAAAAAATATACCTTTGATACGCCGCACTTTATTGCATACGTATATTTCAAAATAATTTTAAAATTTTTTCAAAATCTTTTACCATTTCGCTGTAATCTTCCGTCCCGTTAGTGGTGCATAATATACATTTGGGTAGGATCTTGAGTATAACATATTTCTGTTCGTTATCGTATTTTTTTCTGTTTGTGGTTTTTAGCCCTACTATATTATAATAAATTTCTAGCTAACCACACCATACACATATAAATGTGTTAGTTAGCGGTATGACTTTAATTGCAAACTCGCCACTACAACGTCCATGCAATTATTTCCACGTCACTTGACACGTTGCACAACATTTTTCCCTAAAATGTGAGTAATCCCCGTTCTTTTTGATTACCGAGAGATAAATAATAGACGAAGTTAAATTGCGACACGGCGCTTGTCTTGTTTTTTAATGGATTACGACGCGTGCTTTGTTTTGTAATGGATTACGATTTCAAACAGTGTTAGCTCAAGTCCTTTGTGTCACTTGCGTTTCAAAGTGGAAACAAAATGCATCTAAGACAGAATAGAATGCAATAGAACGGTTTACGTGAGTGATTATTTAAGTTTACTGGTTTGTACATTGTCTTTTTACTTCGATAACGTGTGAGAGATAAGCTTTAGGAAAAGATTTTCTGTACGCAAAAAGCTTCCAATTTAATTTAAGATTGTTTCAATAACTTCATAAACCGACATCTTTAGTGCTTTGAATTTAATAAGTGTCCTAAACTTATAGAGTTACGTAACAATAAAACACTAAAAACTTTGTTTTCAAACTTCCACAAAATTTATTTTAATCTCTTATCACTACAGCTGTTTCGGCTGATTGCCTTTCTCAAGTGATCTATTTTTGGCATGCGATTACACTTTATAGTCTCTAATGAAATAGGTTGAGAAGGGGAGAACTGTTTGTCTCAAGTTGGTCATTCAGAATTATATCTGTGTTTTTTAATTTGTTGATTTCCAAGGATTCCAAGGATTGTAGATTCTAACAAGGATAGCTTAAGACCTTTATTTTGAATGTGGAGAATTTTAAATTCGTCATTAAAAGAATGATTGTGATCTAGAAGGTGAAGTGTGTATGTAGAATCTGTTTTTCTATTATTGAAAGCCCTTTTATGTTCTGCTATTCGTTTGTTAAAGTTTCTACCAGTTTGACCGATGTAAGTTTTTGGGCAGTCGCCACATTTAAGTTTGTACACACCACTGTGTGTTTTTTATTTTGGCTCTTGTTGTTTTTTATATATTTGCCTAGGTTGTTATTTGTTCGAAAAGCTGGTGTTTGGCTATTTTTGTTGATATTTTGACTGTATATGTAATCGAGCAGAAGGTACTGAGTTTTTTCTCTGGTGGTGAAAATACTAATTTCAGGGCTTTCTTGTGTAGTTTTTGATTTAACAGTTTATTGATTGTTTGTTCGTTGTATCCGTTGTTTACTGCTATTTGCTTGATGATATTTAATTCTCTCTCAAAGTTGTATTTTGACATCGGAATTTTTGTTAATCTATGTAACATACTATAAAAGGCTGTCAGTTTATAATGTATTGGATGGGATGATGAATTGTGTATAGTCGTGTCAGTATGGGTAGGTTTATGAAATATGGATAAGTCATGCTTGTTTTTGAGTCTGATAACAACAATAATCTGCGATACCTAACAACAGGATAAAAAGGATCTAAAGAATTACAGACCCATAACTTTATTAAATGTGATGTACAAACTATTAACCAAAATATTAACAAATAGATTAACAACTAAATTAGATGGATACCAGGCAAGAGAACAAGCCGGATTTAGAAAGAGCTTCAGTACAAGTGACCACCTTTTAACGATGAAGATTTTAATCGAAAAAACTAACGAATATCATATCCCGCTATACATGGCATTTATTGACTTTGAGAAGGCATTTGATAGTGTGGAACACTGGGCAGTACAGAATTCCCTACAAAACAGCAGAATAGACTACCGATATACCGACTTAATTACAAATATATACAACAAGGCAACAACAACTATTAAGCTAATGAAACAAACGGAGCCTATTAAAATAAACCGAGGAGTAAGACAAGGAGATACCATATCGCCCAAGTTATTTAACCAAGCGCTAGAAGATGTTTTTAAACGACTACACTGGGATGACTTGGGAATTAATATAAACGGGCTAAATCTGAATCATTTACGATATGCTGATGATATTGTATTAATAACAGAAAAAAGTGAAGAATTACAAAGAATGATGGAAGAACTAGATAGAGAATCGAGAAAAATTGGACTCAAGATGAATTATAGTAAAACAAAAACCATGACTAATCAACCAGAAGAACTTATGATTACAGTGGCACAAACAAAAATAGAACAAGTAAAAGAGTATATATATCTAGGCCAAATCACTAAATTAAATAAAGAAAATCAGACCGAAGAAATAAAGAGAAGAATAAGATTGGCCTGGGCATCATTCGGAAAAATGTCTTATATTCTAAAGAATTCAAAATACCCCCAATACTTAAAAACGAGAGTCTTCAATCAATGTATACTCCCTGTCCTCACATATGGCTCTCAGACATGGACGTTTACAAAGGAAAATATGGAAAAAATAGCAAAGACAGAAAGATCCATGGAAAGGCAAATGCTGAACATTAAACTATCAGACAAAAAAAGAAACGAATGGATCCGTAATAAAACAAAAGTGAAAGATGTCTCAACCCAAGTAGCAAAGCTTAAATGGAAGTTCGCCGGACACACCCTAAGGCAGAAAGATGAAAGATGGACTAAAACAATTATACATTGGAGACCATGGAATCACAAACGTAAAAGGGGAAGGCCACAAATGCGATGGTCAGATGACCTGAAGAAACACGCCGGGTCAAAATGGATGCAAATTGCCCAAGATAGAGAGGCATGGAAGAAGGAAGAGGAGGCCTATATCCAAAGATGGATTTTAAGGGCTGTATAGATAGATAGATAGACCTAACAACAATAATCTGTCTGTTAAGTACAACGAAAAGATTGCTAAGTACAGAGATCTGGAAATACAAATAAGAAGATAATGGAGAATGGAAAGTACCCAGACGATACCTATTATTCTTTCTACCACTGAAGTCATTCCGAAGAACCTCCTAGAAAACATAAGAAACTTGGGTCTTAATGAACATCTATATAAGGTCATGCAGAAAGCTGTGCTACTTTCGACGTCCAGATGCGTGCGAAAATCACCTAGGACTCGATAACATGGAAAGAGTCCCACCAGAGCTAAATCCTTTTGATACCGTAGGCATCTGGGATGAGTGAATTTTTCCCTTAGAGGGAGTGTGAGCCGTATGGCTCAATAATAATAATAGCGTTTATTGTCCAACAGAATCCATTTAAAGGACAAAGTACAATACTAAAGTTAAATGAAATATTAACAATTCATCCTCCTGCTCAGTCCTAATCCCTTTTGGGATGTGCTGACACCATCTGGCCTTCACAGTTTTTTCACGATTTCCCTCCATCCTTCTCTGTCCTGGGCTAGTTGTTCGGCTTCATATAACCCTTGGTTAATCAATATTAGTGTTTGGTCTACCCAACGGTTTGGATATCTTTGCCTAGGTCTCTTTCCTTTAACTCTACCCTCGACTATCAGTCGAGGGTAGAGTTGAACAACACCTAACAATTCATTTGTACTAACTAATAACACATTTTCGAGTATTTTACCTTAACATAAAGAAACAATCACCTAGGTAGATCTCAGCAATTCTATTAAGCTGCTTTAAATTGCAGTGAAATATATCGCAGTAAGCACTTAAGGAATTATAAAAGTTGCACATAAGAAATAGTGGAGAATTTAACATAAGATTGGTTTTAGCTTGTGTATTTCTGAACGTAATCGAATTTCTCACTTAGTAAGATGGAACGTTAAAATTTGATGATGATCATATGTAGAGTTTTGTATACTTAGAGTTTTCGATACAGAATGGAATTCCATTCTATCTTTCTATTCATTTACTTGAATGAATTATATAAATATATCGAAAATTTTATTAGATAGTACAATATTATTACAATAATTGTATCTGCCTGAAACATTCCTAACACGATTGGTATATATGAAAAAATTACTTACCAACTACGTTAAGGGTAATAAAATGACTCATCTTTGGTTCTGTGCTGACTTGACACTCATATTGTCCTGCGTCTCGGGCTTGTACGTATTTCACTTGTAGCGTCCACGTGTCGGTCGCTTCTACAAAAAAGGCTTGAAACCTATCATCTGCTATAAAAGTGTACCTGAAACAAAAATTATTTTGTTATTTCAAGAGCTTATACAGAGACATATACAGTTAAAGACATTCGTGGAGGTGAGTTGCGAAATATGGTACTTAAGGCAGAGCAGTTGGACCAAGACATATCCCAACACACGTGGAAAACATCGTTGTGTATGAGGGCACATCCCACTCCTTTTTCTGATTTGGAGGCATCAGTATAAATATGTTGGTAACTCTGGTAGTTATCAATCTTTCTGTAAAATAAGGTAACTATAGAGGAAGAATTAAGTTGATTACTAGTCGTTATTAAACTCAAGTCTAAGAAGGGTTTTCTGATCATCCAAGGCGGCGCGGTTTAAAAAGGTGGTTTGGTATATTTTGTGGAAGACAATATTATTACTGGTCATGTATCTATAAAATCTTTCATAAAAAGGGAGTTTAGGTTTTTTTTTTTTCAATATTTTGTGTGGAAACAAAAAGAAAGACATTGTTTCTGACGGGATTTTCACTATTTGCTGAAACGTTTGCAGCATTCTGTCAGTGTGCTGGATATATTCTGTTAGTGAATAAATACCTCTCTAGATGCGGCGAGAAAAAGAAAGATTTATTTCATAAAATTTATATCGAGTTCGACAAGTGTCGTTCGTATTAGTAACTTCTCATTACACAATTCGATGCCTCCGAACGCGGGTGATATAACCTCGCCTGATAACTTACAATGAATTTAAAATGAGACCAATAAAACAGATTGCAGTTCCACCGTAACTTTATTATGCTTATTCGATTTTATTTGGTTTTTAAATCGGTAGATCTATTTTTCGCGAGATAGAAAACGATCGGGAGTTATATTGGAGATAACAAATCAAATCGAATCAGTTTCTATTTTATTATATTTACACTGATTTAACTGGATGGGATTTTTTAAATGATGATATTGCCTAGTGAATTTTATGGATATGGAATATACGAGTATTTCTCTAGAATTACCTGATCTAACAAGGAGAATGTGTGCATTGGGAGAATATTACCATGCTATACAATTATTGTCTGATAGGCTAAAAAGAGTTGAGAGCGATTTGTCGATTAGTTTGTTTTTGGGAGTACGGCAAAATTAATAACTTTTGCGTAATTTTAAAAACGTCGATGAAACCTAGGTTCAGCAATGAACTTATAAAGCCAAAGAGGTGTCCAAACACCAACACACAAACATTTTTGTCACCTAACTTTATAACGCCATAATTAGATACAAAACTATTTCTTTTAATAGAAGGTTAAACATAAGAAAAGTGAAACGTAAAAATTTCTCTGAAGATGCCTTGGATCAAGAAGTTTCCTACCTGGAACCATGCGCTGGAGAAGCAGAATATAAAACAAATATTAGGAAAGGATCTTCCTAACATTTATTTACACTCATGATACGACTGTAGCAGCTATAGGGAAGAACCTTTAATAAAGTTGAAGAAAAACAAATTTTCTAGAAGACTTAGCAGTATACTATGATCAAAACCATCTCAAAACCTAATCCCAAAAAAGACACATAGTCCATTGAAATAATATATTTCTTAGACCTAGCGCGCATTTCTTATAAAATGCAATATTTTGATGTGTTGGGAGCCTAAGTATAGATAAGATAAGATAAGCTTAGGTCCAAGTTTGTGTGGTCGCTACCGTTATCCCCCCGACGCCGTCTTGGAAAAAGGGGCGCACAAAGATTCGCACTGTATCTTGTAAACTAGCAACTGTACAGTACTTATTACTTTTTATTATAAACAAAAAGTTATAAATAAAAATACTACATTATCCTCAACAAACGATTTCAGAATTCCGTAAAATCCGCAAAAACATATCCAGGATCAGATGTTTCAATAGACCATAATATTTTACTAGGATGTTTCAAAATCTACATAAAAAAGTCCATAAAAGAAAAACACAAAAACATCCGGACATCCAGAAGTTGAAAAATAAAACCACAAGAGACGAAGTCAAAAAGGAGATCAACAACAAAACATCATGGCAATCTCAGATATTAATCAAGAAAACATAAGTGTGGATGATATGTGGAATAAAATCAAAAATATCTCTAATTCAGTGGTAGATAATAAACTTAAACCAAGAGATCAACAACAAAACAGCATGGCAATCTCAGATATTAATCAAGAAAACATAAGTGTGGATGACATGTGGAATAAAATCAAAAATATCTCTAATTCAGTGGTAGATAATAAACTTAAACCAGAAAACAATATAAAGAAATAGCCGTGGATGAGACAAGAAATATTAGAGCTAATGGAACAACGACGAAAACACAGAAATAAGAATAAGGAAAGGTACAAAGAAATAAACAAAATCATTAAGAGAAAGAGCATTATCATTATATAAAAACATGTCTTCAGGAAGCAGCAACAGAGGCTCTCGAACTCCAAGTAAAAAACCACAGAAAAACTTCGTATTGGTGGGACGAAGAAATAGAACAAGAGATTAAAAATAAAAGAGAGAAGTATAAAAAATTTCTGGACACCATGGATATCCACCATACATAAAAAAGGCAGACGGGATCAATGTGACAACTACAGAGGCATCGCTGTAACGAACTCGATCAGCCGAATATACGGAAAACTGATTAAAAATAAAATCGAAAACGAATATAAAGATATAGAAGTTGAAGAACAGGCAGGATTCCGAACAGGGAGATCAACGGTAGACCATCTGTTTTGTATTACACAGATTATTGAGAAGAAACTGGCCGTCAACCAGGAGGTGCATCTGTCATATGTGGACTTGAGAAAAGCGTATGATAGCATCCTACAAAACAAACTATGGGAAGCATTAGACAAAACCAATATAAGCGCAAATTTAATAACAGCGACGAAACAATTGTATACCAAAACTGCATCAAGGGTGAAAGTTGGAAGCGGGCTATCGAGAGGATTCCAAATTAGCAAAGGCCTAAAACAAGGGTGCTGCCTTTCACCGACATTATTTAAGATCTACCTCGAGCAAACTCTAAAACTTTGGAAACGCAAATGCAAAAACATGGGATTACCGATCAACAACAATACAATATACACTTTGTCATTTGCAGACGACCAACTTGTACTAGTGCAAGACTACGATGATATAGAATATATGACAAGGAAATTAATAGAGGAGTACAAAAAAGGTGGTTTGGAAATAAACATAAAAAAGACCGAATATATGTGTATCGGTGGGACACAGCAGGACCTTACACTGGGGAATGGCGAAATTATTAAACATTGCGACGCATATAAATACCTGGGTATGACCATCACACAAGAAGGAAACGTAGACCGGACGATAGAAGAAAGAAACAACCAGGGAAGAAAAGCAATTACCCTTCTCAATAGTATACTGTGGGACCAGGCAATATCAAACAACAACAAACATAGAATATACAATACAATTGTTAAGAGTATAATCACTTACAGCAGTGAAGTATGGCAAATAAAAGAAAGATACAAGAGAAAACTTGAAGCAACAGAAATGGATTTCTGGAGGCGCTCAGCAGGAAAATCAAGATTAGAAAGGGTAACCAACAACAGAATTAGGGAAAAAATGAATGTGAAACACACAATAGTAGATGACATTATTACCAAACAGCTTAGATGGTATGGACACGTACAAAGAATGTCCGAAGAACGACTCCCGAAACAAATCCTAACGTGGACCCCTCATGGTAGACGAAAAAGAGGAAGACCCCGCCTTAGTTGGAGAGAAGGCATAAATTAAGAGAATGATTAAAGAAGCAAAAGAATTATGGCTATAAGATCAATGCATAGAAATAGAATCCATAGAATAGAAGCATGACACTTTTAACCTACATAAAAAGATCAAAAACTTAACAGGAGGAAAAGGATCACGAAGTCATAACTTAATACTAGACAAGCACAACAATCTGCTCTACGAAAATAAGAGAAAACTTGAGAGATGGAGGCAATACATAGAAGAATTATTAAAAAAAAACAAGAGACAGAAGTCAGTATTTCTGGATGTTCAGGACCAGAAATAACACTCAGTTAAGTAACATATGCAACAAAAAGACTAAAAACCAACAAAGCACCTGGATCTGATAACATACAAGCTAAAATATTAAAACTATTTAAAAACAACCAACTTAAACTCCTAACGAATTCACTGAACAAAATCTATGGAACTGCAGAATTTCCTTCAGATTGATCTCACCTTCATCCCTCTCCCCAAAAAGGCAAATGTTACCAGATGCTCTGATTACAGAATTTTAAGCTTAATCAGCTATTTACTCAAAATATTCCTTTCTGTTATTTACTCTCGCATATATAGAAAACTTAAAGAAAACATTAGCCGTGTTCAGTTTGGGTTTAAAAGCGGACTGTGTTCAGTTTGGGTTTAAAAGCGGACTGGGAACGCGAGAAGCCATATTTTCTATACAAGTATTGATATTCGAAACGTAAATTGCAAAGTCTACACATGCTTTATAGATTTTGAAAAAGTATTTGACAAGGGGCAACATCAAAAATTATTTCATATACTAAAAGAATCTATTAATAGATGACAAAGATGTACACCTAATTAAAAATTTATACTTACAGCAAAGGGCAACTGTACGAGTAGACAACGAAACCTCATAAGAATTCAGGATAAAACAGCGAGTACGTCAGGGCTGCATTTTGTCACCGACATTGTTTAATATTAACTCGAAAATGCTGTTCAGGGAAGCTATTGGTGGTTTAAGATAAGGTATAAAAATCAATGGTGAAATTATAAACAATTTAAGATATGCGGACGATACGGTTTTGATTGTTGATAGGCTATGTATTTTCTACCCTTTATATGGAGTCAAAGCCTGGACCTTGATGGAGGAAACATCCAAACGATTAGAAGCCTTCGAAATGTGGTGCTACCGCTGCATGCTTAGAATTGCCTATATTCATCATGTTACAAACAACACCGTGATCCAACGTATGAATAAAGATCTGGAAGTTATGCGTATCATAAAAATCAGAAAGATGACAAACTTAGGGCATGTGATGCGCAATGAAACGTATCAACTAATTTTACAAGACAAGATAGAAGGCAAAAGATCTCAATGGTGCAGAAAGACATCGTGGTTGAAGAACATCAGACAGTGGGCAGGAATGACTACCATACATCTATTTAGAGCAGCTGTCAACAAAGTTGTATGGACTAACGTGATTGCCAACATCCATATAGGATAGACACCAAAAGAAGAAGAAGGCCCAATAAGGATACAATTTATATAAACGCGCCTTCAGACTCTATCACAGAGATGGTCGGTAAACCTATTCTAAGCGCCTTCCCTCCCCGCGAAGCACAAAAATGAAAAATAATAAATAAAAAAAATAATCAAATAAAAAATAAGGACACCAATCCTAATGCAACTTTTCCATGGACTAAGCTATTTACTTTCCACCTTAGTAACAACCATGATTGAAGGAGGCTAGACGGGAAATGGCCAGATGGTAAAACCTAACCTTTCTAAATACCTCAGAATACGTCAAGAGATAGAACTCTGCATTGCAAATACCACCGTTAAGATATTAAGTAAAAATTTTGCGCAAGAAATAACATTATCCGCAAAATAAACAAAATACAAAATAGAAAGCACCGCGTTTTGCTGTTGTTGCCACCACGGAATAGAGGGAAAAAAAGCCAAAGAAGTGACCATTTCTTTCTTTTTTTGATTGGCTTTGGCTTAAAACCTTTAGCCACGTAATTACATATAAATATTAGTATTCATTCATACAGAATTGTACAAGGAGGACACTTTTCATGCTCAGGGATTCATTAGAGCGGCTTTATTGTAACAAATAAGACATAAACCATGGTTAGGTTGGTACATATATGGTAAACATACAAATGAAATGTTCAAGCATACGATCAATTTTATATTCATACCTTTAATTTAATTTTTACAAGAAATATCATAATTATTTTAAAGATTTTTATATTGTCTTCACTTAATAGGAGATTTAAGTTTAATGGTGTACTTAATCCCTCTTTTATCAATTCTTTTATTATCCACGTGCTTGTATTACGATGTAGTGGACAGTTGAAGAATATGTGATTTAAATCAGCTATACTAGTTCCACACTCACATCGGTCTGTTGGGAGAACTTCTATTTTGTGTAGATGTTTCGGAAAAGATCCATGATCTACTTTTAATCTTAAGACAGTTGACACTGTGTTTCTGCTTAGTGTAACATCTTTGTAAAATTGTTTTACATCTACTGTGGGTTGTAATTTGTATAAATTAGTGCCCCTGCTTTCACCAAACTGAATTCATTGTGTGTCCATTTAAATTTAATGTGTTGTTTAATATAGGCAAGTAGGTCACATGTGTTAAATTCTTCTATCACCATCTGTGCGTGCTGTAATGGATTTTTAGCTATAGAATCAGCAATAGTATTGCTAACAATATCTGAGTGTCACTTCGCCCATAGAAATTTAGTACCATATGGATATGATAGTTTTAGTAACTGTTGAAAAAATTTCTAATATGAATATATATTGCTATTGATTGTGAATTTAAAGTTTTGTAAGGAGTGTAATACTGACAGTGAATCACTGCATATGAAAATTTTGTTCCACTGGTGTTCAGAGCACAATTCAAGGGCTTTGTATATAGCACATGCTTCAGCCGAAAAAATGCTGGATTAATTAGTTTAAATAAATTATTTTTTAATCTTCATTTTTGGTACAAAGTAAGCACTGGTTGTACATGTTGGTGATTTTGACCCGTCTATATAAATCACAATATGATCTGAATAGCCACTTAAGATTTCTTTAAGAGTAGTGTAGCAAAATTCGTTTTGGTATTTTGGGATAATAATATTTGTAGCTAGAACACTTGTTAGATGTGGTATATCCAACGATTCCCAGATAAGATTACAAGAGGAATTTATTAACTTCAGTTCGTTGCAAGTTATAATTACTCTTGCAAGTGGTGGAGAGTTTTTGTTAACGAAGTATGTAGATATTAAATCAGCTGTATTTAATTCATTAATTATTTTTGCATTATAAGTGCCACGATAATATTGGTTTAGAAAATATTTCTTGCCAGATATTCTCTGCGTAATGAGAGTGGATTTTCAGATGCTAGAGCTAGGGTGGCTTCATTTGGAGTGCTTTTCATCAATCCTAACACAATCCTTAGAGCTTTAAATTGAATTCTATCAAGTTTACGTAAATTGGTTATGCTAGCTGACCCATATACCACACAACAGTAATCTATTATAGATCTTATATAGGCTCGATAAAAATTCAATGAAATGTTTTGATCTGCACCCACGATCTCTTACACACCATTTTAAGAAAATACCTTTTTCGCAGCGACCAATTGTATAATTATTATGTTGAGTCCAAAGCAGTTTTTTGTCAAGTACGACATCAAGATATCTAAATTCCGAAACAATTGGAATATCATTGCCATGTGAGATTACAGCGTGATGTTTAATAGGGTGTTTTCTTGACCATTTCTATACATATTAAAATGTCTAAAGAAAAATATAAAAAAGTTTGCTACATGATCTGGAGAATTTATTTAAAAATATAATATTTTATTGTGAAAATCTTTCGTAGTTATCGAAAACCCTGGTAATTTTCAATTCTTACCAAACTCGCCGATCCATCTCCTTGATCTCTCGAGGATTTAGATAAATTAAGTTAAGCATAAATCTCATTATTTAGGATTATATTTGAAACTTCTCAAATGCTCATCATTACTATTAGCTAGAATTATTTACTCCCTCAAGCGCGAACAGCCTCGGGAACTCTTATAGTTTGCAAGTAGCTGAATAACTATATATTAATTAATTTCTTGCCTAAACCTATTACGTTATAGATGTGTAATTTAATCAGTAACTTCTAAACGATAAGATGGACTTGTTTTTTAAAAATGTAGGTCTTATTACAACGCCAACGTAATATCTAAATAATCTTGAAAGGGCAGTCAGGAGAAACTACTGTACAACTCTTATAGATCTTGACGAATTCTTTCAATTACAGTACTGTTCTTGCATTTGAAAGAATTTTGAAACAATGTTGTTGGATTTTCTATCGACATAATATCGAATTAGTGTTATTTAGAAGATACTGTCGCTTATGTTTATGTTATATTTGACTTGCAAAGGTACCATTTATATTATTACAACCAATAAACTATCTATATATTTATCTACTACTCAACTACTATTACTGTTTTGGAGTTTGGAAACAATGTGCTTATAGCATTATGAATGTCTATTTCAAAGTCTGCCACAATAATTTCTGGGACCAGATTTAATCCATTAACTTAAAAAAAAAAGTTTAAAAACATTTTTATAAGAACATTCCATTTTATTTGGTAGTAAACACAAAGCAAGTGGAATATAACATCCATTTTCCAATATATGCAGTATGAACAACTACAAGAAATGATCTGGACAGTAAATGAATATAACATCGATATATTATTTACTACTTTTGCAAAGAAGAATAACATTTTTAGACACAAAAATAAGATCATTTCTTCAATATCGTCGGTAACAAGGTTTTTATCTTTTATTACCTTAATAGTCATTGTTTTTAAACGCAATAGTGTCTGTTTTACCTTTTGGTAAAACTGGTAAATTTTGTCTTCTGTTGTTAAAAATCGTGTTACGAAGTTACGAATATAGTGAATGTTATTGCCTGTCAAAGTACTTAAGTGGGAACCATTTTCTCTTAAGACAGAATGTATTACCTTAAAAGGCTTTTTCTTCTAGTTTCATGACCGTTATCGATCGTTGGATATTATGTTGGCTACCATATTCGCTATCGTGGCTTTATTGACAGCAGCTCTAAATAACGATGTAGTTGATTTTCCATACCATTGTCTTACATTTTTCAGACATGATGTTCTTCTTCTACCAGAACCACGATTACCTTGGATCTTTCCTGAATGATCAGATGTAAAAGATCATATTTTTCAGGTTCTCTCATAATGTGACCGAAGTATTCCAGCTTGCGTTTCTCTATTATATTGACCAGTTGTGTTGTTTGGTTCAGCCGTCTAAGGACCTCTTCCTTTCTAACTCTGTCGACCCAGCTTATTTTCAATAGTCGTTTATATACCCACATCTCAAAGGCTAACAAGCGTTTAAGGATAGCCTCAGTTAGAGTCCACGCTTCCACTCCATACAGCAGGACAGGAAAGATGTAGCAAGATGTCATTCGAACTCTAAGGTCAATACTAAGATCGTGACTGCAAAGTAGTACGTTTCTTATTTTTACAAAGACAGCTCGGACTTGTTCTATTCGGCTTTTAATTTTTGCGGTTGGATCCCAGCTCTTATTGATATTACTGCCGAGATACACGAGTTTTGCTACTTTGTCCAGTGTGGCATATCCGACTTTTATACCGTCATCCTGTATATAATTTTGTTAGCTTACTATCATATATGTAGTTTTCTTAACGTTGAGTTTTAATCCATACTGATCACAAGTCGGTTTTATTTTGTTCATTAAATTTTGAAGGTCTTCTCCGCAATTAGCAAGCACTTAGGTATCGTCGGCATATCTAATATTGTTGACGTTACTCCTTTCACAATAATACCTTCTGTTGTCTCCATTAAGGCTTACTTAAATATTTTCTCCGAATGTAGTTATATACAGTTCTTGTTCAACCTTTATTCTTGCCACTTGATGCCAGTATAGATTTGTAATTATTTGTAGATCTTTATCGTCCAATCCAGCTGTTTCCAATATTTCTAGCATTTTGTTATGTCGGACTTTGTCAAAAGCTTTTTCAAAATCGATTGCACAAATGTACACATTTTAATTTATATCTCTGCATCTCTGTACTAGCATCTGTATACTAAACAAGGCTTCTCTTGTACACAAGCCACTCCTAAACTCAAATTGAGTATTGCTAATTCTGTCCTCTAACAGCGTGTAAATTCTGCTGTGTATTACACACAAGAAGATCTTCAAAACGTGACTCATAAGACTTATTGCCGATAAACACCGCATGCCTTTGGAAGATGTTTCGTAGGTATTGTGACAAATGTCGACTTTAACCAATCAGTTGGTAATATCCCAGTGTCATTTATATATTTATTTATACAAAAAAATAAACGAAAGAGCCGTCAGGAGAAGCTACTCGACAATTGTTACAAATCTTGACGAATTTTTTCACAATTAAAAATATTTTCTCGAACTTCAGTTTACTAGAGCCATATCTTTCTTCAGTTACATTTTGATAAACACAGTGCGAATTACGGTTGTATCCATCTTCATTTAATTATTGTAACAATTAGATTAGGGTTGAAATGAATTCTTATACATGCGAGACTGAAGAATAACTTATATTATACATATTTGTGCATCTCTCCGTGGGGATTTATGTGGACTTCCAACGAAACTCAGATAAATCCAAAGTTTTATTGTAGTTTATAAGAGTTTTTTTACAAATTCATAAACGAAATTCGAGTACAATGCTAAAAAGTACGAGAAATAAATAATTACCAGACATAAGAATATATGAGCCAGACATAGAAATTGTGGACAAGTTTAAATACCTGAGTTCTTGGCTAATATCGGACCTAGATGCTGATTTAGATGTTAGATCTCAAATAGAACAGTTAGGATTAGCATATAACAATAAGATAAATCTATTAGGTAACCAATTATTCATACTTGAGGAAGCAAATATTTACGGTTGAAAAACATTATAGATTTACTTACTACTTCGTTAAATTTTTACCATCCCTAAATGAAGATGGTACCATGAAAATAATGTTCGGTTTTTGTATAATAATGGTCTGTACGTTAAATTTAATTTATTTCTATTTTAATTACAAATTTACTAGTTCGTCATCATCACCCAGCCCCTTGCATCCACTGCTGGACATAGGCCTTCCTAATTTTTGTCCATTGTGCTCTGTCTTGAGCACTTTTCATACAATGAAAATGTCTTGTTATGTTCTTGAGATCGTCAGTCCGACGTGTAGGGGGTCTTCTTGTACTTCTTTTGTAACCTCGGCCTACACTCAAGCAATTTATTCGTCCACCTTTTATCACTGACTCGGACGACATGTCCAGCCCAGTTCCATTTTAGTGTGGCAATTCGGAAAATTACATCGGTAACTCCTGTTCTTTGTCATAAGTCTTCATTTCTAACTCGGTCACGAAGTTCACGAAGTCACGAATTCCGATGATGACAAATCTTGTAGTCAGCGAAGATATATGCGTAGGAATAAGATCCATAAACCAGGTAATGGCCTATAAATACTTAGGTCATGAGATCTGCATAGGAAAAGATAACCAAACCGTTGAGCTTCTCCGTCGTATAAGACTGACTTGGGCAGCCTTCGGCAAGCTGAACCATTTTTTCAAATCGTCTGATATACCAATATGCCTTAAAAGAAAAACCTTTAATCAGTGTGTTTTGCCAGTGTTGACTTACGGTGCGGAAACGTTGACCATGATAAGGAGAATAGTACAAATCGCCAGCTACGACAAAGAACAGGAGTGGCCGATGCAGTAGAGAGAGTAGCAACACTAAAATGAAACTGAGCAAGTCACGTGCCTCGAATGACAGATAATAGATAGACAAAGCGAATACGGGAATAGAGACCAACACGTTGGACTGACGATCTAAAACGTCGTCATAAGAATTGTATGCAACAGACATAAGATCGAAATAGATGGAAAATTATGAGGGAGATCTATATATCGATGACGATGACTAGTTTTGTCATGAATTTTGTTTTGAAGATGTTTCTTGTAAGACCCACACTGGCACATACTAACTGAAGTTCATGTACCATTGTACATATCTCCTTGAGGTTGTCCGAGAGCAAAACTATGTCTTCTGCGAATTTTAAATTTTTTAATCTTCTACCGTCAATGTTCAGGCCTTTCTCTTCCCAGTTAAGTTTTTTACAAGCATATTCTAGTACTGCGGTAATCAGTTTAGGCGATAAGGTATCACCCTGTCGGACTCCTCTGCCGATTGGGATGTGATCCGTGTTTTCATGTAGTTTCACCGACATAGTTGCGTTCTTGTATGTATTGTAAATTAGCCTTGTATATCGCTAGTCAATGCTGCGTGCTTGTAGTGCTTTCAGGATTTTGTCAAATTCTACCGTGTCAAAGGCTTTACGAAAATCTACAAAAGCCAGAGCGAGTGATCAATTGTTTTTGATAGTCTTTTTTATTACCGTTGTAATGCTCTGTAGGTGATGATTTGTTCCAAATCCGGTATGAAATCCCGCTTGCTCTATTGGCTGGTAGAAATCAAGTTTTTTCCTAGTTACTATTCTTGTAAGGAGTTTGTATAGGTTACTAAGAAGACTTATAGGTCTGTAGTTTTTTAATTCAAAGGGATCTTCTTTTTTGTATAATGGAATTACCGAAGCATTGTATCATTGTCGGATATATTACTGTCCAAAAGGCACATGTTAATAAGATTTTTTTTTTCTTAAGTAGCCAAGTGCCTCCGATTTTGGTTGCATCAGTAACTACACAATCTTCGCCAGGAGATTTGTTATTCTTAGCTTTTCTTAGGGCTAGTTTTATTTTGTCCATTGTGATTTCCGGTCGTACTTCTAATCTTTGGTTGATAATGCCCTTTTTCTCTGTTAATATTTCTGGTACTTTATCTTCTCTGCTATTTGCTTTATGTTGGCTTGTGTACAGCAAATTGTAGAAGTTTTCAACTATTTTAACCTCTCAACAGAGAGGGTTTCCTCTCTGTTGGTTGTAAGATGACCATTTCTATCTTTAATCTTTATTATCCGCCTTGTCCCTGTTTTTAGTCTTTTTCTCAATACTTTCATACTTCTATTGTTCGATTTGTTCTTGGTTGTATTTTCGACTGGCTTGTCTAACAGATTTGGATATTTCTTTATTTAATTTTTGTAAATCGACGGCTTTAGTTTCCGTCTCGCTTCTCATTTCTCTTCTTTTCTGCATTAGTTTCCTAGTATTTTGGCTAATCTCTTCTTTTTGAATTCTAGGACAGAATTTATTTTGACTTTCCAGTAAAGCATTTGTTAATTTATTATTTAAGTCGTTTATATTATTTTCTGTTTCATGACTACTAAGTATGCCTGAAATACATTGCTGAAAACTATCAACATCTGATGGTTTCATTCATGGTTTTGATTTGTTCTTCTTTTTAATCATCTTATGCCTCTCTTTGTTTAAGCTTATTTCTATTTTACCTCGTACCATTTTATGATCGCTACTGGTAACAAATCTGTTTAGAATCGTGATGTGTTTAACGGTGTGTTTTTTGTCCATGATAATAAAATCTATTTCGTTTTGAGTTTTTTCATTAGGACTTTGCCATGTCCATCTTCTCTGTGGTTTCTTTTTGAAAACACTGTTTATTTGGAATAGTTCATGTTGCAGCATTAATAATTTATTAGTTAGTATAGTAAAAAATATTATACAAGAATAAAAAACGTTTGCTACCCTTTTTTTTGTCTTGTCAAACGTCTTGTTTGGCTATTCCTCCATTCTGGCTTACTGAACTTTTTAAAGGGAAATAACACTGCTTGCGCAGTATACCAACAGTATTCTGGACAACATCATAAATATAAATTACCTGATGAAGCCTCCATCTACACATCCGAAATGCTGGGTTTAAAGTTTGCTCTTTCTCACGTTTTGACAAAGGAAATGAAGAACTGTGTAATATTTACAGACAGTAAAAGTGCAGTAGAAAGATTATGTGAAACAAATAAATCCAAGCAATTGACTCATCTTGATATAGAGATATTAAAATTGTACTAAGCTCGGAGGAGAGGTTATTATCGCATGGATCAAAGGCCATTCTGGGATAAAGGGTAATATAATAGCAGATGTATTGGCAAAAGAAGCATTATCAAGCGGAGAAACCATAGTCAACAATATTCTACCGGTGTTAGATATAGATGTAAACAACGGCTTAAATTAAAATGGCAAGCCAATTATGCGGAATCCGAAAGACAGTCATCATTTAAATATTGGCAACCCACACTTCTTAAAAAAAAAGGTGGTTTTATTCAGAGTCCAACAGAAGTTTTATTAAAACTATTAATAGGCTAAGGTCAAATCATGCTCTAACACCTTCAAGAATGTACAAAATGGATCTAGCAGACACTCCAAACTGTACTTTTGGTAAATATGGAGATTTAACACATATCCTATTAGAATGTGGTAACCAACAAGGGAATATTACATGTTTTTATGAAAACTTACGAAAACTAAATGTGTGTTTCCCATTTCACATAAATGAATTAATTTTCTCTGGAAACTTAGAAATCTTTAATTGTATTTATCAGTTAATAAGAAATTGTAAATATAAACTTTAAACAATATAATGTACTAACCCTAGAATTAAGATCAAATTTGTAAGCAATTTGCGAACATATCAATCATGTAATAAACCTTTTAATACGAAAAAATGAAAAAAAAATGGAAAAAAAAAGAGACAAAAAAAAACAAATAAATAAAAAAAAATAGGCCAAACCAAATTAATATAAAAAACGACCAAAACAAAATAAAAAATATATATACAATATCAAAAAAGTAATACAAGGAAATAAAAAAATCAAATAAAAAAAATTTAAAAAATAAAAAAAATCACAAACAAACAAAAAAAGAAAAATCAAAACAATTCAATTATTTAATTTATTTTTAACTTACATTTAGTACTAACTCGAACTCTGATTGTTGTTCTGTGAATACAAATTACAAAACAGTCTGGTCAATTGGCTATGCCAAGGCCATTAAAAAAAAAAGAAAAAAAAAAGAACTTTTTAACTTTCATAACTTATAAAGTTTATTTCATAAAACAGACTAAAAGTTTCAATAACATTATATACACTTTTGTTTGTTATACCGAGTTTTGCAGTTCGATTATTAATATCCAAAACAACGCCAAAATATGCTTTTGCTACAATAGGTAAATCAAGAATACCAAAGATGCCAAAATTTAAATTTAATTAAGTACTGTAAACAAAAATTAAAATTAATATGTACCGAAACAAATGAGATACCGCTGTTTCTTGTCTAATTTATTTATTGTTATTTAGCTGTGAAGCTTTTAGCATTTACCACATTTCCATTTATTTTTAATTTTTTTTACAACAAGAAAAACCATAACATCTGTACTTTTCCGCAAAAACCCATTTCATAATTCTTTAAAACTCCACCAAGTATTATATTGTGTTCTTCTAAAAACGTGCAGGAACACATAAAGAAGAATAAAAGTGCACCGGAACGAGCTATGAAAAATTCTAATGAGGTAAACTCATACATTACGGATAGTGAGAGGACGAGTGTGACTACTTGCAAAATGTAATTGTGTAAATAGGAAAAACCCTAGTGACAACTGTGGCTGTGTAAATTGGGTTTGGAGAGGATACAGGACCGGACTGAAAAATATTGGGTAAACGAATTATAGATGAAATATTTTTTTTCTTTTCAGCAGAAAAGCAACAGGGGGATACCAAATAAACTACTGAAATATTGTGGAGTAGCAATGACAGAACAATTACCAATATTAATTAATAAACTTATAAAACACAATAAAATACCGGAAGAATGGAGAACGACGGAGTTAGTTCAACTATTCAAAAAAGGAGATAAATAACATACAGAAAACTACTACAAAACTTTACAAGTACTAATAAATCAGATTAATTTTAGCAAAAGAACAACAGGGTTCGTGCCCGTGTACATATTTAATATTCGTTATAAAGCAAATTACTAAGAAATCATTAGAGTATACTAGACCAGGATTTCTGCCACTAATTGGCCTAAACAAATTGTTTGACAGAGTAAGACTCAGATATGTGTTCTCTATCTTCTGTATAATAGAGAAGCTCCCCTAAATGTTATAAAAACTATCGAAAACATCTACTAAAACAACAAAATGGAAGTCAGAATAGATGGACAACTTACAGAATCTATAAAAATAGGCAGCGGAATAAGACAAGGGGTCACTAAGCCACTTGCTCCTTAATTTGATCATGGAAGAGAATACAGAATGTAAATTAAAGAAATCAAAATACTCTGCTACGCAGACAAGCCAATATTTATAGCCGAAGATGAAGATAGTCTGCAAAGACTGGTTCACAGATTTAACATAAGAGCTAAAGATTTGAATATGACAATCTCATCACAGACGGTGGACGCAGAAAGTCACGGCGAAAATAGACCTAGGATAGACCTAAAGCTGCTTGTTCAATTTTCTCACATGCGAAAAATCATGTCATTTTTTCGCTGTATTATTACCTATCCTTGTATCACATTTTTACAATAATTATCTTAGTCCAACCCTTAATTACCCTTCCTATTAACATTTCATCCCCTCTCGCTTAGGAAATACAGACAGTTAAGATGGCAAAGAAGAAAGATGTTCTCTTGATTATCAGCTGTCGATAAGGACAGATCTCTCTTAGTTTGGCCATCGCTAGGGCCAGACGTAATCTCTCTTAGTTTGGCCATCGCTAGAGCCAGTCGTACTCTCTTTCATTCTCTCTCTCTTCGCTTATCAAGAAGAACAGCATCTATCTTGGCTGTTTTTCTATCGTAATTACCTCTTTTCCGCTTTAGTTATGCGAGAAATATCGAAAATACTGTATTAAATCGTGTGCAGACAAAGTGTGCTCTATATCGTCATATATTTGCGAAACACGTGTTTAGAAACCGGTGCATCGAACAGATTTCGCGGGTGACGAATAAGCACGAGTGAAGACCGGAAACAACTGTGAGAGTGTGGAGCAGAAAAAATATTGGTAAGACTTTCTATAAACTTAATTTGCTATTTTCTGTATACCTTTTACTACTTATCCTAATTTTATTGAACCAGCCCTATATTATACAGTCCACATACACGGAAATTATACTAATAATTTCCCACATATGTACTCCCTCTTTGTACACTGCTTTTAGAAGGATGACCAAGGTGTTATGTAACAGAGACCTAAAATTCTCATTGAGGATCCTCCTACTTTGCTGCTACGCGTTCTCCGTCTTACTTTGTGGTGTCGAGTCCTGGACTGTGAATAAAATCGATCTAAATCGCATAGAAGAATTTTAAAAGTCTCCAAAGTTTCCTGGGTGGAGAAGATTCGAAACTCCATAATAGTAGAACGTCTCAGCAAGACTACTGAGATCATAAAAAGCAACAAGCATCAAGAGATGAGAGTACTGAGAAAAATTACAGGACATACGCTGAGAGATCAAAAGAGAAATCAAGATATTAGAAGAAAATGTAACGTACAGTATATAAATGAATGGACACAAAATAGAAAAAAAAAATGAAATAAACACATAAAGAGAATGGAGGAGAGACGTGTCGTCAAAATAACAAGAGGAGAGTCACTAATCGGCAAAAGAAGTATTTTACGACCGCGCAAAACCTTTCATAGAGGTATTAATCGGCCAATGAACAAACAAAATTTGTTATAAAGAGTAGGAAGAAGAAGAAAAAGAAAAAAAACTATTTTTGAGCACTTTTTACACAATATTTTTAAATGTTCTTCAACAATTTCAAAATACAATTACAAAATATTTAAAAAATTAAAATTTCACTTCCACTAAAGATAAACTTGAACAATTAATTTTTAATATTATCAAGGCGACATCCAAAACAATGCAATTATGTAAAGCCGTATGTACGAAAAACACTAGAGCAATATGGTGTGACTACAATTGCAATAAGAAGATAGAAGATAGAAAAAAGCCTTAAAAAATTACAAAACGGTTGAAAATTTACCAAATTATTTATGATTTCAGATTTAGTTTTAAAATTTACAAAGATAATGTTGAAAATACCATAACAAAACTAGAACGTATTTCTGTAGCAACGAGCAAGACAATAATACAAAGAAAGGAATTAATTACTATTTAACTGGGAAAAAGCCACAATTAAAGGTAAAAATACGTTTATTGACGTTTCAATTTCCACTTCGGAAATCGTTCTCAAAATACAAACAGTAAATTAAACAAAAATTTTGTTTTTTGTTACATAGTGAAAAATTCTTCTAATCATTTAATTTTATCTGACTCATTTATATTGACAATTCAGACATACATTATGCATTTTAAAGTAGACGACTTTAAAATGATATTGCCAATATTGTTGAGTTGCGCTCCTGGGACGACTTTACTTATAAGATATTTCATTCGATTACATGAAATCAACTTTAACTTGAGAATATCCGTCAGAAAAAAATCATAGCATGTAATTCGTCTTTAAAAAGAAAAACACATGACATGATGACAGTAAAATTCTCTTGTTAGTGATTCCATAGTAAATTATGAGGGAAAAACCAGGAAAACAACCTCATAGTACTATCTCGACATGGTAAGTATTTGTTCGTGCATTTAGTTTACCTTCAATAAACACCAAAATTCTGATTTTATATGTTTCGTTATTTAAAAAAACATAAATGATGTATCCTCTATATTTTACTGACTTACTAATACTGGTATTTTCTTATCAATAACTTCATCTTTCAATATTGGTAACCAGATCCTACTACATTCTGCCGAGAAATTTGCGACACAATTGGGCTCATTTAGCATAATTAGAGCCGCTTCTTTGATTTTTCTTTTTTTACCATCCGTTTCTTTTATGACTACATTTGAATTATTCCATTGAACCCTATGTTCATTATCCCATGCGTGTTTACATATTTGAGATCTATCAAATTCTCTATTTTTAATATAAGATTGATGTTCACTTACTCTAAAATTTAATTGACTGTTGAAAATTCCTTATTTATAAACGATAGAGGATAATCATTGTTTAATAAAATAGATGTTAACAAATGTTTCTCCTCCAAGAACGAATTTTCGTTAGAACAAATAATTTTGGCTCTATCGGATAAGGATTTAATTATTCCCTTTTTTACATTAATATTGTGATTTGATTTGAAATTTAAATATCTATTGGTGTGTGTTGGTTTTCTATACACCTGAGTCTCGTATCCAGTATCGTTCTTCATTCGTACCAATTGAAGTAGTTACTTAATCATTATTACTGCAATTGTTGCATTTTTCCAAGAAATAAAATTCTTAAGAGTAACAACAATAATTAAAATAACTTTAAAAGAAATAATCACAAAAAAATAAATAAATTCTATATATATTTATTAACAACAGAATTTAATTGTCTTAAATTAACATAACATAATTTTCAATTAAATGTAACTTTACACATGAACTGAACACAGCTTTAGTTTTCTGGCTGACATCTACTAATATGATAGCTGACAAGACACTTTAACCTTGAGGTACACACTAGATATCCACCTCCTTGTGCATAGGTGAATAGACTGGTCCAAAAAATGACAATGTGATATGTAGTTGTGTTTTAACTGTTTTGTTTCTTAAATGTTCAATGTTTTTTAATATTTGTATTGTACTATCACACTGGAGGAAAATAACAAAAATGCACTTGTATTGTTTGAGTTTTCAAGCCACCATATAACACATACAACTTATTTTTTTGCTATAAAAAAATCTTCAAAAAAGTTTTTCAACATGGAACTTTCAAATACCACTTTTGCCTGCAACCTCACACAAGTAAGTGTTTCACTACATCTTATGTAAAATACACAATTTCACCATTTTGTAACATATTGTAGCATTCGTCTGAAGATGTTAAAGAAATTTAACGAAATATAGCGAAGTCGTTGAAAAGAGCACACTTTGGCTTTCATTATTCAGCTGCTAACCCAATTAACCTTACCATTATACTAAATATATATATATATATATATATATATATATATATATACATATATATATATATATATATATATATATATATATATATATATATATATATATATATATATAGCAAACACACTATGCGTCAAGTTTTTCAGAAACAGCAAGAAAATAGTAAGAAAAAAATCAAAAATCTCCGATATTCTGATGACACAATTCTTCAGCAGGAAAATTGAAATAAATTATTAGGTTAATTTTTCAGTCTGTTTGTTTTATAATTATGGCATACCTTTCTATTTTATAACATTTCATCGCTAAAACCACTGTTTAATAATGTAAGCTCAAAACATGTATAATTAAACAATACAAGTACTCAGCAACACCACAAGTTCTTGTGAGAGATCTAGGAATTGACACTGAATTTGACAGACCAATACTTTGTATGCGAGAAACCACGAAGGCAAGCTCGTAATTTCCATGTCCCGTCCCTGACAGGTTATAGAAACGAAAATTGACAAGAATTATATTTTTATCTACTGAAGTAAAATAATTATTAAAACCCATGTTTGAAAGGTCACATGAACTAACCTTTTTATTTTATAGTTTATTTCTACGATAATGGATGACTTGTCAACTATTACGAGGTATATTTTCAGATTTTAAGAAAAATTGCTCATATGTCAGCTTTTTCTTTAGTGATATTGTTGATTGATAGTGTTTTTTATATACCTTTAATCCTTTGCAACGTCCGCAATTATTTTTATTGTGGAAATATTTTCTCGATCAAAAGACTGATATTTTTTGTACACACTTATGACAAGTCGAAAGAAAATGTAAAAGAAGTATTTTTGAAGCGTGTATATTTTAGGCAATTCCTAGCTGAGCGCTTTCGGCTTTACAAAGCCATCATCAGAGCTATGCTATAATAAAATGTTCTTATAAGTACTAATTGGTAAAGATTATAATTTTTTAACTTACGTCAATTTTTTAAATACCACTACAAAGGAGAGATCTCATTTCCTTAGATTTCAAAATTATGATTTTTTAGTTGTTGAAATTCTTAAAACATATAAAAACATATAAAAAGCCGACACTGGACTTCACAAACACGTTAAAAAAATTGAAAAATTTTTTTTTTGTCATGGTACGGGTGTAAGAACCCGACCATTGATTGATGTGAGGAGGTAGACAGAATAGAACTAATGAAATCAAATGTTGGTCCTTTTAAACGATTTTTCAAAAGTGATAGTTGACAAATGTCATATATAGGAAATAGAGATTGTTTTTTAATTTCTTACAAAATTATTTAATAGTTTGGAATTACTAATAGTCATCAAAGACTTTCTAAAAATTAAGTTTTTAAATTAAATTTTATGTGTTCATCACATCATACAGAATGACATTAGTTTGTAAATTCACTTGAGCAATGACTTGAGTGAATTTACAAACTAATGTCATTCTGTATGATGTGATGAACACATAAAATTTAATTTAAAACCTTAATTTTTAGAAAGTCTTTGATGACTATTAGTAATTCCAAACTATTAAATGATTTTGTAAGAAATTAAAAAACAATCTCTATTTCCTATATATGACATTTGTCAACTGTCACTTTTGAAAAATCGTTTAAAAGGACCGACATTTGATTTCATTAGTTCTATTGTGTCTACCTCCTCACATAAATCAATGGTCGGGTTCTTACACCCGTACCATGACAAAAAAAAATTTTTTCAATTTTTTTAACGTGTTTGTGAAGTCCAGTGTCGGCTTTTTATATGTTTTTTATATGTTTTAAGAATTTCAACAACTAAAAAATCATAATTCTGAAATATAAGGAAATGAGATCTCTCCTTTTTAGTGGTATTTAAAAAATTGACGTAAGTTAAAAAATTATAATCTTTACCAATTAGTACTTATAAGAACATTTTATTGTAGCATAGCTCTGATGATGGCTTTGTAAATCCGAAAGCGATCAGCTAGGAATTGCCTGAAATATACACACTTCAAAAATACTTTTTTTACATTTTCTTTCGACTATTTTCTCGTATTTTTCGTTACGGCGTCTCTATTTTGTCTGCAACATTATCTTTTCAAGTAGCGCATAGTATAATTGCGCGTGTGTGAATTGATTATCCCATAATTAATACAGTTTGTTCGAAATACCTCTAGGATTTGAGTACGGTAGAAAATACATCGAAGCCTGGATTCCTAGATTGAATTTAATTTAATATTGACGATTCCCTTTTACAGTAATCTATTTACAATGCGCTCGGACTGTTCAGTTGGAATAGACTAGACAATTCAATAGAGAGAATACGTTACAGTAGTTATTAACTGTTGTTCGTTGCTATTTTAAAAGTAACTTACACATACTACTGTATTAAATAACAATCAAAGCTTCACGTGTAATTGGACGGTATTGATATGCATTGTTCTCTCGGTTTTAACCTCGATGTAGATAAATAATTAACGTGGAATATTTTTTTATATTATCGTATCATTAAAGTCTTTATACGAATTTGTTAAATTATTTTAATAAGGTTAGTATTATTAAAATTAGTATTTTAAATAGTATTATTAAAAAAAAGCGCCAGGCTCAGGAAACATCTCACCAGAATTGATTAAATACGGCTCAGCTAAACTGTGGGAAATGCTTAAAGATCTGTTCCAACGATGCCTAAATGGAGAAGAGACCCCGTTAGAATGGCGTGAGGCCTATATAACCCCAATATACAAAAAAGGAGCACGAAACAATGTCAGAAACTATAGAGGAATTGCTGTCATCCCTACTATAGGACGACTGTACTCCCGAATACTTAGAAACATCATAGAAGAAGACATTCGTATGAAACAACCAGAAGAACAATGAGGATTCAGAGCTGGAAGATCGACTATAGATAATCTATTTACATTTAAAATATTAATCGAAAAGCGACAACAAAGAAACAAAGAAACACATATAGCCCTGATAGATCTTGAAAAGGCATATGATAACGTGCCGATAAATAATTTATGGAGTGAAATACAAAACATCGAAATAAAACCTTCGTTAATAATAGCAACTCAAAAGTGGTATGTAAACAACACCGCATCAATTAAAATAGGTGGCAAACTTAGTGAGAAATTCAACATTACGAAATGGCTACGACAGGGATGTTGTTTATCACCTACGCTGTTTAAAATATATCTGGATCGATCTCTACAAAAGTAGCAAAGACAATGCAGAAATATGGGAATACAAATAGATGAGGATATTCTCTATACACTATTCTTCGCTGATGACCAACTGGTGGTAGCAGAAGATATAGACGATCTTAGCTATATGGTTAGGAAACTACAAACAGCGTACGAAGAATGTGGACTGACAATGAACTTACAAAAATGTGAATATCTCTCAGTGTGGAAAAATACAGTCGAAGACCTGACATTGGAGAGTGACAAAATCAAAGGAACAAATAGAGTAAAATACCTAGGAGTAGTGTTTACAAAAGACGGAAATAGCCATGAAGAAATAAATACAAGAATAAACAAAGGCAGAAACATTACCAAATGCCTAAACTCCATTCTCTGGGATAAAAAAATCACAAGAACGACGAAAAAACGAATATATAAGACGATGGTTGAGCCGGTGGTAACATACGGAGCAGAGATATGGGACACTAGTAAAAGAAATAGGAAAAAAATACAAGCTACCGAGATGGATTTTATGAGAAGAAGCTGTAGATTGACAAGGATGGACAGAATCCGCAATAAAGAAATAAAACGTAGAATGGAGCAAGAAAAAGACATTATAAATGAAGTCCAGAAAAAACAACTAACTTGGTTCGGTCATGTAAACAGAATGGCAGACGAGAGGTGGCCAAAGAAAATATTAAAATGAATCCCAACCGAAAGAAGGAAAAGAGGGCGTCCAAGAAGAAGCTGGCGAGATGACATGAATGAAGCCATGGAAGGAAGACAGCTAAATGAAGCCGACACCCGAGATAGGAAACGATGGAAACTAGGGACAGGAAAACAACGACAGTTGTAAACAACCTGTACTATATATATATAGTATTATTTAATTTAACACATGTTTAAGTTTGTTTTGAATAAAATCGTAAACCAAAATAATTAAAATATAGATATGGTCGAAAAAGCAATAATAGAATCAGAATTGAACATCACTGATCACCAAAAAATAGTGACAAACTATTAAGGAATATTTTAAGACACTGCTTGATATCACCAGATCTTACTAGGCTTAATATACCAGATCACCAGCAGACCAGATCACCGCAGAAGTTTTAAAAGAGAGCCCAAGATAACCTAGAATATCTACATCTCCTTGCAAAAACACATTACAAGGTTTGCCTCCAACAAACAATTTAAATGAACATTCTTAGGACCAAGCGACAAAAGAATTCGGACCAAAAATCCGAATCTATCATTTAAATATAGAAGGTATTAGTAGAAGTAAATGTGAGTTTCTTCACAAGGTGCGTATTGAAAATAATATCCACGTGGTCGTAATTCAGGAAACCCATGTAGAAAACAAAGAACAAATTTTCGCTAGAGAAAGAATGTATGGCTATGATTTATTGGCTGCAACTTACCATCCAGCTTTTGGAGTGGCAACCTATGTTCAAATCCAAATAGAAAATGCACACATATGTTCTACATCAGACATAAATAAAATTCATACGGTTACTATACAAATTGGCGAAATTACTGTCAGCAATATTTATAACCCCCGGCAGTCCTGTGATCTCCACATGTTATTTACGCCCACCCACACCCCTCAGTTTATGTTGGTTACAACAATCATCATGAACTCTGAACGTATAGGCAGAGTAATCAAAACGGCGAGGTTCTGCTAAACTGAAGCGAAGAGGCTGACACTTATTTGGTCTTTAACGCTAAAGATCGTAAAACTTTTCAATCTGCAGCCTGTAGGCGAGAATTAAATCCAGAACTATATTTTGTTTCCTCCAATGAAAACCCCCGACCACTGATAGCTTCACGTACTGTACTCATAGCCAATATAGACCAGTTGTAGTAGAAGTTGCCATCAAAATACCAATAATATTACCTTTTCCTCGACCTAGGTGGAACTTCCAAAAACCAGACTGGACGACTTTTACTGAGAATTTGGACAAATGTCTAGGATGGATTACTCCTACACGTGTAAACTACATGAGATTTGAGGATGGTTTAAAAAATGTGTGAAATTGTATCAAGAATACAACGAAAGCTAAGACCGAAAAATTGCGAACGAACTTGTACACAGCATGAATGCAGCCAGATGGCAAAAATGGATGAAAGCTAGTAAAAAATTAGACTTAAGTAAATCAAGCATGGTCTTTACTTAGAAAACTTGGTAGTAGTAGACTCCTAGTCCACACCTAGAGATCGTAACCACACTACCCCAGTAAAACAAGAACTAAAAATACTAAGGTCTGCATGCCTACCTACATCTGAATACTCTGATGAGCTTACTCCAGAAGAAATTATTTCAGCAATATCAGAAATTAAGTCTAGAAAGGCACCCGGCTCCGATAAAATCCGTCCAGAATTTTTATTCCATTTAGCCAAATATGGTAGGAAGTGGCTGGCTGATTTCTATACAGATATGTTAAAATCAGGAGAAATACCCCATTCACTGAAAAAGGCCTCCATTATAACCATATTAAAACCAGCAGAAGCAAATGATCAGCCCCAAAACTACCGACCGATTGCTTTGCTTAGCTGTATCTCTAAACTGTTGGAACGCTTAATCTACAACAGAATTAGTAGAAACATATTTGAATTGATATCTATTGAGCAAGGAGGGTTCAATGGTTCAGACCTAATCGCAGCTGCACAGATCATTGTGGCAATACATTATATTTTTATAGAGTTCTATAAAAGTCTAATATTAAACAATTCTTAGTGAATAAGTTAAAGTAAACAATTATTTTGCCAGTTTTATCGATATTATAAGGTGAAAAGATGCAATTAATATTAGAGAAATAAAGAATCCGGATTCCACATGCTGTTTTTAAAGTGGACTTCTCGTTCTGGATTTTCAAAACACAATTATTCTAATCTCCTGGTTCAGTTTAAAAGTCGACTGTCCTATTCTCCTCCCCTAGTACTTTCTAGCCAATTACCATTCATTCATACAAATTCATCCCACTACCAAACTTCAAATTTTCCTAATTTTAAATTTCAAGAAATCAAGCGTGTTTACTGTAATTAGTTTTTCCCCCAATTACTAGGGTATGATATCGACTAACCTTTCTTTTGTTTTGCTACAGACAAATGCCTCTTTGTAAAACAAAACATTTATTCATAGCATTATCTTCGAAGAAAATAATATGCAACCCATTATAAATCTAACAATAATTTTGAATTCTTATCTGCTGCAAAACCATGTATAACTATTTGTAAAATTTTAAATAATACTTTCTTACTTTCTAAATAATCCTGAATTGTTTTTCTATACAAATGTTTTTATTCACTGTTTTAAATCCACTGTTCTCCGAAAACACTTATTACAAATAAAACATAATATTTATAAATTTTTAACCTATACAGGGTCCTAAATATTTATCATATCATGGTATTTTTAAAATAAAAATTTATTTTATTATTGATCTGTTTTAGAATCGTCGTGTAAGTGTTTTAGACCAAATGTTTTAAAAGATTCGACGGTTAAATTCGTGTAATTCTCAAAATCCTCTAATTGCTTGTTCTCTGCCGCTCGTCCAGTTCACAGTTCATTAGTCTAATTGGGGGTTTAATATCAACCACTGGCAATTTTAGCCAGTCTGTCAGAAGTCACATATCCGCTTACAAGACGGAAGTCAATACAAATTTGAAGGGTGTTTCTTGTCGACAGAGATCGATAACGAATTATTTGATCAAAAAAGATTAAAATTGAAACAAATAAAATTGTCAAGAAAGGAAATCTTTTACTTTCTTGGTTGATAAATCTGTTCATGCATCATCTTAATAATTATCAAGATTTTTGTTAATAACAACTTCCTCAAGGGAATGTGTAACATTAACTTTATAAAGCCATGAATTATTATTGCCAATAAATTCACAAAAAGATACAGCATGATCGAATAATGTCTTGTTCATACATATACCAGGGTCAATATTTTTTTAAACAAAAATTTTTTGTTTGTTTTTTAAAAGGATGTACATTTTTTTCGGAATTCATCTTTCAATGGGTTTCTTTCTATTACTATTTTTCAATTTTACCATTTTTTTAAATGCATTGGCCCTATTGATTTTTCTTTGGTTATTTCTTGAATGGAGTTGTTTTTGGTATGGACATGTGAGAAGAACAGATCATACAAGGTGGATAGCAAAGATTGGAGTCCAATAGGAAGGAAGAAAAGAGGTAGACCTCGAAGATCATGGAGGGATGAAGTGGTCGAAGCCATGGAAAGACGAGACCTTAGAGATAGAGAATGGCAGACCAGAAAGGACTGGAGACGTTGGCTGAAAGAAGAAAGGCGGCGACAGCTGTAAAAATCCTTATATAGATAGATAATGCTAATAACTCTCGTAGTTGAAGCAGTTTCAAAGTTTAAATAAAAATATAATAACTTAGTGTATATAAAAAAACCAAAACATTTCTTACAAATAATACCAATAATACCTGCCATAACCAACGACCCGAAGAAGAAGCTGAAGAAGAAGCTCGAAAACAAGAGTAGAAAATATATCAAATAAATTAAAACAACTAAATGGATGCTGATTTAGTGAATTGAATGAATCGCACACTGTATACCGCACATTACATTCTCTGGAATTCGATTATTTTTGTATAAATTCGAACGAACTGTTTAAAAACAAATTTTCAACCCGTCAGTCAAACTCTGAAACAACCAAACACTTTTTACTCAAATTAATTTCATTTTTGGAACTCACTTCACGTTTAGTCAAAATTAAAATTTTATTTTGCTAACAGCGTGGGCGATTTACCTTGAAATTCTTCCACAATCAGTACAATCTCGATGAATTGTAAAACAATATGGGGCATTTATTATAAAGTTGAAATCATTTTTATGATGTGATTCGTCAATACGGCAATTTCCAAGTTTTGAAAATATTCAAGAAACTTAATGTATTTTATATAAAATATTATTTGTTAATGCATTTTTTTGATAAAATATCGTCTCAAATGGTGCCCAAATTGTGATCTCGGGCTATCACAATTTCGGAGAAATCTATGAACCATCTTTCCTTTAATCGGATAGATGTAGCTTTCACAATATGGCCACTATATAGCGACATTACATAACAAACATTAAAAAACTGTCTCCTCGTTCAAAACAAAGAGATATAAAAAGAACCGATAAGAAAGAGAGACAACTCAATGACCGACGAAATACTCGGCAAGATCGACCAAAGAAGACAAGCCAAGAAAAAAGACACAATTACAAAAATGATTAACGATGAAATCAGAATAATGATAAGGGAGGTAAAATAAACTTACTACTAGGAAAAATGTAAAGAGAGACGATCTTCAGAAGAAATATTACCTATTTAACCTACATAAAAAAGTTAAAGAAATGGCGGGGCTGCAAAACAGAAACCACAACACAACTCTTTTAGATAAAAATGGAAATACTATTATCACGTCTGACGAAAAGCTAAAACGATGAAAAGAATGTATGGATGAGCTCTTCGACGACGAAAGAAGAAACCTACAGGACATATCTTTCGAGGACAGAGAAACATGTGTAGAATTTGTAACGAGAACGTTACTATAACATTCCGTAAACTTTTTTTTTAAATAAATTTAAAATCTCAATCCTCTTAATGATTTTCTGAATCTTAAAAATTTAAGTTGGTATGAAACAGCGACACCAAGCGTCCAAGTTTGAAATCATAGTTTAGCTGGCTCAAATTGAGTATCCGAATCGCACTTCTGTTTGAACTTTGGTAGCAGAAACTTGAGTCCAAGGTAGGGGCCACGTGGCGTGGTTTTTGGAATTTAAGAGTTTTTTTATGAAGAAGTAATATTTAGTTTGGGTTTTTTTTTTTGTTTGGAGTGTCCTGTTTGGTTTATAGCCACTGTGAGCCCCTACCTTTGGGATTCAAACAGAAGTCGGGGGAAGAATTTGCTTTTGGTTTTTTTGAATAATTTGAATAAGAAGTACCGATTAAGTTGAAACCTAGTCCGGTTATACCTGGTTCCAGGCCTGTTCTTTTTTCCTTGCCGTAGCTGCTCTCCAGAGGTCCAGATCTGACCTTCCGATTACGAAAATCTTAGGAAGCCAGCGGGAATTATCTCCCTTAAAATATAGTAAATCTGGATTAAGCTTATTTCTTAGATTTATTTTTTTTACCTATGATATTTTTTGTATATTTAACTTCTAGTATTTCATATAATAATAAGAGTCGTCATTTTTTTAATAATTTATTGAATAATATTTAAATACAAATTGTCAATTACAGGTAGAGGTTTTTAAGTCCTCCCTTCTAACTCACTTGTATGGTTTCTTGTGTACACATTTAATCAGAAAGTTATTTTTTTTAGATTTTATTATCAATATATATTTAAACGTTTGGACACTTATCTCATCAAGATAGTGTCCTTATTACTTGGTACTGTTATATTCAATAAAGCCAGAATACAGAGTTGCATCTCTGAGGCAAATAAATTACCTTTTTAGGTCAGTTATTACCATTTTTTTTTCCATATTTTATTATTTGTAAATTTAGATCATCCAGGATCAGTTGTATAACCAGGGCATTTATTTTTTGTATATAACTAGATTAGCTGTACATAATTGGTGGTGGGTATATTAACTTTAGATTGTATATATTTGGCTAGGGATTAAAGTTTTGGTGAAAACTAAATATTTCAATTCATACCTATATCCTTCCTTTATTTTAGCAAACAGCTTTACAAGATACCTTGGAAAGTTTATGTAAATACTTTCCTGGCGCCCACTCACATTTTGGAGCAACTTCTATAATCATTTTTATTTATCTTATTTATATACCTATAGTTTTTTTTTACTAACTTGTCATTCATTTTCTAATTCTACGGTCTCTGTAGGGCATGCAAATTGGCCGAATTCTCCTTTGAGTGTCAAGTAGTCACTCTCCGGCACCTTCTGCTAGCCAGCTTAAATTATATGTTATCATTTCCATTATCCTACACGTTTTGTTACATTGGCGTGCCACAGCATAAAGCATTTTTGTTACAAATTTACAAAGGAAGAAATATTGTATGCACTTAAGATCAACAGAAAGGGAAAAGCCCAGGGAAGATCAACTGCCTATTGATGTCTTTAAAATAATAGAAAATAAATACAAGGATGTTCTCTTAAAGCGCTTTAATAAAATTTATCAGTCGGGTGACATACCCAATGAATTAACCTCAACATTTATTTGTATCCCAAAAAAAAATGCTAGAGAATGCACCGACCACCGCACCATAAGCCTGATATCTACCACACTTAAAATGTTTTTAAGGATCATCCATCAACGCATTTACCAAATACTTAATATGGGTATTGAAGAAACCCAATAAGAGGAGTAGGTGCTACGTCTGTTTCATAGATTACAACAAGGCTCTCGATAAAGTCCGTTACAAAGAGCTAATGGACGTCCTTAAAACAAGATAATTATAATACAATGACCGTCGAATTATAAAAAATCTATTTTATAAATAGCTGGCATACATACGCATTGATAAACACATATCACAAAGTAACAAAAAAACACCACTATGTTGTTACTAGCTATAGTTTTTTAACATCATAACTCGACATTTCTAAAATTTCACGGTAAGATAAATGTTTTTTATTAGATAATATATGGTAGCTAATTATAATTTATTCTCTTTAAGAATTCTCTTTAATTCTCTTTATTCTCTCTATTCTCTTTAAGAATAAGAAGCCAAATTCTCTTTGGCGAAAACGTTAGGTGAAATAATTTATACACATTAGAGTTTTTTTGCAGATTTCCCCAATATTTAAGAGTTTAATATATATATATATATATATATATATATATATATATATATATATATATATATATCCGGTTTTTTAGGCGTTAAGCCCGTCCGGTAGGGATCTATGGAGGAGTATCACCGAGCCGCAAGCCCTTATCTCTTGCCGTACTGCTCCACCATAGGCCGATCAGAACCCAGCATATTCTAGTCTAAGCCGCAGATTCATCTAGAATTTTAAACTGCTGCGTTAGACTTTTTGTTTTCTGTACACCGAGCTGGGGCTCGATCCCACATCCACTGAACCATTCGACAGTGAAGCGAATGAGAGGCAGCCGCACAGCCCGCTGAGCTATCTGACTGACCCAAACATACTTTAATAAAATGAAAAAGGCACTTTATGCAAGATAACTGCAATTAGATTGGAGAGTTAGGCTGGCAAGGTGTTATTTTTTCTCAACTCTGCTTTATGGGATAGAAGCACGAACACTTAACGAGTCGGATACTAAAAAGTTGGAAGCATTTGAAATGTATAGAATAATCCTGAAGATATCATGGACCGAGCATGTAACAAACAACAAAATCATGAGAAGAGTCAACTAAAGAATGGAACTATTGGAAACCACTAAGACCCGAAAGCTGCAATACCTGGGGCATGTTATGCATAATGTAAGATACACCATACTTCAAAGAACTATACAAGGGAAAATTCAGGTCAAGAGAAGTGTAGGAAGGAAAAGAATCTCGTGGTTGCGTAACTTGAGGGAATGATACAGATGCACATCAATCGAACTATTCAGAGCGGCAGCATCTAAGATCAGAATAGTCATAATGATTGCCATCCTACGTCGCGGAGATGGCACGTAAAAAAAAGAAGTTATAGAGGCACAAACATAGACTCAGATCATTGCCAGTAATCTCAACATTGAGGGCTAAAATTTCAAAAGTCAGGAACGAAAATAAAATTACTAGAAAGAAATAAAATATTCAATAGAGGAGAAATGCAATAGTTCAAAATGGTATCGCCAAACCTCAAGAGGGTAAGGAATCAAAAACTTAAATAAAGAAGGTCAAAAATATATAGACTTCTACTGGACCATATTAAAGGACGATATTGACGCAGCAGCAGGATATGAAATAGACACAGAAACAACTAAATAAGATTGTGAGTATTGACTCGTCTCCTAAACATAGTATTTTGGAATCACATTGGCAACCTTTTTATCAATTGAAGACAATACAACTTTAAACTTTATGGAATAAACCAGGAATCAGATATCGTAAAATATAATAAGATCTGAGGTGGATAGGGAATGTTATGCGGATGGATCACAATGACGAAGCTAAAAAACCGTTTCTTGATAAACCCATTGGCCAGAAAAGAAGCGGAAGACCCAGAACAAGGTTTTTTAGTAACCTCGAAGAAGACATGGGAAATATGGAAGTATGTGCGCAGGGTGTAAACCCAGAGTGATGATAGCTTTTATGATTGCTACTTTTTGGCGACCTAAGTTTTAAAGATCCGGCCTTTTTCCCTTTCCCTTTTTTCCCTTTTTTTATAAAAGTTTTCAACTTTCTCTTGAATTTTATTTAAACACTTTAAATGAAATGACAAATTTAAACAGAGTATCTTCGATTGCATATCTCTAATTTAGCAACACAATCATATTAAATTATCGAATTATTAATCTCATTTCATAAATTATATTTATGATATTAAACAGTGCATATAATTATTCTTAAAATTATGTAAACTCAATTGTTCTATAGTTTTTTGTTTAATTGAAAGTAACATAAATTTAATTAAAAAATACGCCTACGTAACTTTTATAAAAACTAAATAAAACAAGGACAAATGTAATGTTTTCTAAATATTGATGTAGCACTCTAAAAAGTAAAAATGATCTATAAATATTTACTTCTTTTCTTAGTTGTTTACATGGTGGCGATTGTCACTGCTGAGACTGACGAAGAACAATTTGCTGCATTTAAAGTAAGTAGTTTTTGTTTAGTATAAGATAGTATTATAAAAACTTTGAAAAAATTGTAGGTATATAAGCACTTTTGTCTTTTTGACTATTTTCATAAACTTACTGTGTAAAACTGTATCAAATATAAGATCGATAAGATCATTAAAGCATATCGATCTAACGATCCAACAAAAGATTAAGCAGAATAGATGCTAGGACAGAGGGAAATAAAAAGAAGGAAAGAGTGGTTTGATGCAGAATACAAAATCAAAATCAAACAGAAAAGCCAAGCAAGAGATAAATGGATATTAACTAAAAAAGAACATATTAACTAAAGAAAAAACTGTGGATGGAAGAGCTGTTAAAAGACCTAGAAAAGAATAGTAAAGACAGCTCCAAACTATTTGGATACTTAAAAGTTCAAAAAAGAAAAGACGTGCTGAACACGTGTCTTGTGAATTGTTATCAATTCATTGTTATATTATTAGAATCATTAAATAATTTTGTTTCTTATCATTTAATAATAAATACGATGTTTCAGCAAAGATTTCACAAATCGTACGCAAGTCCAGAAGAGGAGCAAAAGAGGTTTAAAATATTCCAAGACAATCTGCGATCAATAGAAGAACACAATGAAAAATTCAACAGAGGTGCAACAACTTACAGCATAACAGTCAATCAATATTCTGATCTAACACAGGCAGAAACGCTTGATACTATAGTTGGAAAATAAAAAAAAATATTAAATTTTCTAATTGCAATTAGTTGTTATGTAAATAAAGAACAATGTGCACTCTAAAACAATTCAAAATGAAAATTTGTGTTCCACCGACCATTCTAAACCATCACGACTAATATATTTACTGGAAAAGTATTTCAAGTGTATTTAGAAATATTTTTTTTGACGTTCAGCAAGGAAATCATTTTAAAATACTGTGGTAAATCATTAGAAAAAACCATAAATACTTATGATTCGGCAATGAGTTTAGTCAAATACTGGATTTTAAGTAAAACTCTTTAAGATTTGTTTTGAGTTTATTTAACTTTTTCTCAAAACATACTAAAAATGAAAATAAAAACTATAGTTTATTCGTCTTCCGGGTGTGGACCGTGTCATTTGTGAGTGACCCAAAAGTGGGTTCATCTCGACGTTTCGCTACAATTGTATGTAGCTTCTTCAGGAGAACAAAGAAAAACAAATCAAAAGACAGGAAGATGGGTAGTTAGCAACGGTAACTCAGTTACTCAACGCAACCAGAGGCGAATACTAACCTCCAAGAGGGGCATTTGGTCACAGTGGTTTTCACCTCTGGCTGCGTTAAGTAGTTGAGTTACTACGAGTACGTGGAAATCAAACAAGTAAAAAATAATTTAATATTTAGGTGCACTCATTAATAAGAACGGCTTGGGAGAAATCGACATTTTAAACACCGAATTAATCAGAAACGAAAAATTGTAGGTTGTCTGAACTTCTTATAGTGGGATCGCAATATTTCCAAAAGGAACAAAAAAAGAAGAGGGCAAACCATGATTGAATCAGTCTTTGTTATGGCTCTGAAGTATGGACAATTAATGCAGACCTCAAGACAAGATTGTTGGATTGTTGGCAGTTGAAATGGATTATTTGAGAAGAAGTGCTAAAATATGAAGGCTGGAAAGGAAAACCAACGAATCTATAAAAAATAACATGAATGCTACAAAAACGGTTATTGACAGAATAGGAAGAAGAGGTTTTAAATGGTTTGGACACCTATTGAGAATGCTTGGCGAATATTGGCCCAAAACTGGACAGATGGAAGCTCATTGAAGGAAGAACAAGAGTTGGACATCGACGCTCATGAAATGAAGGAATTAGAAGAGTAATGGAATCGAGAGGTTTGGAGGAGGAGCATGTCTTGGACCGGGAGGATTGGCGATGTCCAAAGGAAGATGGGAGATTCCTGCTTTATTGATTTCGAAAAGGCCTTTGACAAAGTACAACATGAACCACTAAGACAAGTTCTAATAAAGAAAAATATAGACAGCCGAGATATTCGAATTATATGCAATCTATATTGGAATTAAACAGCAAATGTCAAGGTTGACGGCAGACTAACAGAAGCAATTCAAATCCGTCGAGGAGTCCGGCAGCGATGTATCTTATCGCCACTTTTATTTAATCTGTATAGTGAAGATATCTGTGAACAAGCACTTGAGGAAGAAGATCTTGGTCTGATAATAAATGGTGAGACGATCAACAATATAAGATATGCTGACGATACAGTTCTCCTAACGGGAACGCTAGTAGAACTACAACATCTCGTTCAAAGTCTCAATATATACTGTAACGGTTACGGCTTAAAAATTAATTTGAAAAAAACTAAATTTATGGTAATCACGAAATCAAAGAACATCAGAGCTAATCTTGTAATAGACAATACAACGATTGAGCGTGTGCCCTGTTATAAATATCTAGGTGCTTGGATCACAGACGATACTGATCAAACAAAGATTTGTGATCTGAGATTAGATGTAGAATAGAAATCGCTAGATCAGTCTTTAATAGAATGCGCATAGAAACTCTTTTGCAATCGTGATATCAATATAAAGTTACGAATATGAATGCTGCGGTGTTATGTCTTTTCTACCCTGTTATATGGAGTTGAGGCTTGGACACTAAAACAGTTGTCCATAAAAAACATCGAAGCTTTCGAGATGTGGTGCTATAGGCGCATTCTCAGAATATCATGGATGGACCGCGTCACTAACACGCAAGTACTCCAAACTTTAGACAAAAGATGCGAAATTCTAAATGAGATAAAAACTAGAAAGATGGAATACTTGGGGCACATTGTGAGAGGTGAAAAGTACGAACTTTTAAGAAACATCATGCAGGGCAAAATTAAGTGCAAAAGAAGTGTGGGAAGAAGAAAAATATCGTGGATTCGTAATCTACGTGAATGGTTCGGATGTAGTTCAATTGAACTTTTTAGGCGCGCTGCTAACAAAGTCGCAGTGGCCATGATGATTTCCAATCTCCGCTAGGAGTGGCACGAGAAGAAGAAGAAAGGGAGATGGCGATAGCCATACAACAATGCTTAAACCCACATATTGGCTACGATATGTTGACGATACATTCGTCATTTGGTCCCATGGCAGGGATGCTTTGGTGTTTTTTCAAACCCATCTGTATATACGGAGCAGAGAAGTATTGGCAGACTCCGAAAAAGATTTAGCGACAATTTGAACATTAATGAAGGTAAGACGATTTTACTTCCAAAATTTTTAAATTCCAATTTTATTTGATAAAGATATTTTTCATCTAAAATCTGTCTGTTATCTAAAAACGTTCAAACTATCTACTAGTATTAAACACAAATCCCACAAACTCTTCCGACATTTCCCAACCCGTCTATTTATTGAAAGATACTGTTCAACGTATCAAACGTTTTAATTATACCACTATACACCCTTATGTTATACACAATATCAAACACAATTGTTTCAGTTAAACATTTCCACCGTAGACATTTGGCAGATGCAAGACGAGGGTTGCAGTTGGCAGGCCTTAAATTTAAACGCCGTTGAGAACTACAGAGAACCAGACAATCAAACCGCCATCAGTTGTTGTCAAATTGCGGGGTTGGGTTTAGTTGCACCGCGATTTTAGTTGAGGAAATGATGGTTTTAGATCGGGAAGATTAGAAACTATGAATTTTTAATATATCGATTCAATTCCTTTAGTGTTTTTAAAAGAAATACCCATAATTATTTTGAATACATATTTTAAATTGCCTTTTAAGCTTATGAAAGTGGAAATCTACAGCTAATATCATTAAAAGTATTGCAAGGAAAGAAATTGGATTTGATACAATCAATAAATAAACAATTCATCTATATAAATAAGAATGTATCGTAGCTTCAAAACGACGGCACCAAATTTGATAAATCTTTCTTTTATGTGGTTTTTATTGTCAGGAGACGTTTTGTAGGAAAACTATCATTATGTTTCATTATAATGGATTTGGAAAACAAAAAATTTCTATAAGGAGGGGCATTGAACTCCAGTCATTCACATGAAAAGTAAAAAAATAAATAAACGTAAAGATAACCACCATTTTAGTGACGCAAGTCACTGGTCGAAGTATATTATTAAACCTAAAGCTAAGATTAGTACTTTTACAAGAATTATTATTAAACTCAACAGGATTCCCGGTTGAACCGCTTAGATTATCACAGCGTCATACTTTCGACATTCTCTTTGATGTCTTCTTCAGGCATTCCGAGGTCTCACTCTCTCAACTCCCCAGGCACTACTAAACTGATCACAAATCAATGGACTACTGCTACTGAGAACAGCGGACGGTTCATTTTTTTTTTTTTTTTAATGGCATTGACATTAGTCATTTAGCCAGTTGCAATAGATTCTCCAACCAGACAAATGCACAACTCTATCCCTAATCGAAAAATAACGGATAATTAATAGAAGAATATATGACAAGGAAACTTACAGGGTCACTTGCTTCTCGTCTAGGGGCCCATCAAGACATTCTTAGTAGACAAACAAAACTGGACCACGGATAAGGTGTTATAAGGTGTTATAGACGTTCATTTATACCGTCAATGGCAACGTGGTTTGGGTGAAAATTGGCACGAGGGTTGGCATAAATATTTTTGACGTCAGGATTTTGACTGGAGGATCAAGCGGACGATATTATCTTTGTAAGAGATCTTCATGTTGAAGGTATCCAGATGCACTCATCTCTTTTATTGATACCAAACTAGTACTATTGTGAAAAAGCTGTACTTAGGTACCTAATCCGTTTTTAAATAGAAACCATGTTTCAAAAAGTGTGATTTGATGTTAAGTTTAAACGATAACAAGTAAAGACGTAAAGACAAGAAAGAAGGTGTATATTTAAATACCACGGTAAAAGAGTATAGAAGATATGAGAATACAGGATTGAACAGAAGATATGGTGGACCATAGACATGAACATCAGGCTAATAGATGAATGCAAATCTTATAGATTCCAAGATTCAAGAATGCTTAAATCTTCTTCTTCACTGGCTTTACACCTCGGGGTGAGTGTTCGCCGCATCCACTATCACTCTCTAACCTCTACGATCTTGAGCTTCTATTTCTCATTGTTGAATCCGAATTTTAGATAAATCGGCTTCAACATCATCCTTCCATCTTTTTCTCGGTCGGTCTACTGATCTTCTACCATCTGGTCTTTCAAACAACACTGCCTTTAACACTCTGTCATCCTCTGATCGTGACACGTGACCAACCCATCTTATTCGGTTTGCCTTAATATGTCTAACTATGTTTTCAATTCCATACAGAGTCACCAATTCAGCATTGTGGCGTCTTCTCCAATCCCCTGTGAATTTATCTCTTTAAGGGCCAAAAATTATTCTGAGAACTTTTCTCTCAAATACTATAAGCTTATTGATTTCCCGCTGGTTAAGAGTCTATGTTTCAATGCCATATGTAATAATTGGGCGAATAATCAACTTGTACAGTATTAATTTAGATTTTCTTTTTAGCAGCTTCGATCTTAATAATGTTGAAAAGAAGTATATTGCTCTATTTCCCGCAGCTATCTTTGCTGAGGCTTCTTTTTCTATGTAGTTGTCAACTGTGATTATCACCCCCAGGTATTTAAACTTCTTTACTACTTCGAAGTCGTGATCATTAATACTGATGTTCTGCCTAACTCTTGGTCTTGGATTTTGGTTACTACCATGTATTTCGTCTTTTCTTCATTTATTCGGAGACTCAGACTACCTGTTTCCTCCTTGAGCTATAATAAAAATACCTCTCTCACGTCTCTTGTATAATGTGTGACTGCATCTATATTATCAGCACAGGCCAGCAACAATTTTGATCCTTGATCAGCAAATCCTCATGTCAACTCAGACGATACTTTACTTATTGCATATTTTAAAGCAAAATTGAATAGCAACGGTGACAAGGGGTCCCCCTGCCTAAGTCATGAATTAATACCAAATGGCATCGATGTTCTGCTTCTTATCTTTACTTGCGTATATGAGTGTGTTACGCACATTTGCGTTAATTCAACTAATTTTCTTGGTATTCCCATTTCTAACATTGCTATCCACAATTTGCTTTTTTTTATAGAATCATATGCTTGTTGGAAATCTATGAAAATTTGGTGCACATTGCGGTTGAATTCCCAGTTTAATTTATAATATTTGTCGAATAGTAAATATTTGATCTATAGTTGGCCTTCCAGCACGAAAGCCGCATTGGTAGTCGCCTAAAATATCTTCCGAATATGGTCTGAGTCTCTTTAGCAAGATAATTGATAGCACTTTATATGATGTGCTAATAAGCGATGTGCCTTTATAGTTTCGGAATTGCTCTTTGTTTCCTTTCTTATATATGGGAATTATAACGCTTAAATGCAAAAATTTAAGAAATTAGAATGTTTAAGGCTGTTTTATCGGTACACCAAAACCTAGCGATAGTATTTTCTCTGTTATTTTTTTTACAGACTTTTTTTTCTGTAATCGTTGATTTTTTTTCTCCTTTTTGTGTCCGGTAATAATCGAGAAAAGCGTGTTCAAACTTTGAAGAAAATTGTTAAAAAATACTAAAATCTAATAGTGAAACGTGTTACTCATCATTGGCACTTAGTTGCACCGTTATCGGCTTCGTGACGTCAAATCTCATAAACGTACGGTCAGTTAGTACGATTTGAAATCATTTTCAAGCTATAACTGCGAAATTGTTTATTTCTTTGTGACAACAAATATTTTTTTTGATAATAATATTTTTTTGTTATTTTAAATTTATTATAAATAAACACCATGATGTTTTTTGGAGTCACGTTTCAAAAATTTTTATTCAATACTATATTTATCTAAGACATATAAAAATTAAAATGTGATAATTCTTTTTAAAACATCTACGATAATCATTCAAAAAAGGTATTCCCGACAAAACTAATTTGAATGGAGAATAATGCATTTGTTGTCATTAAAGTATCCGTCGGTCGGCGCCACTGTACCCGTTGTACCCGTCGTCGGCAGCCGTAAGCAGTGTAGAAAAGTAAGTAATACGCCCATTTCAAATCGCAGTGTGCTTTGACTGCTAAAATAGCCTTAAATGCAAGAATGCCAAGGACAATACCTATAGGCAGACGAAAAAAGCGATGGTAGGATGTTGTGGATGGGGATGCAAGATATCTCTTTAGGAGTTTAGGTAGTGAAGGAAAATGGCTACATACCGAAACAAATTCCCCCTGAAATACGGACTGCATAAGAAAAATAAAAGACTCACACACGCGAGAACACACGGTGATCATTAGGGAGAAGAAAATGACTGTAGCTCAGCCACCTTGAAATATGTTGAGAATAATGGACAATGAATAATTTCTAATAGTGAATTATGGTTTACGTTTTTTAATTTTAATCGTCTAATCCAGTAGTATTCTTCAAATATTTGTCGTACAAAAAATAATATAATAAAGTGTTTAAAGTTTAGGACTTTTCGGACATCGTCTACATTTCCGTGAACCATAACAGTAACTTATCTCGACCTAAATTTTTGCTTAGTAACCCTCATAAACAAACTATTTCCCACAACAAAGCCAAGGAAACACAAGGACACATAAACAACGCTATCTTTGACTTACCTATCTACAGTGAGAATGTGGGCGTCGCGCCTCCTTATCCAGGACACCGATTTGTTTCCTAACTGCTTGATTTTGCAGGGGATGTAAGCGTGTGTTCCTAGTTGGGTTGTGATATTCGTAGTTGTGGTAGGATCGAAGTATGGACCCGTATATAACCCTGTGAAACGTTTTACTGCATAAGCTGCCTCTCCTTCATGGAAGACTGGAAGAGAAACAATGTATTAGATAAGAATGTAGTTGTTACTAAACGTTTAAGATGCAAAAAGTTATTGAGGTTGAATATTACTAAATTTAGTTTAGTTTTAGTGGAGTTTTTAATAAATACAGATGCTATTAAAGATCGACAAAGTATTGTATGAGGGTGTCGCATATTCTATTTAATTAGAATTAATCATCTCCGATATTTTTGATCATTGGATTATGTTTAGCCATGATAATAATTAACCTTGGCCAGCGATTGGGTGACAAATTAGTTAATATGTTCATATAGGTTAACTATCAGCTTATCAGTTGTTGAAATATAAATACATGTACATATATCACCAAAATTTGGCGTAAAATATAAAAATAGTCCAGTAACCGTTTAAAGCATTATTAACTTTGAAAATTAAGGCAATTATATCGAGCACAAGTTTATTCAAATCTTGCCCAAGTACTTTCGCTTAATATAGCATCTCCATTATGGAGATTATTAGGTAAAAATACATACTATGAGCATGATCATTATATTATCCATTCATTTGTCTAAACAAACAATAAATTCCATAAAAACTTTGGTCTGTATAGAGTTTCTAGTAAAGAACTAGTTTGCTAAAAACTTGATTTTTTTATTTACACCACTTTTGTTCTCAGCGGCTTATATGTGTCGTTCATTGTAAAAGTGGTGTAACTCCATCAAATTGAATTTGTAGATATTTTGACATTTGCAAATGTATGTACAGGAAAAAAAAAATAAAAGTCGTTATTTAGTTATTTACATTATTTATTGTTCACTACAAGACCAAGTTTCTAATCATAAGTATAAAACGAAAAAAATATATTGAATTCTGTGATAAAAATGGGAAAAAAAAATTTTTTTGTAGTTACTTCACTGTTATTGTGAGCTAATCGTACATAATTTCATCATCAGATGAACGTTCACTAGAATTACCGCTGTTTGACCGCGTTGGTATATCGGTAGGAAGATTTTTATCTTCCTAAGAGGTCTTTCATATCTTTCTTTTTTGCGCTGGTTATGGGACGTTTTGAGGTATACAGTGGCATTTGTATAATATTGTTTAACTGAACCTCAGGTCCTTGCTTCTTTTTAGTTAAATCTACAACGTAAGATGGGGTGTCAGGATTAAGGGTTTCTTTAAATTTAAACTGTAATGGATGATTTCTTTCAAATCTTATCCATCTAATATTAAGCCAGCTGAACTCATAACCACATGTCGTTTTCTTTCTATTTGTAATGGAATTTTCCAAGGTAACTGTACTAAAAAAATCACAGGTTTTCATTTTCGTCACGCAAAAATGTGGCTGTTTGCGTTTTGCGTATTTTATGATGTCTATCCATTGATCTGCACTGAAAATTTGTTGTTGATGACGACTAGCGGTTTCAATGACTCCAAATTCCCCATCGTTGGGTAAAAACGAATGTCCTGACACTAAAAATTTATGGTCTATTGTGTTTATACTGAGAATAGGTTCTTGTACAAGCTTTAAAAGAGAAAGGGCCATCTTGATGTTTCTATTCTGTCCGGTACAAGAATCAGAGTACATTATGACATGGTTTTGTGTAGCTGCATGAGTTTTTAAAAGCTTTACAAGACATGGTGAAATGTCTTGAGAGCCCTTTCCGCCTTCAATTTCATACCAGACAAACATGTAGCCTACATCGTCATTGAAACAATGTATTCCGAAGTTATAAACATAAAGATTTCTTTTATAGTATGCTACAGAAGTACTAAGTTTGGGGAAGGGTAAGGCTTTCTGTAGATCAAAAGTTAGAATGTATGCTTCATTAGTTCTTTTTGAATCATTTTTCAGACTTTCTCTTGCTGCTTCTGCCTTTCGTTGGTGAACTTCTCTTTGTATTTCAAATCCCTTCCTAGCATTTTCATCGCCAGCTCCCTGTATCTTTAAATTAAGGTCATCACAAGTTTTGCAAGTGTCTTGGTGTGGCATTTTAAAATGTAAATTAAATTTTGTGTTGAAAACTTTATTATAATATTTTAATTTCTTAGGTTCTGTCATATTAATATCACATTTTTCTTTGTAAAGATCATACATTTTTCGTATTGTTAGTCCTGGATTTAAATACTTTCTACAGGGGTTATTTTTCCTCGTGTAATGGCTTTGATAGGAAGGAAAACTTTCGATGTGAGCTACAATGTCAGAATCATCAAGTTTTCTGGAACTTGTTGTGCCTCGTTTATCAGTACATTGGAACACATCATCCTTTGAAAGGCAACGATACAGTCTGCCATCACTGATTTGAAATGTTTTTAAAAAATATTTCTTACACACAGATCGGGTTTCATTACTTGACTTAACAAAATATTTGAAATGAAAATTTTTTCCTGCTCGTGAACTATTTAGTGGACGTTTTCTTTTGACTGCTGATTTTTGTACCAATACATACAGATATGAATTTTGAAGATCATAATTTTTTAAATTCCAAAAAGACTCAAATATTTCTTTTCTTTCATCCTCTGTCAACAGCGTTAAACATTTCTTTGGACATCCACAATCAATATTTTCAAATTTTTTCCGATTTTTTATTATACCTCTTTTAGTTAAATACTCGTTACCGCTATTTCTTAACATTTTTCTTTTGTTTTAACTGCCCAATTTTCTTTATTGAGTGATCTTTTTCTAGCCTTAGCTGGTACAGGGTCTGCTTGAAGATTTTGCTGGTCATTATTATCATTTATATTTTCGTCATGACTTGAATCTGTACCTAAAACAAGGAGACAACACATTTAAAAGGTTGAGCAAGTACAGTTAGTTATAAAACTCAAAAAATAAACAAAATAGTTCCGTATTAGGCAATCCAGACCACGTGACCTCTGGTTGGCAAACAAAGGTTATTTTTGTGATTTTCCTAATAACTATACGTTATTTATCCTGTATGAATATTATTCGCTTTATTTTTGGAATTTTTATTGTATGTAGTTCAATAATATGCTTAAACCAAATGCTAAGGAAATTATTATTAGAAGCACCAGATGTTGGACAAAAACAAGCAAAATAATATTTGTTTATTGTTGCTTTTCAAACAATGAATAAAACATATCTTTAAAACACTAAAAAACATTAACAAAAACAAGTAGATAAAGTTACGGACAGTTTTGTTGGTTTTGCGTGCCAACCAAATACAATGTTCAATGTATTTGGTTGGCACAGGTCAATCAAGGTTTGGTGGTCAACAGGTCAATGGATTGCCTAATTCTTATTAATAACTTATAGTTTAAGGTTATAAAAATAACTAAATGAACAACAACGAAACTTACCGGAAGTACTATTATTTTCTTCATTTAAAGGGTGATATTCGGAATCAGAATTACTAAAATCATCTGTATCCATCATAATATGCTATTATAATTCGTTTTGAAACAGTAAACATAAATTAATCAACGAAATGATACAATATGTAACATAACCTCTTGCAATTTTGCCACAATAAAAGTGAAGTATCTCCGGACTTACTTCATTATTATTGCGACTTGGGATTTACTTCACTTTTATAATGACATATTTAGATACAGTTTAAGCTCTCGAACAAAACTAGTAACCCCATCTACATGTTGAAGGAGTAAGTTTTGGAGATGATTCGCTTTTATATTGAAAGATTATACTAAACGTGGTTGAATGATACAATAAAACAGTAAATAACAAAATATGGAGTTACACCACTTTTACAATGAATGACACATATATCTATTTACACACAAAATAAAGTGTAGCGAATAATGAAAAGGATATTATTTATTTAATTTAACATTCTTTATCAACTTTTTGTACACCACGAGCGTCGTTGGGAAACTTAATACATATGTGAATACTAATAGAGAATATTAAGGAATTATTTCAATTATTATTAAATTACATAAGATTCTTAATAAGGATAATGAAGAAGACAAGATAATTTAATGCAAAATAGTAAAAAAATCGTAAGATATTAGAGAAAATAGATAAAAATATATCAACAATGAATAGTAAAAACAAATGTTAAATATCTATTAAAGAGGTGGATCAAAATTTGATGCCAGAATAGGCAACAAATGCATAATTTATAGATTGAAGGAAAATACCTAGAAATTTGAATGGACTATACAAATAACACATCCCATTTAGATTAACTTTTCATTAATCGATTCAATTCTATAGCTAATCCACTCAAAAATATCCCGAACCCTCCGTTGCTACCATAAATGATTAATATACCCATCGAAAAATAAAAAAGACAGTTGATAAAAATCAATACACCCTCCAAGTCGTTCTTCAAAACCTCACCGGCAAAAACCACGTCAATAAAATCACTCGTTAACTCTAGCCTCCCACTTTGTTGCAAAAGTCTCAAACATTAATTGAACACTTCAAAGCGCTCGTGTGTTTTATTAAAGCCGCTGGCGATATAACCGAGATAGTTTTAAAATACATTCGCAGAGTACAAGTTATTATGGCGTTCATAATATATATAAAGAAGTTTTTTATCATCGTACAGGGTGGTATACACCATTAACGAGAATTTCAAAATGATCTTGAGCGTAGTCCCATTGTGAGTTGAGAGTAGTTCCGAAGTAAGTGAATCTGTCGACTCTGGATCTCTTCGCAACCTACCATTAATGCCGCGATATCTAAATTTGCACGACTGACAACTAGGGATGTAGTTCCACCGAAATAGTTCAAATGAACGATTCTTTCAACTGAACTAATTGAACTAGTTCATTAATTTTCATAGAACTAATTCACTGCGAACGATTTGCATTATAACTTGTGTCTCAACTTCTAAAGAAGAAAATAATGAATGCATGAGAACATATATTTATTATTCTGTGAATGGATGGATTAACTAGTTTTAAAAAAATGCCGATTAGCCTCAGATTATATTATTGGCTTGGATGTTGCCATGCTGTGTTGTTTCTTGTATTGTAATCTTAAAATAAAAATTTTAGTTGTGGTTAAAATGATTAAGGCATTTACATAAAATATAATTTTATGTAAAAGTGAGTATGAAAATGTGTTATTTAATGTTCCTAGAAAATTCACTGATTTTTTTTTGTAAGAGTTCTTTTAGAAATAACCTAATTATAAATACCAATTAGTTTAAATATACGTAAATATAAAAATAAATCATACGTAAACCATATTTATTTTTAAAACGGTTAATAAAAAAACAAATCTTAATAATTTTCTGTAAATAAAAACTAACTAATCATTTAATAATTTAACCCATTAACGGCCAAGCATTGAAATAATCAGATTTTTTGCAATTCAAGTTTATATACTTTATAAATAAAGGCATAGTAACAATATTTCACCTAAAATTATAAACAATAATAATTGCAAAATACAAAAAAATAATGTTTCGTTAACGAAACTTTGGCATAATATATGTAGTAAATTGAAAGTTATACGTTTTATAGTGTGTAAATGAAATTTCTTGGTTTTATCAATTAAAAACTAAAGCTATTTCTACAATAGTTAATTATATAAGATAAAGTGATTACTTGGCAGTATGGTAGTATGGCACTAGCGTCATTATGGGATCTCATTTTTTATGGAAAGCACTAAAACAGTCAGCGTGCAAGTAAACCTTGCATTTTCCGCACATATAAACAGAGTTAGTTTTGCACAGTCTGCACCGTCGTTTACGTCCCTCCTCTTCGCGAACGATAGTATGACCATTCTGGTCATATTGAATATCAGAAGGTAAACTTCCTTTAGAAGGACGACCCCATACAGATGTGGATGGCGCTGGCTCTGGGTCTGATTAGGAGTCATCTTCTTCAGCAGCTGTTTTTACTGTAAATCTTTTTTCGTTCTGTATCAGTGACAAAACCAACGAAGAACGGAATTGCAATTGGGAGATTAAGGAGTCATTTGCAATGTTGTAAATTTTCCATGAATTTACAACTGTGCAATCCACAAGGTTCATAAACACAATTATCTAGGAGATCAACACCTCCCATATATCTGTTATATTCGTTAGTCATATTGGGCTGAGGTATTGAATCTTCCTTTCGTAGCTTCCGATGATATCTTTTAACTGTAATAATTGGATGAACCGTTCCATTATTGCTGGCTATAGTCACAACGGAATTATCGATCCGCCTTGCAACTGATATTTCTGGCTTTTTGTCGAAAGCGTGATCAAACTCGCCCCTGTTCTTCTTTCCAAGCAATTTGCTAGTTTGTAGAGGACATCCTGGTAACCTATTCTCTCTCACAGTGTTAGTAAAGAAAATTGTTTTTTCACCTAGAATGTGGAATAGTGCATAACTAGAAAAGAAGTTGTCAAAGAAAACTATATGTTCTGAAGGGTTTTGATTACACGTAGCAGATCCAAAACTACTTGCGTTCCTAATCTGTATTGAGATTTCTGCCTTTCTAGATTTGCGCCACCATAAGGAATGGATTGGTATAAATATTCCTCTGAGCTACACAAGCACCAGATTTTGAAGCCAAAGCGTACTGGTTTACCCTACATAAACATTTTTGCAGAATGTCGGCCGAAATAAGGAACCATTTGTTCATCTATAGACATATTATTGGCAAATAGTCCGAACTGCAAATATCATTCGTTCATCAGCAAAAATAATGGACGTATCTTGGCAAATTTATCATTATAGGTTATTATTATCGGAGACATGAAGACTTCTTTTTATGTTTCGGAAGGTGTTTTGAATCATGCACTTTCTCACGATCTCCACTCCTGTATCAAGGTTTTTTGACCAATACATATCACACGCCGGAAGTGTATGATAACCGGTTAGGATTAAAATACCAAAAAACTTCTGCAGTTGAGCTGAAGAGAGTTTGAAATTATGTATGTTGTTGTCCCGGGCATATTTCAGGCTGAACTCGAGTATCTTTTGGAATACAATATCGTCAAAAAACAAAGAGAATATTTCAAATGATGTTTTCCTAGTAAGTCAGCTTTATTTCTTCCATTTTATTAGATTGATTTTATTTTGGAGAAGAGGAATAGTTTGTAACGATTTAGACATCTAGACCCTCTGGACATCTTGATTCACGGTAAAATACTGCAAAATTTTAAAAAATAGCTACTAACGAGTAGACTCACTGTTATTATACCAAAGAAACTACTAAGCAGTTGGAAATAATAGCTAAGACTAAAAAAATTTGTATTATTAGTAGACTATCCAATATGGATAATAAATTCACGGATCGCGCCAAAGTTTCATAAACGAAACATTATCTTTAAGGCGTTATAAAATTTTATGAGTAGTCAGATTTCAAATTATGTTTAGATAATATTGTACAATCCCTAATTGAACAAGGAATGCTGGTTTGGTCGAATTTTAAATATCTTGTGATTTATTATGCGAGCTCAAACGACACCGAGAGATACTAGTAAATTTGGAGTGTTTTGATTATTATTTCAAAAATTATACAACACATAATATGGACTATTGCAATAACAAACACGTCAATAAACTATTTATATGAAAGACCGATACATAAACTATAATATTCATCATATGAAAATCGTAGAAAAAAATAATTAAGGAAATGTTTCGTTTCCGATACTTTGGCCATTAATGGGTTAAACCATTTAAACCTAAACATACGATCGAAAGAAATAGTTCCGAACTACTTGTACGGCAGTGAACTAGTGAAAGACTGACAAAACCGAAGAAAACGCTCGACCGGCGCCGAGCTTGTGTGATGATTGAGACGAGACATCTGGCAACCAGTTATGTTAGGGTTGGATTTCGATTTCGGTCCTACAAATAGTTCTTTCGCGAACTAGTTCACTGAACTAGTTCATTTTTGTAAAATATTTATCTTGAACTAGTTCGTCTAAAAGAACTAATAGGCACACCTCTACTGGCAACCATGAATGTAGTTTTCTATAAGGTCTAGTCCGTATGTTATGCATACAATTCTCACTCGGCCTAGTAAGTCGTGTAGATCAATTAGACTGATTGCTAGTAACACAGTGTCAACGGCGTAGCAGATATTATTGATAGATTCACCGTTCACCTGGATTCCCATCTCTAGGTATGTGAGGCTTCCGTAAAAATTTCCCCAGAATATATATTGAAAAGAGTCGACGAGAGCACACAGCATGATCTTCACTTGGTCCCTCAGTTGGTCTTCGATATTGACTTGAGCACGCTGGTTCCAGTATAAATTCGTGATGATCCGAATGCCCTTCTTAACAAATCCTTCTCTTTGTAGAGCGTCAAGCATCTTCTGGTGCTGACAACGGTCAAATGCCTTTTCATAGTAAATAAAACAAATATAGACATCACAACTGACATCGCGGTATCTCTGATGTAAGACTTGTAAGGTGAAAAGTGTTTCACCTGTACCCATGGAGTTGCTGAATCCAAATTGAATTTCACCGACATGACTTATAAGGCTGATAGTTCGAAAATCTTCGCACGTTTTCGCAGATGGTTTTTTTGGTAGTATTACAAATGTTGACAATAGCCATTTCTCTGGGATATTACCTGACTCGTACCTGGCGTAAAACAGTTTAGTTTATTTGTTATTTAATTTTTACCTTGTCCTAGATGTGATAAACATAAAAGGATAATTTTCATATATATATATATATATATATATATATATATATATATATATATATATATATATATATATATATATAAGCTAATCCAACATAAAATACACTTTTAGACCACATTCCATACGACAAAAAGCAACATAAGTTGCCTAAGGCACAGGTCATTCTATTAATCATGACTATAAAACCATCATTGATTTCACATCATTTATACCCTAAATTAATAAATAAAAAAGTTTTTTAAATCAAAACACCTAGATTGTTGTTATTTTTTAAAATCATCAAAACTTGTTGAATCTTTTGGCTGTAGTAATACTATGTACAACTAATATAGTTTTTGTTGCATTGACATTCTGTTTTCGTCATCCTTCATAAGTATCTTGTCAATCAGTTCCCAGCTGTTCTCCGCGTGTAGAGGTTCTCTCTCACCGGCTCTGGAACTCGATTCAGCCATGTGTTACCTCTAGTCAAATTTAATTTAATACTGAACATCACAGTTATTTTACAACACAATGTACAATCTTTTATAACTAAATGTAATTTAAAGGGTTTTTACCCTAGTATTTTGGTGGCTCAGGCATTGTGACCTAGTAAGTATAACCATCTTTTGCTTTTCAACCATAGTCAAAATTTCAAAATCTCCTTTGTTTTAACTAAATGGTTTATACTTATTTTTAGGCATTTTTCGATTTTAAAACCTGATGATGGACTGTGTGGTCCGAAAACGTTTGTTTTATTGATGTAGCCCTTTTAAGGGTTTTTTAAATAAATATACCCATTTACAAAGACTAACCTCTTTTTGTGATACGTGGTATACAGCCAGCTACAGGAATTTTTTTTCGTTGTGGATTTAGTTTAATTTACTCCTTTGTGCCTATTTCACTCATCATCTTAATAAGTTCAACAGATATTATGTCCGGACCTGTGACCTTACCATTCTTAGACTCTTTTAAAGCTTCTTTAACCTCGCTTTCTAGTATTGACGGCACTGTCATGCAATTTATTTCTGGAAGGTTGCCTTGGTAGTCCCAGAAAAGTTCTTCGATGTACATTTTCCAGGTCACCAACTTCTCCTTAACTGTCGTCGCCAGGTTCTCGCCTTTGTTTATGAGGAGATGTGTGTTTCTCGTCTTGTTTTGACCAGCGGCTTCTCGAATCTTTTGGTGGATATTTATATGATCGTGTTTCACTTGGAGATCTCCGATTAGTTTAAATTTTTCTTGCATCCATGTCTCCTTGGCTCTTCATATTTCTTTTTTAATTTTTTGGTTGATTTCTTAGCATTTCTTTGCGTCCCTGTTTTTCATTATTAATCTTCTTTGGTCCATCATCTGCAGATTGTCATCAGTTATCCATTCTTTATTTCTTACTCTTGTTTTCTTTCCCGAAAGTTCTTTTTCCGCATTTTGCATGACGTCTTTGATATAACTCCATTTTTGTTCTACACTTTGTTCTTGTTGTTTAGCGGTGTCTACTTTTTCTCTAGTTTAATATATATAATATATACAGGGTGAGTCATAACTATTGGGACATAGACTAAGGACAGGTTAGTTGGACCAAAATATGGCTATTGGGCCAAGTATGCCTTAATAAAATGTTGTTGAGAAAAAAGATACAGGGTGTTAAAGTGGAAATTCAAAATTTTATCTTTGGCTATAACTTTCATGTTTGTAAACATTTATGTATAAAAATTTACAGCTGGCTACTATTGAATATTAGAAATTATAATTTGATGCATACTTTAATATATCTAATAGAGGTCGCCACATATGCCACATACGTGGCATACTTTTACACTTAATTTTTTTTGTTCTTCAAGTTATTGGTATTCTTGATAAAAACTATTAAAGATACATTATTTAAACAAAAAAAAGGTATACGTGTTAATAACTTCAAAACTCAACAGTTTTCGAGATAATCGCATTTTACAAATCAACTACTTAATTCTGATTTAATGCAATTACTCCAGGAAATGAAAGAAAAATAGATAAAAACATAAATACTTCTGAATTTTGTTATAAAATACCTTTAATAAAGTTAATAGTTAACGAAATATTAAATAAAATAAATATATCAGCAGGATAAATAATAATAGGATTTGATAAAATAACAGAATAATTGGATTTTACATCAAACATTTTACGTTTTTTATTAAATTAAAGTCATAATCAAATCATTTTATTTACAAACCAAATTAAAAAATAGTTAAACTAAATAACATTAAACTTTTTATCAAAGTTAGTGTTCGATATGTTCACCATTTTCTTTAATTCATTTGTCAATACATTCCATAAAATATCGTCTCATATTAAATAGCATCATTGGTTCTAAAGAAACTGCTGCAGTATTTATTATAGTTGTTTTAAGTATAATAATTAGTAATTTTTTGAAATATTTATGAATTAAATAATTATTATTATCTCACCACAAGAATATGACTACCACGAACAATCCAACGTTCAGGAAAGTGTATTTAAATACTCTCTCACTCCGCTTTCTCTGTAATGTAATGGTGTACCATCTTGTACAAACCTCATATTTCGCCTTAAGTTTGATGACAATTCTTCCAATAAATCAATAAAATCATTTTATAAAAAATGTAGATAAATCTCACCATTTAAATTGAAAGGTAATCCGCATATCTGTAAAATATCATTCAAAATTCATATTTAAAATTCAGTCCCATGGTTTGGAACCATTAATAATTATTTTTTTTCGGATATGCGAATTACCTTACAATTTGAATGTCGAGACTGATTTACATTTTTAATAAAATGATTTTATTGATTTATTGGAAGAATTGTTATCAAACTTAAGGCAAAATATGTGGTTTCTACAAGATGGTACACCATTACATTACAAGTGAAAGCGGAGTAAGACAGTATTTAAATATACTTTCCTGAACGTTGGATTGTTCGTGGTAATCATATTCTTGTGGTGAGATAATAATAATTGTTTAATTCATAAAAATTTCAAAAAATTACTAATTATTATACTTAAAACAACTATAATAAATACTGCAGCAGGTTCTTTAGAACCAATGATGCTATTTAATATGAGATGATATTTTATGGAATATATTGACAAATGAATTAAAAAAAATGTTATTTAGTTTACCTATTTTTAAATTTGGTTTGTAAATAAAATGTTTTGATTATGACTTTAATTTAATAAAAAACGTAAAATGTTTGATGTAAAATCCAATTATTCTGTTATTTTATCAAATCCTATTATTATTTATCCTGCTGATATATTTATTTTATTTAATATTTCGTTAACTATTAACTTTATTAAAGGTATTTTATAACAAAATTCAGAAGTATTTATGTTTTTATCTATTTTTCTTTCATTTCCTGGAGTAATTGCATTAAATCAGAATTAAGTAGTTGATTTGTAAAATGCGATTATCTCGAAAACTGTTGAGTTTTGAAGTTATTAACACGTATACCTTTTTTTTGTTAAAATAATGTATCTTTAATATTTTTTATCAAGAATACCGGTAATTTAAAGAACAAAAAAGTTAAGTGTTAATGTATGCCACGTATGTGGCATATGTGCCGCCCTATATTAGATATATTAAAGTATGCATCAAATTATAATTTCCGATATTCAATAGTACCCAGCTGTAAATTTTTATACATAAATGTTTACATACATGAAAGTTATAGCCAAAAATAAAATTCAAAATTTCTACTTTAACACCCTGTATCTTTTTTCTCAGCAACATTTTATTAAGGTATATTTGGCCCAATGGCCATATTTTGGTCCAGATAACCTGTCCTTAGTCTATGTCCAAAAGTTATGACTCACCCTGTATAATGTATAATTTTTTCTCTAGTTTAATAAAAGAGCGGAAAACACAATATTTTGGTCACATCATAAGAAATCAAAAGTATGAACTGCTCCAACTTATAATCGAAGGCAAAGTCAATAGCAAAAAAGGACCAGGAAGAAGACGCAACTCTTGAGTTAAAAACCTACGGCAATGGACGAACATGACCTCCATAGAACTATTCAGGGCTGCTACAAATAAGATTAAATGGACAAATGTAATGGCCAACGTCCTTAAGGATAAGGCACCGTAAGTAGAAGAAGATTTTCTCTCATTACATCTCTTACGTTCTGACGAACTACGGAATGATGAGTTTCTTTTGATTGAGTTCTATCTGGCCCACTTATGTGTTGTGGTCTGATGAGACGTCTGCACCTGGGAAGGTCTTCGCCGAAGTCAAACTGTTCTTGAATCTTTTGTTAATGAGAATAAAGTCTATCTGGTTTCTGATGATATTGTTGGCTGTATCTGCAGGTGACTTCCACGTATAAAGTTGTCTCGGGGAACTTTAAACCAGGTATTCTTCTCCTTATGGTGCCCTATCCAATTAGTGGATGTTGGCGACAATTCTGAAATACTCTTCTCCATCTTGTGTGGCTCTAAAAAGTGCATGGGCATCGATATTTGTCCAATCCCTTATGTTTTTAAGCCATGAGTATTTTTTTCTTCCGATGCCTCGTTTTCCTTTTATCTTCCCTTCCATAATAAGCTTTAAGAACTGGTACTTGGAATTTCGAAATATATGACCCAGATAAGCAGTTATTTGCACCAGGTATTAGCAATGGTAAAATCTTCTTTCCGCCAAAATTGGATATGTTGGTCTCCCCTTTCGTTTTTCTCGCCAAAACCGTGTTTTCCGACAATGTCTTCTATTCTGCTTTCGCCAACTTTGGCATTGAAATCACCCTTGATCATAGAAAGCTCGTTATTCTTGGTATATTTTAGTGCCTTTTGTACAAGTGCGTAGAACTCCTCGATATCATCTTCTAGCTTTTCTTATGTTGGAGCGTAAATTTGAATGATGTTCGTCTTAATGGGTCTGCTTTGCAACTTCATCAGAATGACTCTATCAGAGACAGGTAGCACACTGATGACAGCACCTGCGACCGTTTTTCTCAGAATCACCGCTACGTCCTTCCAGTGATGTGGTTTATCGTTTTCCGCATATCATACTATATGCTCATTCACACAGTACTGTCCCGAGCCTGGCCATCTCATCTCGCTGATTCCTATCACGTCGATATTTACTCTTTTTTTTCCCATCACGTCAAATACAGACCATTGTACATATTGCTCTATACTGCCATAGTTAACAAACTAAAAGGTAATTAGAGATAATGATAACATGATTCTGACGAATTCCTGAATTCTGTGCTAGGCCACATTAAGGGTCCTCGTGAAGCACAAAAAGACTCTGTAGGGTTTTTGTCATTTACTGATTACTAACTAATATTTGCAGCGATTCATTAATTTCAATACAATTGCTTCGAGATACGTAATACTCTAATTAAATCAAATTGTCTAATTACTTCCCTTTGTCGACTCGCAGATGCACGGTTATTAATAATTCATGCATTTCATTCAAATGGGACTAGACAAAATTCACAATTTGAATCAGACTTAAACACAGTTTTTAATGTAATTATATTGTGAGAATAGTGTTTAGTGTTTTGTTTTGTTTGATTACAAATATTTAAAATAAGTAGAGAGAAGAGAGAGAGAGAGAGAGAGAGAGAGAGAGAGAGAGTAAATTTAAAAATGGAATCTTTCTGTTTCTTTAGTATAATAACTGTAGTAGCAGTAACAGTTTTCCTTCTTTTTATTATTAAAATCAATTCTCATTCTCTGCCCATTTGATTTAATACTTCGACATTTGTTGTGTGATCTGTCTAGGGAATTTTAAGTCGTCGTCTAAATACCCACTTTTTAAAGGGCTCCAATCGGTTCATCACATTTGCCTTTATGATCCAGGATTCTACACCATATAGCAGTACCAACATTTTACAAAGCAATATTTGTTAAGTTAAGGCTGCTATTGCTTAGTAAGGCTCTTATATTAGTAAATGCTGTTCTGCCTTGCTCAATCCTGCTACGTATCTCTATGTCTGGATCTAGATCTTCAGTTATCCAACTACCGAGATATCTGAACTTGGGGACCTTTTGGATGTTCTTAGTGTTTACTCTTATTATTAATATTATTATTTAATTGCATATTTCATGTTCTACTAACCACCATTACCTTCGTCTTATCTATATTAATCTTTAAGCCCAGTCATTCTATCTATTAGTCGTTGTAGCGCTTCATGGGTATCAGCTATTATGACTGTATCATCAGCATAGCGAAGATTACTAACAGTCTGTCCGTTGATTTTGATTCCATCTTCAGTGTCACTTAAGGCTCTATCGAAAATCATTTCAGAGTAAAGATTAAAAAGGAGGGGTAACAGAACATAACCCCGTCGTACACCTTTTTCGATTGAGAAATATGATGTAGATTCCAGCCCTACTTTCACAGATGCCACTTGATTCATATAAAGGTTCTTTATGTTTTTAAGCTCATTCTCATCTATCGAACGTACCTGAAGCAATCTTACTAATTCTAAATGATCAACACAATCGAACGCTTTCTGGTAATCTATAAAGCATAGGAAGACATCATTTTGCTGATCTCTGTATTTTTGAAGTAGGACAGTTAAGCTATAAAGTGCTTCTCTTGTGCCAAATCCTTGTCTGAAACCGAACTGTGTGGGGCTAATGTCTCTTTCATATCTGTTATATATTTTTGTGTAACTTTTCTTTAAGAAGAGTTTTAGGACCTGGCTCAATAAGCTGATCATTCGTAATTGGTCGCAACTATTAGCGTTTGGCTTTCTTGGGATTGGTATAAAGGTTGATTGAAGCCAATCCTGTGAGATTTGATCGAATCCATAAATGTCATTAAGAAGATCTACCAAGGCGTCTATATTGTCTTCACTCCACATTGTTAGAACCTCTATAATATGTCGTCTGGGCCTGGTACTTTTCCCCATTTTCTCTGTTTGATTGCCCTTACAACTTCTGACTTTAATATTTTTAATAAGGAATATTAGATTGACTTTTAGTTAATCGAAATTATATTTTCTTAATTTTAGAAAATTTATAATTTCGCACTTTTGTATACACATGTTGTTGATCGCACCGATTAAATTTTATCGCCAGTGTACGTAATAATAGAGGCAGTTATCTAGTTGAAACATCTTCTGGAAAGTTTCATTAAATCCATAATAATCATTTTCCATGTCCCACGAACCATAACGCAGTCTAATCTTATCACTGATACACCGCAACATGTCAACCAATAATAATGTAAAACGGTTGTTAACGTGACGCTCTAAAACTTCCGCTTTGGCCGTTCATGCGGACATGACACGGAACTGCTTGCTTCAAAAGTTTTTTAATTTCGTAACTCCAATTAACAGATATAAAACTGATTAAACTTTTATTACGTTTTAGGATGCCTCAAATATTCATAACAATTTTATGACGAAGACTATTTTCAACTTCCACTCTTGCACATTTTGCAGGAAGTTGAACTGTTTTGAAACTTTTTCGATTGACAATGGTATGTCGCTTCTTTATGTTCTTTTTAATCTGCACTAGTTTATAAATTTATTTCGTTTTAAATTTCCAACTTGCAAATTACTTAATAGATAAATTTGCTGTACTTTTTCTTGGTTTTTATTATATTACAGGTATGGTGACGTTTTATATCTTTAGATTTTTTACTGCCTTACTCTTTTGTGTCTTATTATCATGGTACTATAAAGTTATTTTGCATTTTTTTTTAAATGTACTGAATTATTTATTAACGTACTAAATGAATTTATATTGTTCTCAAGCTATTTTATTGTGGCATCTTGATATAATTTACTAATATTATTGGAAATAAGCCACAATTTTACTTTAAAATAAGTTTATTGACGTTTTAATTTCCACTTCGGAAATCGTTCTCATAATATAAACATTAAAAAATTAACAATTTTTGTTTTTTGTTATTTGGTGAAAAGTTCTTATAATTTAATTTTATCTGACTTATTCATATGGATAAATCAGTCATTCAATTCATTCAGTCAGTGAAAAATGCTAATAACAATTGCACCAGCATTCATGGAAGCTCCAAAAAGAAATCTTAACAATACCTGAAACGAAATGAAGAGGGCAGTACTTAAAATGAAGAAACTAGTAGAAATGAAATAAAATTGCAAAGAAATAAAAGAAATTAATATGAAATACGACACACATAACCTACATAAGAAACGGAAAGAAATTACGCATAAGACACGGAAGAGAATGCCACAAGTTATAAGAAACTCCAATGAAGATCTCCAATTATCAGAAGAAGAAAAACAACAAAAACTGAGAGATATACATTCAGGACTTATTTACAAATAATAGGGAAGAAATAAATGAAGCATTACCAAATACTGAAAATATACAAATTCTAATATCAGAGATTAAAAAGGCAATTAAAAACTCAAAAAGTGGTGAAGTGCCAGGTCCTGATGAAATTCCAGTACACATACTAAAAATCCTTCTGCTTCTTTTTCCTCTTGATAAGCAATTCTGCTTGTTCATTGGCGGATTAATACCTCTATTGAAGGTTCTTCTGCAGATTGGTGACATATCTCATGCTATTTTGACGACACAAGTCTCCTCCATTCTACTTATGTGGTTATTTCATCCTTTTTTTTTTCTATTTTGTGTCCATTTAATATACACTGTACGTTACATTTTCTTCTAATGTCTTCACTTTTCTTTCGATCTCTCAGTGTATTTCCTGCAATTCTTCTCATTACTCTCATCTCTGTCGTTGCCATATGTCATTAAATTGGTCTTACACAGTCTTTATAAATTCTTGACATCATCTCAGTGTTATTGTGTCTGTTTCGCAATTTTAATATTTGGCCCCAATGCTTTTATTGAAAGCATTTGGCCCCAATGCTTTTATTGAAAAGCAATGGGGCCAAATTAATCCCTTGTTTTTATTCAGGTTCTGTAAGTTGTTTATCTACTCTGACTTCTATTTTGTTGTTTTGGTAGATGTTTTCGATAGTTTTTATAATATTTCAGTGAGCTTTTTTTTATACAGCAGATGCATTACATTTTTGAGTTTTACTCTGCCAAACGCTTTCTTTAGGCCAATCAGACATAGAAATGCTGGTCTATTATTCTTCTTCTTTAAGTTTCGTCTCCCAATCGGAGATTGGATATCATCATCACTATTTTTACTTTATTTATTGCTGCTCTGAAGAGTTCCATAGAACTGCATTTAAACCAATCCCTTAAATTCTTCAACCATGACACTCTCTTTTTTTATGTTCCTCCTCTTATCTTTCCATGTACCTATTATCAGCCTTAGCAATTCATATCGCTGTCCCCTCATTATGTGTCCCAGATATTGTAACTTTCTTATTTTTATCGTGTTTATTATTTCGCAATGTTTGCCCATTTCTCGCAATACTTTCGTGTTAGTTTTCTTCTGTGTCCACGCTATTCTAAACATCCTCCTGTTACACCACATTTCAAAAGACTGTAACTTATTTATGTGTTCTTACTTCAATGTCCAGCTTTCAAGTCCATATTGCAGTATCTAAAACATGTAGCATCTCAGTGCTCTTACTCTCAGTTCTAATCTAAGATCTTTTCAGAGAAGAGAATTGTTTTCATTTTTACAAACGCATTTCTTCATAAACTACATTTCCCAAATGTATTTTTGTTGCTATATTTGTGTTCTTTGTTATTATTATGCATAATCACTCAAAGTGATTATGCAGCAGAGCTTGCCATAATCACTTTGAGATTCCTTCACTTTGAGATAGTAATGCTTCTTCAAAAATAGCTTTACTATATACATTAAATAGTACTGGGGACATAATACATCCCTGCCTAACTCCTCTCCTGAGTTCAATTTCTAGACTGGGTTCGTTATCTATTACGATTTGTACTCTTTGATTCCAGTAGAGGTTTGTTATTATTCGTAAGTCCCTATGGTCTGTTTTTTGTCTTTAGACTTTGGACTAATATTTCATGTCTTACTTTGTCACATTCATATCCATACATCTTTGAGCTAACATTAAAAGCAAATAACGCTTCTCTGGTTCCTAGTCCGTTTCTGAACCCAAACTGACTATCATCTATTCATTCTTCCAGTTTTTTATTTTTACGACCATTTATTATTTTCAGGAATAATTTGAGAATGTGACTTACTGTGAATTCGTGATATTGTTCTGTAATCACTGCAATATTTAGCGTTTGTATTTTTAGGGATAGCACAAAAGGTGAAGAGTAACCATTGTTTCGGTGTGTCCTGTTTTATATACTGAGTTAAATAAGTCTACTATAATGACTAAGGTTTCATCATTCATGCATTTTAAGATTTCTATAGGGATTTGGTCTGGACCTATTGCTTTATCATTTTTACTGTTTTTAATGCCATTTTAATTTCCTCTTTTATTATCTTTAAAACCATATCCTCTTCTATTTATACCTCCATCTGTTCTGTTCTATTGTCTTTGAACAATTCATTGATGTATTATGTCCATCTCTTTAATTTGTCGTTGGTATTCAACACAAGTTTCCCATTTGCATCTATTAATTATCCCGGTTTTCTTGTTCTATTGTTGTAAGTTAATTCTTTATTTTTTTTTTATATGTGTTAATACTATCATGTCTTTACTGGTATTCTTCTATTTCTGCGCATTGTTCTTTTAACCATTGTTTTTTGTACATCTGATTATCTTTGTTATTTTGACGTCTTTCTTCCATTAAATCTAAAATTTCTTCCGTCATCCATTGCTTCTTCGTCTCAGTATTTTGCAGAATTTGTTCTTTAACATTCATTAAGCCGTTGTTGATTTCATCTGGATTTAATCTGGTCTATATACTCAAAAATTTGCTTTTTATTTTTATTGTATTAAAAATACAACTGTCAACACCGCACAATGCTAAATGTTCAGTTAGGTTGATTTATAAAAACCAGTTTTGTCATTTCTTGTGTGCTTCAAATCTGAAATACCAATCACAGCGAAATATTAAAATAGGCTGGAATTTCACGTTTCTAGCTGTGACTAATCAGAAGAACAATTCTAATAAGGCGGATCTATAAGTGGGTGTAATATTTAACACTGATAAACTGGTAACAAATGCTGAAATACTGTAGGCGGGTCAAAACAATTAGGAGGCACCTAAGAAACTTGTTTGGATTTTTTGACTGGTTGGTATTGCAAGGTAATAAAATCGTATACAAATGAACCAGTTTTTATGTTTCAGGAACAAACAGAACTAGTTAATTGTCGATTATATCGGCTTGTGTAAATGTGTTTTAATAAATTATTAGATATATTATTATATTTTTATAAACAGGTTCATAAAATAACGACTTATATCGTTTCTTTGGTGGTAGTATTAGCAATAGCTACCATGCAAGTTTATTTTGTAACGACAGTCACAGAAAATTGAGCGTTACTAACTTCACTTGATCTCTTGAATATATCTAAAAACAGGTAGTTTGTGCGGTACAGTCTTTATAATTTATTTTATAAATAATATTTGTTGAAATATTAAAATATTAAACAGATGTCTGTTACCTACTTGGTCCTAAGTCTTTCTACCGTTAGGTGTAAGGCTGGTGGAGTTAAGTTTTGCACTGTTGTCTCCATTCTTTCGGGTTTTGTGTTAGTTGTCGTGAACTTTCCCATGTTAATCCTTTCTTCCCAACTTCTTTTCTGATTTCGTCTACCCACCTAAGTCTTGGCGTTCCTCATTTGTTTTTCCCTTGCACTTTGATTTCAAACACTCGTTTTGTTAATCTTTCATTCGACATTTTACACACATGCCCGAACCATCTTAGTTGCCCCTCTACTATTTTTTTGTTTATTGGTTCTAGTTTTAGGTTTTATCTGATTGTTTCATTTCTTATTTTGTCTGTCCTCTTTCAGTTTGCTATTTTCCTCAGGAACCTCATTTCCATAGCATTGACTCGAGATTTTTGTCTCCCAGTCAATGTCCATGACTCGCTATTATACATGATAGCATGTAAGTCTAACTACTGATTTAACGACTGTCGTTTTTACCTTCTCCAGTAGGTATTTCTTTTTTCCCCAAAAATGTTGTTTTCATAGTGTTAAATAAGCTTTCTGTTCGTCCCATTCTCTCATTTATTTCCATGTCTTGTTTACCGTTTGATTCAATTATTACCCATAAGTATTTAAAATGTTCCACTTGTTCTAGTTGTTTTCCGTTTAATTGTATTGCGTGTATCTTTCTCTTATTTGAAATTATCATTGTTTTTGTTTTCTCTGTATTTATCTTCATATTTATGTTTGTCAGTTCTTCTTCTAGGATTTCAATGTTGTTCTGTAGGTCTTCTCTGCTCAGAGCTAGAGAAACTCTGATAGTTGAGTCTGTTTTATTTGCCAGTATCTAATGTTAGTTTTCTCATTATTCTCTTTGCTTTCTTTATTGCTTCATCCAGTACCACTGAGAACAGCAGTGGGCTCAACACGCATTCCTGTTTGACGCCTTGACTTGTAGTAAATTCTTCGGATTCCTCGTTATTGGTTCCCACCGTATTTGTATTATTATTGTACATATCCTTTATTACATCAATTGTTATCCCGTCAATCTTCTTTCCTTTAATGTCCTCCATACGTCCTTTCTTTGAATTATATCAAACGCCTTTTCGAGATCAATAAAGCATATCTGTATTTCTCTATTTTTATTAATTACTTTCTCACTTACTTGTCTTATTGTAAATATGTGGTCTTATGTGCTTCTGTCCTTCCTGAATCCACATTGTGTATCTTCCATAGTTTGTTCTATTTTGGTTTCTATTCTTATTTCTATTATTTTTGCGAATACCTTTCCAGGAATACTTGATATAGTAATACCTCGGTAATTATTACAAGTTCTCTTCTCGTCCTTTTTGTGTATTGGTAATATAATGTCTTTCTTCTAGTCCTGTGGTATTTCTGCTCTCTTTATGATATCATTTATTAGTTCTTTCATGCTGTCCACTCCCTCTATTCCCATGAATTTTATCATTTCCGGGGTGATATGATCCTTGCCTAAACAGATGTTTTTGATGATTTATGTCTAACATTAATATCATACTTTACGTACATTTTTGACATTTGTTATTATTAAATATTATTATTATTGCTAAGTTTCTATTTCCGCCTGCAGTGAGTAACGTAACAAATTACATGCTATGATTATTCTGACAATTATTTTTAAGCTTCTTCTTCTTCTTAGAGTGCCATCTCCCTACGGAGGTTGGCAATCATAATGGCTATTTTTATTTTAGAGCTTGCTGCTCTAAACAGATCAATCGATCTGCATTGGTACCAATCACGTAGATTCTTTAACCATGAGTTCTGCCTTCGGCCAACAGATCTTCTTCCTTGAATCTTTCCCTGTATTATCATTCTCAAAATTTCTTATTTTGGTCCCCTCATTACGTGGCCTAAGTATTCCAGTTTTCTGGTTTGTATAGTGGTGATTAGTTCTGTTTCGTTACCAACCCTCTCCAGTACTTCTTTATTTGTAATTCTATCAGTCCATGATATTTTCAATACTCTGCGGTATAACCAGAGTTCGAAGGCCTCGATTCTTTTTAAATTACATTTTTTTAATGTCCAAGTCTCAGCTCCATTTTTAAGCTAATTTCATGTAATGGAATAAAGTCATCCCAGGAACGAAACTCAAAAATATTGACAGTATCATTTTAAAGTCATCTACTTTAAAATCCATAATATAGGTATGTCTGAATTGTCAATATGAATGAGTCAGATACAATTAAATTGTTAGAAGATTTATTTACCAAGTTACAAAAATAAAATTTATTCTTAATGTTTTATATTTTGAGAACGATTTCATGATGATTTTCATTTCAAAGATGAGTAGAAATCAAAACGTCATAAAAAATTAATTTTAAGTCAAATCATGGTTTGTTTCCAATAAAAATAGAAAATTCCATTAAAATGTCTGGCACAAAAAAGCAGTTTCGTAAAAACACTGTTATATTATTCAATTTAAAAGAAACTATAATACAAACAACATTATATCGCGTGTCAAAAGCTACCGCCCCGCTATTAAGCATTTATCGGATGAACGATTTTACTCTCCAAATGGCAGACTCGGGAATACAAACACTCCTCCCATAATTATTTAATTACTTTCGACTTTGGTAGTGGCTCTCCTTCGTGTTGAATTATTTTTATAAATATATTTACAATGCATTTAAAAAATTGTTAACAGTTTCAGTTTTTTTAAGGTGGTATTTAAGGATTAAAACATATTATAGATGAAACAGACAGTTCGGATTAGGAACTGGAAACGAGAGAGAAGAAAAGCTCATAGAATTCTGCCAAGAAAGGAATATGGTAATTGTCAAAACTTGGTTTCAGCTTCCTAAGAGAAGACTATTATACATGGACGTCTCCTTCACATACAGACCGTTGTCGACAAGGGTTTTTTGCAGATGGCCAAGTTCTTCTCTAAGGTTGTCAGGTTCAGAAATCGAAATGGCCCGATGGATGAGAGAGTTGATCATAGAACTCTTTTGGGCAGGATGGTGGTGTGATGAAGCATCGTGTGAAGTTGATCTGTGATCAACTCTCTCATCCATCGGGCCATTTCGATTTCTGAACCTGACAACGTTACAGAAGAACTTGGCCATCTGCAAAAAACCCTTGTCGCCAACGGTTACTCCAAGTCCACAATTCAAAATATTACACACCGACATCCACATCCCCCTTTACACCCTAGGACGACAAATTCAGAATCTTCGGGTAATACTCCTGTGGCTTTTCTTCCGTATATTCGAAGAGTCACTGATAGGATTGGCAAAATTCTTCGCAAAGAAGGTATCAGGACTACTTTTCGACCACCCAAGAAAATCTCACAATATCTACCCTCTTCTAAGGACCCATTACCGTCCCTATCTTCCTGTGGTGTCTATTCTATTCCTTGTTCATGTGGACATATGTATATTGGCGAAACTGGTCATTCCGTCAAAACTCAGATTCAAGAGCATCAAAGATGCATTCGATCAGGTCTTTTCTCCCATTCTGCAGTTGCAGAACACTGCCAAGAAACCGGTCATTCCATATTGTTCGAAAAAACCCATATTTTTTATAAGAGCCCCTTCTTTTATTCCAGGAAAATCCGCGAATCTCTAGAGATCCGAAAAAATCCACATAATATCAATCGAGAGGAAGGATACTACTTGTCTCCCATCTGGAATCTCAGTCTAGAGCCGCCGTCCGGTCCCGCTACCACGATGCAGCCACATGATTGGCCAGCGCGCGCTTCTTGACGTTCGCGCCACGGAGTGTGCCGATACGTCCCGACACGACAGGTCACCGCGACTATAAATATAGCGGTAGCGGAGTAATCGTCGGATTCACTCCCCGCCTCTCGACGCGTTAGTGTTCTGAGCTGTTGGACGTGAATCCCTGTTCTGGCATTTGGTTTTCACCTCTGGCTGCGTTAAGTAGTTGAGTTACTGTGACCAAATGCCCATCTTGGTAGTTAGTATTCGCCTCTGGTTGCGTTGAGTAACTAAGTTACCGTTGCTAACTACCCATCTTCCTGTCTTTTGATTTCTTTTTCTTCGTTCTCCTGAAGAAGCTACATACAATTGTAGCGAAACGTCGAGATAAACCCACTTTTGGGTCACTCACAAATGACACGGTCCAAACCCGGAAGACGAATAAACTATAATTCTGACTCTGGCCGTGGAAGCCTACGATTTCATGATGAACTCTCTTTTCAGAAGTCACGATTTACCACTTGCTACCAAAATCTCTCTCTTTAGATGCTATGTATTTTCTACGTTACTATACGGAGTAGAGGTCTAGACATTTTCCGAAGCTTCTTTAAGAAAACTCTAGGCATTCGACATGTCGTGTTACAGACGTATTTTAACAATTTCATGGGTGGATCGTGTGACTAATGTTGAGGTCTTACGTAGAATAGGGAAGGAAAGCGAGATTATTAACACCATCAAAGAGCGCAAGCTAGAATATTTTGGCCATATTATGAGGAATGAACAGAGATATGGTTTTTTGCAACTCATTCTTCATGGCAAGGTATTTGGAAAGAGAGGACCAGGGAAAAGAAGAATATCTTGGCTTCAAAACCTGAGAAAGTGGTTTAATACATCGACAACCGGGCTATTCAAAATAGCAGCAAGCAAAGATAGGCACCGTGAGAAGAAGAATCTTAGATAATAAGGGATAATTTATTTTTGTATAGACGATGACATATTTGATGAAATGGCTGGCATTATGGACTGAGACCAAGACAATGACGCACATGAGGAAGAAGATGTCAGAAACCGAGATGCAACTTGGAAAGATGATGTTTCTGAAATGCGAAGTTTGCCATTTACAAATCGTGCTGGATTATTAATTGATGCTCCATTAAATGCGAAACCAACTATTTCAGACTAGTAGCTGATGATAATGTTTTAAATATGGTAGTAAATGAAACAAATTTGTATGCTGAACAAGCTTTTTTGAAGTTGGTGGTAAGGAAAATTCTAGAATTTGTAGGTGGAATTGCTTTCTTTACAATAACTTTTGGTATTTTTAGGCTTAGTTTATTATGTAGGCTCTATCCGTATTTCAAAAATGGAGGATTATTGGAAAAAAGGTCCATTGTTTAATATAAAATGTTTCTCACAGAACATGGGCAGAGATCTATTTTTTTCTGAATTAAATTGTTTAATATAACACTTCATTTAACAAATATTTCATTTTCGAATCAATACTTTCAAAAAATCTTGGTTAGCATCCATCCACAAAGTCAAAGTGTCTGTTATAACTAAATTAGTTTATTATAAACTGCATATTTCTCATATGTTGTAGACTTTTTTTAGAATTCCAAACGTGTATATTTTATTGCTCTAAATACAAATATTCTCATTTCAATATTCAATTCCTTTTTTACCAATGCAATTTTTTTTTAATAATTTTTTTTCATGTGAAATGTTCTTCTTTTATGATACTTTTTACTATACCATATTATATTTCATGGTCATGTCTTATAACTTTTGCCTTATTTTCTCTCATTTTCATCATCATTAAATATTTTTTGTCACTACATAAAGGTGTTGTTAAATATGCTCGTAATTGTCTTTAAATTTACAGTTAAACGATAAAATAAAGAGAAAACAAATATTTAAACATTATAAAAACACGTTAAACACTTTAAAGTAAATTAAAGCAGCTAGTAAAACAGGGAGTCGTAAAGTTAGATTAACTCGCAGTTTGTTTTGTAGCAGTCATATAATAGAGGCAACATATCAAATTTAATTTTCGTACACAATATACTCCGAAATATGAACTAAACTACGTGCTATCATATGCACAGATGTTTGTTCTGTTATATTGTCGCAAGTTGCATTTCAATTAGAGATTAGGTTTGTATTTGAAATCTTATTCAACAGATTCAAGATATTCACCTTGGAATAACAATAAGATTTATGAATATTTACCTAAAGTATTTAATTTAACTTTGTCTCTAAAAATATAGAACCTTAAAAAAATTAAGAACAAGGGATTACAATTCTCTAAATTCAAGAGAAAGTGTATATTGTGCAAATTAAGCAAGCTTTTCAAACTGATCTGAATATAATGCGAATGTTGTGTAATAACAATTGGGGATTAGATTTTAAAACTTATTTACATTTACAAATTACTTATAAGATTGAAACTTGATTATGAGTCAATTGCAGTGGCGGCTCGTGGCTTGAGGGACAAGGTCGGCAAGGTATTTTTTTCTCCTCAGATATACCTCGGGTATCCGGTCTAATAAAGACTTCAATCATCTTAGGAGATTTTTTGTTTTCTTGTTTTTTTTTGTTTTTTCCTATAAATTTAGAACCTAAACATGTTTATAAATTAACTCTAGTCTACGTTGTTTGGAAGTAGCAAAATGGGTAATGTCATCGTAAAATTTATTAGAGTTTTGGAGAGATTTTAAAAGTTTTTTTTTTCTATTGACATTTGAGACAAGCTTGACATTCTCTCTTGTTTCATGGTATTTCGACAACACGTTTTGATTCTTTTGAGGTAAGAGAAATCTCGTTCATTTGAGGCAGACGTTGGTGGTAATGAGAGAATTAATAACAATAATTTATTAATTTCGGTAACAGTTTGTTGTAATGAATTGCAGTATATAAAATTATACATATCTTGTAACTTATCCCATCTTCCGAAAATATTTGGATCAGCATATAAAACTTTTAATTCATTTTCTAATTTTATTTTATTAAAGAATAATGGATAATTTTTAATTAACCTGTCTAATAAATATCTTGGAAATTTTTTGGCGTAACTTTTAAATTTTGAATCTTCAAAGAGGTCAAAAATTTGCAAATCTTCAAAATTCGAAAAACGAGTATCTATTTGCATAATAATAGTATCCAAAATTTCAAAATATACTCGTTTTTCGAGATCTGTTTCTGTGTTCATGCTTTTTTTTTTATGGGGTTCGGAAATATCAAGCTAGTCCAAAACGTCACTGCGTATATACTGGAAATTACTATCATTACGAAAATCTCTGAGATTTTGCACCAGATTCTATTTTTCGAATGAATAATGTCAGTTTAATGATTTTGAACAACAGTGAAAATCAAATCGGTTTGAGTAAACATTTTCTTAAAAATATTTAAAAGTATGTTAATAGAGTAGGTAATCATTTAATAAAGTTTTCAAACCGATTGCTTCACGGATCGAGATATCATCACTTTCAAAATAGTCACATTCAATAATAAAATCTAAAATTTCCAAAAGCTGTTCACGAAAATCTGCTACAGTGAAAACTAACCGAGATTTAAAATTTCATCGCGTCTGACAAACTGTTGACATTTTTTTCGAAACCAACCGTTCTAAAATATTAGTCAATAGTGCAATAGTTTTAACTTTTGCCTGGAGACCATTTAATTCACCAGACATCACGGCAGCGCCGTCATAAGTTTGCCGTATCCATTTATTTTTGATATCAAAAAATTTTAATCTGTACTTTGAAACACCAAAAATATGTTCTGCCTTATGGCTTTTACTCACGTCTGTAAAACCTAAAAACCTCTCATAGATATTACCACGTAACGCGTATCGAACAACAATTGATAATTGTGAATGACATGATATGTCGGTAGTTTCATCTACTTTTAGTAAAAAGCAAATGGTTTCCTCTCAGATTCAATAACGTTACTCAAAATGTAACTAATTGATTCTATTAATTCATTCTGGATTGTTTTAGATACACTGCTAAATGTCTTCGAATCAGAAAGTAAATTAGAAAAATCCAAATCGTATTTCTTAAACATTTTTATTAGTTCTCTATAATTACCTTGATTTATCGAATGCTCCGATTCATCCTGTCCCATAAAAGATAATTCCTGACAACTTAAAAAAATTACAATATCAATTAAACGACGTAAAACTGCGTGATTATTTTTTACAATTTCGTTATGTTTAATAGCATTTTCACGTTAGGCATTATCTTATGAAACATAGATATTTTGTTTTCCAGATAAATCTAATTTAATCTGGCTGTAAGTATGATCTTTCGAAATATCATGTTTATGTAAAGCCCTAAATAATTCCTTTAAATTATCGTAACCAGATTCACACCACGGATTTTGATGTTTGCCCCTATTTGTCGAAAACAAAATGCAAGGTCAACAGAAAAGTTTGTTTTTTATTTCACTCCCAGTAAGCCATGAGTACTTGCTGTACCAATTATCTGAAAAGGATCTATTACTTTCCTTATCCGCAGTAATATTTATAAGCCGGGACATTTTAGGCAAAGGGCGCCCCTTATTTTTAATAACAATTTGTTCTTCGTATGGAATAGATGAAAACCCACTATGCAAAATATAATTTACAATATCAGACTTATCAATACTTACAGCTTCTCCCATGGCTTGCATTTTTAGGTTAATTTACCTGAATTTGTTTACACGTTAATTAAAAAAAAACTTCTAATATGTCAAAAAACCCTTTAATCTTTAACTATTTACGGCAGACGTAATGTATCACAATATTACTTTGGAAAATAAAAATAAATCACAAAAAGAAAGGCTAGTTCGTGCACTGAATATCACTTCACTATACTTATTACGTTCTTATATGAAATAACTTTTCATCCCGCGCTCGCAATGTACAGTTCGCGATCAATCACCAAGCCAAATGAAACATCAGCAAATTTAAATTTGCCGTACTTGGTAATTATAATCAGATGGAAAGAAATGTATATTTGGTTGCTAATCAACTAATATTTCGTTGATTTTTACAAGTAAATCGTCAAACTTGGGATCGGCTTGCCGAAAAATCAAAACGTGCCTTTTTACGAATTCACAGGCGGATTGTCGAGACTGTCGAGAATGCTCAGCTCTTGCAATGACCTCCTATTGGATCCTTTCTGCCCAAACTTTATTGATTTTAAAAGGCACGTTAAGAATCTAATTATTAATCTAGATACGTGATACTTACTATGCGATACTGATACTTTTTTTTTAATTTTTGTAATTTGATATACTATTTTAATGTACAAATTTTACCTGTTTACTTGTTTATTTGTTATTGTTTTGATGTTTATTGTACATGACCTTTACTTTTTATTTTTTACTATTTGTTGTATTTTATTGTAAATGGTTCTACCGTTGAAATAAATAAAATAAATAAAAATGTTGGCTTTATCTTATAATGAACGATTCCATTTTTATCAGTTAATGGTGTAACATAAAATAAAAAAATATTGGATAAAATTGAATAGAATTGAATTATTTTAATGATCGAACGATTACCTGGAAAAATAGCTACATTTTACTAGATATGACGACTTTATATCTACTTATTTTGTCATAGATATTACACTCTGTATACATTCAAATACGTCCCAACTTTAAATTTATTACTAAAAGTTTCAAAAAGTATTTAAGATAATTTATAGAACACAACACTTGACTTTCGTGTCGTGCCTAAAGTACTTAATGTGGTTTAATGGTATATTGTAACTGTAATTGCAAAACGTATTTTGCAACACTGTTTTCCTCTTCTGGTGGGATTGTTCCTTTACGCTTTATGCTTTGTCGGGACATTCGCTCTCTCATCTCTCTGGAGTTGAATAACATCAACTCTTCAGAGTTAAGGATAAGTAATCAGTTCTTTATGGCAACCGTCGCATTGAAAGCCGAAATGAAATATGGTCGGAGAAGTGATAATCAAAAAAACTTCAACGTTTTTGTCAAGTGGACTTAAAAATTGGAAAGGCTCTGTTCTACAACGAGTAATAAATTGGAGAATCTTTGAAAAATTCAAAGGCAAATAATATGAAAACCATAAAAAGTTTTTTTGGAACATTATCTACGGTGTACTGTACTCAATTGTTTAAAGGGAAATAAATGATGATTAGTATGTAATTTGCACTTTCCTTGCCCGCAAAGTCACTGTCTTTTTGTTATTAAATATGTTTTATAAATAAGCTAGAATTAACTTTATTTTATTTATAATAGATAACTGTTTGGAATTATAAATAATAATAATCACATCGCCATTATGAATAATTTTAAGAATTACTAAGTAAAAAACCCTCAGATACAGGGTGTTTCAAAAAAAGGTAACCCCGTCTCTATGCATGTTTTACGATTTTGCCGAAACTACTGGCAACATTGTAATGAAATTGTATACGAATATGTTTTGGAAGCTGATACATCCCATGAATTTGTTTTTATATCTGATTCTCATAGAGGGCGCTAGTTACACGGATCGTACTAAATATTAGTCAATATAACTTTTTTAAGAGTACAATTTTACACGAAAAAGGTACTCTTGGTAAAACTCGATCTGTATACCGTTTTCGGAATATTTTGATTTGAAAATTCTGAAGTAAGTAATAAAGTTCTAATAGGTATACCTCTATTTTCTCTAAGTGTGCCATGGAAATATGACATTTATTAATTGTTATGACGATAAATCAACAATAATTAGTTTTGAAACCTTGTTATTTGTAAAATCAAATCAAAATGTACTCAAATGTTGAGTACACTGACATGTTATTAACATTAGGCGAATGTTTAGGATGTTCTAGTGCAACTGTGACACGTTATGCAGAAAAGATTCCTAGAAGAAACTTACCAAGTAAAAAAACGTTTAGAGACATTGAACGACGTTGTCGAGAAACTGGAAATGTGAGACCAAATAAAATAAATTTTTGTAGACCAAAAACAACAAGAACAATTAATAAAGAAAATAATATTTTAAATTTACTTAGTCAAGATCCAACAGTTAGCGTAAGGAATATAGCAAGACAAACTTCGGCTTCAAGTACTTGACGGATACTGAAAGAACAGCAATTACATCCTTATCATTACAGGCAAGCCCAAGAGCTCTTGCCAGATGATCTACCGGTTAGAGTGGATTTTTGTGAAACATTGCAACAAAGGACAGTCCACACTCCAATTTTTTTACGCGACAAGGCATGTTTAACTCCCATAATGCACACTACTGGTGTTATAAGAATCCACGGGTCAAAATGATATCACATTACCAACACTCATTTAAAGTTAATGTTTGGGCAGCAACTTTGGGTAACAAATTAACAGGTTATCATATTCTACCTGGAAATTTAAATTGTAATATGTATTTTGATTTTTTAAACAATTCCTTATTCGAGATATTAGAAGATTTAACGCTAAACGAGCAAAGATCTTTATTTTTTATGCACGATGGAGCTCCACCACACTTTGATAGAAGGTGTCGTAATTGGTTGAGTACTCATTTTCCGAATCGATGGATTGGTAGAGGTGCAGAAGCTCCGATTCATTGGCCTCCTTAGTCATGCGATTTTAACCCTTTGGACTACGCAGTTTGGTCGTATATTAAGGAAAAAGTCTATGCTACAGAGGAAAATTCACGCCAAGAATTGGAATAAAGAATTCAACGTCAATTTAATGACATCATAGCTGATCCCCTACCGTTTAGAAGGTTAGTGGAATCTTTAGAGAAAAGAATAGACTTGTGTATTCGCGAAAACAGAGGTCATTTTGAACACTTACTATAATTGAATTTTATTTTATGTTCTTCGTCAATAATTTAATTTTCTTCTTGTCAGTTTTGTTTAATTATTAACTACTTTATACCAGCATCAATTATTACTTCAGAATTTTCAAATCAAAATATTCCGAAAACGATACACAGTATCGAGTTTTACCAAGAGTACCTTATTTGTGTAAAATTGAATGATATTTAAGTTTACTTGAAATTTTGATTAATAATTATACTCAAAAAGTTATATTGACTAATACTTAGTACGATCTTAGTACTATAAAAACAAATTCATGGGATGTATCAGCTTCCAAATAATATTCGTATAAAGTTTCATTACAATATTGCCAGTAGTTTTGGCAAAATCGTAAAAAATGCGTAAATTTTTTTTTCTTCAACTTGAAGATGTTCATAATGTTCGAATCAGCTGTGAAACTGTTCGCCAACGTCTCAAGGAAGGTAATTTGGTAAATCGTATACCTGCCAGAGGGCCAGCCTTGACCGTAGCTCATCGGAGAGCGCGTTTAGACTTTGCACAAAATCATATCCATTGGTTGGAGGCTGATTGGAATAGAGTTCTGTTTACAGATGAGAGCAGATTTGGGGTGGCATTTCTTTAACGGGTCGTACAGACTTGGTGGTGTTCAATAACCATAACATCAACACTCACCGATATATTGTTGACGTTCTTCAAGACCACGTTGTGCTATTTGCTCCGTATATTGGCGTCATTTTGTTCTAATGCACGACCAGACGTTGCAAATATAGTGCAAAATTATTTAGAGGAAGTTGGAATCGACTTTATGGAATGGCCAGCAAATAGTGCCGATCTCAATCCTATAGACTTACTTGGTAGACGTCTAAGGAATTTTCCTAATCAACCAAACACTCTGCAGGAACTGGAACAACGTCTTGTCCAAATGTGGAATGAACTGGATCAGAATATTTTAAGACCGTTTATTTTAAGTATGAATCGTCGCGTCGATGCCAAGCTGTCATTCGTAGCAGGTGTGGGAATACGTCTTATTAAGCAAAAAAACTTGAACAATTTCTATTTTTAGAATTAGAGATTTTGTTGTTAATTGTTTTAAGATTGTGTTAAGTTTATGAATATTGAAGATGGTTAGCGACAATATCACTACATATGTTTGCTTTACAAAGTAAAGTAATACGAAATAAAATGCTTTTCATTTCAGTTAATATTTTTCTGTTATATGGTTAGTTTTAAAGTGGTGCGTTAATTTCTTGGAGCAGTGTATAATATGTTACACTTAAAATTTACGCGGGAGCTATATGTGCTTGCTGTGGATTTCCGAGTTTGACTCTGAGTTGAATAATTATGTATATTAAAAAATAATCTATACTAAAGAAAAAACTAATGGAGAACTTTACATTCCACTTTTTTGTTTTACTCGTTTACCATGTAGAAACAAATCAAATTCCTTGTAATATGCAAAATATATGTGTAGAGAGATTTTGATTAATATCCTGGTTTCTCTCAGTGTCTACATTCAATGCAAATAAGGCTTGTCTGGTATCAACGTTATTAGGAACTTCAAGCAGTTACTTATATCAAGCGGTGATTTTGAATATATCCTGAGCATTTATAATTCTTAAGAGTATTTTCTTAGAATAATATATCATTTTGTAACATCTCGAAATAAACAATATTTTTAGATAAAAAATAGACATTTTTATAAACAACAACAATAAGTTATATTTTTATTTAAAATATGTTTAGTATGCTTTGTTAAAAAAAAACTTTTTCTCGTTCAAAATTTATGTGAAATACAATACTTTATGTGAAATACAATATTACATCGGTTGAAATACACTCTGGACCACAATTAACCGCCCACCTTAAAAATGGATAATTTTTGATTTCTTATATCTCCTAAGCTAACCTCCTCTGTGGCTCAGTGGTACGAGCGTCTACCTTTAAACCTAACAGGTCGTGAGTTCGAATCTCATCTGGGTGGAAATTTTCGTTTATTAAAAATTAATAAATGAAAATAATTTCTATCCTTGTGCGATCGGTACTCACCGGAGGGACCGCAGACGTTCGGATACAATTAGCGTCTCTTAGCAAAGACAATGACGTCGACTTTGCTAAGTATCAAGACAATTACTCTACACACACACACACACACACACACACACACACACACACACACACACACACATACACACTACACTAGGTACCTGACTGTACCATGCCAATGATCTTAGTTGTCGAGGCATTAACTCAATAATAATTATATCTCCTAAACCTGTTATGGTTTAGTTATTAGATAATATGTTATAGCCTTATTCCTTATTAATGGTCATGAGAGTAAAACGGCTCGAGAAAAGATCTAATTTAAACACAATCGATATTAAAAAACTCACTAACAAAGAAACCGAAATAAAAGTACGAGAACAACTAGGAAAGAAAATAAAGGACATTAACGAGAACACGTCGGACATAATAGGGAGATGGGATAAATCGAGGGAAGCAATCCAAACAACATGCGCGACTCTATTAAAGCGTGACCGACGAAAAAAGAAAGAATGGATGTCTGATGAGATAAAGGATATGATGGATGAAAGACGTAAATTCAAGAATAAAAATGCAGAAAAATACCAGCAGATCCACAAAACCATAAGAACGAAAATTCGAGAAGCCAAAGAAAAATGGTTTTCCAACGAATGCAGGGAAATAGAACAATACGAACGAAAATACGACAGTTACAATATGCACAAAAAAATAAAATCGATGACAAACAAGAGGAAATTCAATAAGTCACCCAACAGCATAAAAGATAGCGATGGAAATCTTATTTCGGAGCCATCAACGATCTTAAAAACATGGAAATCATACATAGAAAAAGGAGAAGGACAAACAGGACCCTTAATCCTTAAATCGAAGATAGAAGATGCCATTGCAGCACTAAAAAACAATAAGTCAGCAGGTCCGGACAATGTACCCTGCGAAATATTAAAGATCCTATGTAAATCAGACAAACAGTTCCTTGATAATCTAGTTGTACTTTTTAACAACATATATAATAGCGGTAAAATCCCGGAGAACTGGCTACAGTCAACATTTATTACAATCCCGAAGAAACCAAATGCCCAGATTTGTGATGACTACCGGCTTATAAGCTTGATCAATCATGTCACTAAAGCGTTCACTAAGATCATTCACAGAAGAATATATGATAAATGTGAGTCAAATATTGACAGATCGCAGTTTTGTTTTCGGAAAGCACTTGGAACTAGAGAAGCAATTTTCGCTCTCCAGGTGCTTATACAACGGTGTAGAGACGTTGATAAAGACGTGTATCTGTGCTTTGTAGATTTTAGAAAAGCATTTGACAATGTCAATCATGAACAATTGATAGGTATTCTGCGAAAGACAGGTATTGACGACAAGGACATTCGAATTGTGGCAAACCTATACTGGGGTCAAACAGCAAGAGCAAAAATTGGCAACGAACTCACTGAAAGCGTGCAGATCAAAAGAGGTGTCCGTCAGGGGTGTATATTATCCCCACTCCTATTCAATATGTATTCCGAGGAAATATTTAACAAATGTATGGAAAATGCAAATGAGGGCATTAAAATAAACGGGGAGTTAACGAACAATATAAGATACGCCGACGACACGGTGATCCTTGCCAGTACCATAGACGAATTACAACAAGTAATGGAAAGACTTTATTCAGTTAGTGAGAAATACGGCCTGAGCCTCAACTTCAAGAAGACAAAATGGATGCTGATAAGCAAAAAGCAACAACCTGCTCGACAATTACGGATAAGTAACATATTAATTGACCATGTAGAGTCTTATGTGTACCTTGGCACCAACGTAAATGCAAAATGGGAACAGACCATAGAAATTAAGGCGAGAATAGAACGAGCTAGAGCAGCATTTAGCAATATGAAAAAGCTCCTCATAAGCAAGGATTTGTCTCTTCCCCTAAAACTACGTATAGTTAAATGCTACATTTTTTCGATCTTGCGTGGATGCCTGGACGCTGACGGAGACGCTAACGAGAAAACTAGAAGCATTCGAAATGTGGGTGTACCGACGCATTCTTCGTATATCCTGGACCGAACATGTCACCAACATAGAGGTACTCCAAAGAATCGGAAAGGAGAAAGAGATCGTGAATACAATTAAACAAAGAAAGCTTGAATATCTAGGCCACATATTGAGACACGATAAGTACCGTCTGCTACAATTGATTGTCCAGGGAAAAATAGACAGTAAGCGAGGGCCAGACAGGAGAAGACACTCGTGGCCCCAAAATCTGCGGAAGTGGTTCGGGCTCACATCGGTCGAACTATTCAGAAGCGCCGCAAACAAGATCAAAATTGCCATGTTAATAGCCAACGTTCGCAACGGACAGGGCACTTGAAGAAGAAGAAGCCTTATTCCTTGAAAATATATTTATGATAATATTGTTGCTAAACAGGTAAATTTTCATTGTATACCGGGTGTACGAATCAAACTGTATTTTTTCTTAAAGTTTGCATCACCCTGTAGAATATTCTAGCATTTGTAGAATACTAAAATTAAATCATAACTAGAGCCTCATGTTTTTTCAACATTTTGTTTTTTGATTGATTTGCTTGTGTGGGATAATATAAAAGTTAGGTGCTTTAATAACTAGACATGTTCTTATCAATTTTTATCTCTGCGGAAGAGGAAAAATAATCTTTTTGAAAAAAATTCATTTGTTACAGTAAAAATCTAATGAATAAAATCTTCGAAAAAAATTAAAATTAACAATATTTTGAAAAACAAAGTCTAATTGAAAAAAAATTGGGTATCAATAATGGCTGCTGCCGCCTCTAGCCCTTATGACTTCTTGACGCCGATTTGGCAATCCATTCATGATATCCTGGATATTAGATTGCAAGATATTGTGCCACTTCTCTACCGCAGCTATCTTCAGCTCTTCAAAGGATGCAGGGGCTGGTACTCTTGCTTTTACCCGTATTTTAAAGTTGTCCCAGATATGTTCAATTTTATTAAGATCGAGACTGTGTGCTGACCATGGTAGAACTTGAATCACGACCTCATTAAGGTACTCACGGGTAGATCTTGCTGTAAAGCAACGTGCATTGTCATGCATTAGTCTAAAGTTATCACCAATGGATGGAGCAAAAGGCTGACATGGTCTTGGAGAACTTCTTGCACGTATACTTGGGCATTTACACTGCCTCTACAAGATCAGTACGCGCTTCGTAAGAAATACCTCCCCATATCATTATTGTTCCTCCTTGGTAAGCCACTCTTTCGGTTATAGCGCATGTAGCAAATCTTTGATTTTGACGACTATAGACACGTTGGCGCCCATCTGGACCTTCTAGGGCTATTCTGCTCTTATCTGAAAACAGTATATTCTTCCATTCCGCCATAGGCCACTTAGCATATTCTCGCGTAAAGTGAAGTCTAGCCCTACGGTGTTGTGGTTCAGTTGTGTTCTCACACTAAGCAGTTGTGCTGCTTGGTATACAAGGAAAATTTATCTGTTTAGCAACTATATTATTATAACGATATTGTCAAGGAATAAGGATATAACATATTAAAAAATCACTTAAATCGGACAACAGGTTTAGGAGATATAAGACATCAAAAATTACCCATTTTTAAGGTGGTCGATTAATTTTAACCCAGAGTACTTGATTGTCCCAAATTCCAATGTAAATGTTCCCTAAAAAATCGTAGTCCAGCCACTCTGTGTCGTGGAAGTAAGTTGGGCCCAGTTGTTGGTCTGAAACTTTGCAAACCAAATTCATGTAATCTTCAACGAACTGCAAATACACATACATTATTGCCACAAACCCCTTGAAGCTAATTTCTTGTGTACACCGCTGTTAAATAACGATCCCGCAAAGCGTTGACTCATAAAAAGATCATCCAAAGCAGTCGTTTTGCGTTTTCTGCCACTTTCTGCTTCACGCCTGTTTGTTCCAGTTTGTATAAAACGTTCCAATACCCTTTGGATGGTAGAGCAATGAGTGTGTAGTACTCTATAGCCACATATTCATAATTTCGCCCATCTTCAACAACTTTTTCTTCAGATGCAAATCCACTAATGGATGTTAGCGATTACATTTTCCATCAATTCTCTATTTTTTGCAATATGAATCAGATATTGTATGTCGTTAATCCCTGTCCATTGCCTTATGTTTCGAAGCCAGGACATTTTCTTGCGTCCCATTCCTCTCTTGCCTTCAATTTTACCCTCGATTATAAGTTGATACCATCTTCAACTAGAGCAACGGATTTCGCTCAATCTTCGACACTGAAATATGGATTTTATATCGAAGGAGAGGTCGTATAAAGGGATTTGTTTCTCTGTGTATACTGGTTGGGTTTGATTATAGTTATTTGGATGTATGTTACGGTGTGGGCATCTTGGTGAGAAGGCGGGATGGGAAGCGTTGCAGTTCAGTCATTTGGGATCAGATATTGTGGGACTCGCAGTAGACCTATGCTCTAGTCTATTTTTTTGGCTTTCTCTGTTGAAATATCCGCTTTTGCAACATTTCGAGCAATACTTCGAACGGATCAGAACGGAATTGCTGGATCGTGGAATGTCGCAATTTAACCGTCCTCCCTCGATCTTAATACCGCTCGAAACTGCTTCGGCGAATTTGCCGAACGGAAATTTGATTTCGGATAAATTATCCTCGATAGTTTTTAGGAAGAGGTTTTTTGCGATGACGGCTATGACTAAATGAAAAGTCTGAGAATTATTTGAAATGGGGTGGGAATTTTGGGGTTTGCTAGTTAGCTTTGAGGTAAACGTGCAGTGATTAAGATCTTTGACACTAATTCGAAGAACCATCATCAATCATAGGTAAACAAAATGTAAGTGTCAATACGACATAAAGATAACATTCACCAAAGCCACCTTGTCCTATTACAAGACATCTCCAAAATAATCATAATTAAAAAAGACCTAAATTGTGGGTGGCAAATTCATTTGGCTCTAAAAAATGAACTAAGGCATATTTTGGCATAAAACAAAAAGCACAATGCTTAGGAAACATATTGCAATCGAAAAATAAGGTTTTATTTTTATGGATTAACCCATTAGCACTTACAGTCACCATATGGACCCAGCTGTAAAAGTATTGTTTAACACAATAAAATAATACTAAAACAGGCAACCAACATGACATTTACCGCATGTATACTTTATTTAGACTTCTTTGAACCTGCGTTAATGAATACTCATTAGTGTTTTATTAGATTTCACAAGCTAAGGAAGTTAGAAAATCATGGTTTAGTAAAAAGTGTTTGACAATGGACATCCGATTTATATAACTAAATTTTCAGTACATTTTTTTGGGAATACTAGGATCAAATCAATTTTACTTATTTTAAAAGATCTTAAAATATAACGTAGTGTGCATATTTTTGTATCAAAATTACAAGGGGCAGTTAAAAATTAATGTAAATATTGTTGTACCCATATGAACCCTCTAGGCGGTTATGTAGTCAAAACATATCTCTTTATAATTTCAGTGGAATTACACTACAGAAAGCTTTAGATATAGCATATGAAAAAGATCATGTAACAGCCATTTTTATTGTGCCGCCTGAATCAAATTTCCTTAAATATGAGGATTCAGGTAACGAAGACGAAGGTGGTGACCCGGATAACTTGAATCCTCGTCAACTTCGTGCAGGTGCGGAAGTTGTATTTGCAGACTCTGAACGTCTAGGAGGTGTACAATCAGACCTAGAAGCAAGCTATGATAAGAAGTTGCAGAACGTAAATAGTTCTTACGAAATAAAAACTAATACAAATCCCTGAATGTTAATTGGTCTGCCAGAGCCTACAACTTATATTGACGGAGACCTTCATTATACGCCGCGCAACTTTCCAAAAGGGGATTACAGTAAATATTCAGAGATGAGTTGTGTGCAATTATTTATTACTGATGAGTTGCTAGAAATAATAGTGTCTGAAACAACAAAATATGCTCTACTGATAAATCAACCGAACCCTAACGTGACACTTCCTGAATTAAAAGTATTTATGGCAATTCTCTTAGTAAGCAGATATAATAAGCTACCATATAAAAGAAGCTACTGGGAGAGAAGCCCTGACATGCAAAATATTCTGGTGTCTGATGCCATGAGACGTGACAGGTTTTTACAAATTTGTCGTTGAGTTCATTTTGCAGACAATAATAATATAGATAAAAATGACAAAATATACAAACTAAGACCACTCACAGATATGTTAAAAAAATCGTTTATAGAGCATTTTGTCCCAGAAGAAAATATAGCTTATGATGAATCGATGATACGCTACTTTGGGCATCATGGATGCAAACAGTTTATCAGAGGAAAGCATGTAAGGTTTTTCTATAAGGTGTGGTGTATGAAAACACCTAGCGGATATTTGATAAACTTTGAAGTATATCAGGGAGAAAATCCTAGATCTAATGAAGAATATCAAAAATATTTCGAAAAAGCTACAGCTCCCATGGTACAGATGATCGAAAAATTGGGTGACAAAGGATCACTAAGATACAAGTTTTTCGTTGATAATTTATTTACCAGTACAAACTTGTTAAGTACTTTAAAAGTTAATGGGTACGAGGTTACAGGTACTGTGAGGGATAATAGAATTCCAAGAAATTGTCCAATTGTTACCAAAAAGACGATCGAAAAGAGGGCACGAGGGGAATATTGTTCAACATTGAATAAGGAGACTGGTATTCAATATTTTTGCTGGAGGGACAACAAAGTTGTAACAGCTGCAAGCACATGTTTTGGTGTTCAGCCGGTCATTACAAGTATAGTAATACAGTATAGTAATATTGCAGTATATTAACAGCATGGGAGGAACTGATCTCATGGATAGTAATATATCTTGGGCAAAAGAAAGAGGTGCGCAATACCAGTTTGCAGTTCAAAAGAGCGTACAATTTGCGAAAAATGAAACGTTGGGCTTTGCATTTCATGTTTTAAACCATTTCATACAAATGGGACAAATTAATGAATTGTTTCAATATTTGATCTTGCCAAAAAAAAAAGAGTTTTTTTTTTATTTTGGCTTAAATTTAACAAAAATAAATTGTTTTTATTTAGTTTTAAATAAAATTATTGCATATAAAAAGAATTTTCTTTTCTCGGCGCTAATGGGTGAATCCCGTACAATAAGTCAAATATAAAATTTTATCAAAATCTGACTATACCAAATTAAAATTTATAAATTTATACACAGTGTGCTAAAAGATCATCAAAATGGGACTAAAAATAAAAAATTTAAATATTTTAAATTTGACCAAAATTTTCGCCGTTGCGTTTTTTTGCATCTGAGAGCATATCAAGAACATGAGCTTCTTCTCTTCTCGTGCCACTCCTAGCGGAGATTGGAAATCATCATGGCCACTGCGAGTTTGTTAGCAGCGCGCCTCAAAACTTCAATCGAACTACACCCGAACCATTCACGTAGATTACGAAGCCACGACATTTTTCTTCTTTCCACACTTCTTTTGCCCTTAATTTTGCCCTACATGATGTTTCTTAAAAGTTCGTACTTTTCACCTCTCACAATGTGCCCCAAGTATTCCATCTTTCTAGTTTTTATCTCATTTAGAATTTCGCATCTTTTGTCTAAAGTTTGGAGAACTTGCGTGTTAGTGACGCGGTCCATCCATAATATTCTGAGAATGCGCCTATAGCACCACATCTCGAAAGCTTCGATGTTTTTTATGGTCAACTGTTTTAGTGTCCAAGCCTCAACTCCATATAACAGGGTAGAAAAGACATAACACCGCAGCATTCGTATTCGTAACTTTATATTGATATCACGATTGCAAAAGAGTTTGCGCATTCTATTAAAGACTGATCTAGCGATTTCTATTCTACATCTAATCTCTTTTGTTTGATCAGTATCGTCTGTGATCCAAGCACCTAGATATTTATAACAGGGCACACGCTCAATTGTTGTATTTTCTATTACAAGATTAGCTCTGATGTTCTTTGATTTCGTGATTACCATAAATTTAGTTTTTTTCAAATTATTTTTCAAGCCGTAACTGTTACAGTATATATTGAGACTTTGAACGAGATGTTGTAGTTCTACTAGCGTTCCCGTTAGGAGAACTGTATCGTCAGCATACCTTATATTGTTGATCGTCTCACCATTTATTATCAGACCAAGACCTTCTTCCTCGAGTGCTTGTTCACAGATAGCTTCACTATACAGATTAAATAAAAGTGGCGATAAGATATATCCCTGCCGGACTCCTCGACGGATTTGAATTTCTTCTGTTAGTCTGCCCTCAACCTTGACATTTGCTGTTTGGTTCCAATATAGATTGCATATAATTCGAATATCTCGGCTGTCTAAATTTTTCTTTATTAGAACATGTCTTAGTGGTTCATGTTGTACTTTGTCAAAGGCCTTTTCGAAATCAATAACATGAGCTAAAAAAAATTTAATACATTCTTACAAAGATAAAAAGAATAAAAATTGGTCGTTTATAAATTTAATAGAATTTAAATTCAATTTGGTGTTTACATTTTTTGCCACTTTATTAAACATAATGGAATATTTAAGTTTTAATAAACGGAAATTAAAAAGACGTAGCGACTTTAACTCGGGAAACGCACTAAACAAATTCTGAGCATCTTTCAATTTCAGTTTCAATAAGCAATCTCGGAGCTAGAAAATAATATTTTTCTGTGGAAATGCAAATGAACCGAAGCGAAATGCAATTTAATATTCGAAAGAACGGCTCTAGTCCGTCGAGATTACATTGCACTTCCCTAAAATGTAGAATACATTAGTTACTAGATCACTCGAGTCAGTTTGTGCAGTTTTGAAACACGTTTAAGTTGTTCTGTAAAATGTGTTTCCATATAATACGTTTTTTTGTACATAATATTGTTTTCTGTTAGTGTTCAATTTTTCACATGTCAAAAGAACAATATTTTTTTTTGTTGTATTCACTATAATTTTAACTAAATATATTGCCTACCACATTGATTGCCTACTTTTTTTTTACTAAAGACACTGAAGTGTACTTACATTAAAATCTGGCCAGTAAGACCAATTATCAATTTGTTTCTAACTTAAATTACTAATGAAAACCTCAATGAGGTGTCTACTCACTAGTATCTTTCCTATTATTTCTAATAATAAGCATTAAATTTAGCAGGCATACTCGAACAACACTTTGCTCTGCTTTTCACTCACTCACTATACCAGTTCAAAAGGCTTTGTTCTTTTGAGCCTTCTCTCTAGGTTCGTATTGTCGAGGAGCTGGATAGCCTCGACGTTTACATGATGATGGAGTCGTTGTTCATGGCTCCCTGCAAATTTCTTGATTATCTAATTGACATCTTCCATCTTGAGGTCCCGGTGAAGATCGTTGTTCCTAACGTACCAAGGCGCATCTACGATGTTCCTTAGCACTTTATTCTGGAATACCTGGATTACTTTGATGTTACTAGGCTTGGCACAGCCCCAGAGTTGGCAACCATAGGTCCATACTGGCCTCAGTATTTGTTTATAGATTAGAAGTTTATTATTTATGGATAGAGAGGAATACCTTCCCATCAAACAATACATTTTCTTGTAGCGGATGCGTAGTTCTTCTCTTTTCTTCTTCACGTGAGCTTTCCAGCGAAGTTTCGCATCAAGAGTGATCCCCAAGTACTTTGCTGATGTTGCACTTGGACATCATTTATTCTAATTGGAATATTTTTAATTCTCTTATTGGTAAAATTTACATGGACTGATTTATTCTCATTCAGCTTAATTTTCCATTTTTGGTCCATTCATGAATTTTATTTATTGAATTCTGTAATTTTTATGTAGCTTCTTCGACGGTGTCACTTACTGCTAAGACAGCAGTGTCATCTGCAAAGGTAGCTATGGTGTCGTCTTCTAGTTCAGGTATATCACACGTGTATATTAGGTATAGGACTGGACCCAATACACTCCCTTGTGGAACACCTGCTTCAATATCCTTGAGATCAGTGTATGCATCTTCTTGTTTAACTCTAAAATGTCTGTTCGCTAGATATGATTGTAATATATTTTAATATTGTTTAGGCATGAATGGTTTAAGTTTATGTATCAAACCGTTATGCCAGACTTTATCAAACGCTTGTGCCACATCTAGGAAGGTTGCAGAACAGACTTTTCTTTTATCTAATGATCTTTCAATTATAGCAGTTATTCTATGCATCTGGTCAATTGTCGAATGCTTATTTCTAAATCCAAATTGATGATCTAAAATTATTTTCTTTTCTTCAATTATTTGCAGGAGGAGTTTTTCAAACACCTTGGACATCACAGGTAGGAGTGATATTGGTCTATATGATGTCACCTCATTTGGGGGGTTTCCCAGGCTTTGGTATCATGATCACCTCAGCTATCTTCCATAAATCTGGAACATATTGTAGTCTAAAGGCAGCATTTATTAAATTTGTTAATTTTAAGATAGCTTTTCTTGGTAGATTTTTTAACAGTCTTCCAGTAATGAGGTCATACTGATTGAAAAACATTAGATAAAAAAAGGCTTGTTTCTCCCTCTTTTTTCTACGTTTTGCTATTTTGCAGCTAAAATACTAAATTAAAACATTTTTAACCAACCGTATCTTATAAAAAATTCAATGATCGCCATTTTAATTAATTACGACTTTGCTTCAAAATGATTCGCTTTTAAGTTATAAGAAGGGAAAGTAGAAAAAAATTATAATCATTTTGAAATATTTTAATTTTTTAATACTCCCAACCTATTGAAAAGAGAGTAAAAGTTTAATTATTAATATTAAAGTTTTCACACAACTTTTTCTGCAAAAATCAAAATGCTAAAGTCCTTTTCCATCATATTGATAGCACATTATGTAATCAAATCCTCAACAGGTAAAAAAACCATAGGCGACACCCTATACTTATTTTGAAATAAATAAAAAAAAATTAATATTTTAAGATGCCGTCAACAATTCATTATCTTTTAAAAAAGCTTCTATAAAATAAGTGTCCACTAATCTCACTATACCTTTTTTGTGCCTAAAAAATGTCGGTATATATGCCACACGATTATTGTTAATTATACACGGATGATTAACGAGAGAATTCAATGTTTCACGAAATAAATTAATGTAAAAAGTAATTTAAAGGTGATTATTGTTTTCTATACAAGTTATCGCCTGACACAAAAAGAATACCTTCTTTGAACGCTAACCTGGAATTACTGATAAAGGTTCACTAATTATAGTTAAAGTAGTTTTTATGCCACATTACAGCTTATGCCAATAATGTAAATTAGAAATTGTTTGCATCTTCCATTTAGTTTGTAGATGTACATTGTTCATTCTTACCTACCTAAGTTTTTGGTGTCGACATTTTGTTATTTGCATTTAAAAATGACGTCGACAACAGGTTTTATCCCGGTTAAGTGTAGTTTTAAAGGTGCCTTCAGTCTAAGAGAGAAAAATATAATATTAAAGGGGTTGGAGAAGCAACAATTTATAGATTCCTAAAAGAAAGAAAAGGAGAAACTGTTCCATCTTCCAAGAAGAGTGGAGGGGGTAAACCCTTGGAAATTAAAGAAATACATAAAAACATGATAAGACGCAGCGTCCACTCATTTTTTTTTTAACAAAGAATTTCCAACATTGGACAAAATCCAAACATTAATTAGAGAAAACGAAGAGTTACCAATCATAAGAAACAAGAAATTATCGGGACTATTGAGAGAGATGGGATTTCGTTGGCAAAAGAATAGAAAAAAATCGATTTTAATTGAAAAAGATTACATTGTATGTTGGAGACGAAATTATCTAAGAACTATTAAAAAGTACCGAGAAGAAGGAAAAACAATTTTTTATTTGGACGAGACTTGGCTAAATGAAGCTCATACTCTACCATATCTATGGGTTGATACAAATGTGAAAAGTTCCCGTCAGGCATTCATCGAAGGTGTATCTACTGGAATAAACAATATTCTCGTTGGAAAAGGACGCAGACTCATAATAACCCATATTGGAAACGAATACGGTTTTATCAATGGTGGATTATTAAGTTTTGCCTCAAAATTAACCCAAGATTATCACGAGGAAATGACTGCTGACGTTTTTGAAGAATATTTTGAGCAAATGTTGGATTTAATTCCAAAAAATTCTGTCATAGTCATGAATAATGCTAGTAACCATTCAAGACTAGAAAAAAAATTGCCAACAAGGACATGGAAAAAAGGAGAGATAATCGAATGGTTGGATAAACACGCAATTGAGTACAAGGAGAGTTCGACAAAAAAGGAATTATTACCTATTGTAAGGCAACATAAAGCAGCTTATAAAAAATATATAATTGATGAAATGGCATTAAACCGTGATGTAATTATTTTACGTTTACCCCCATACCACTGTGATCTGAATCCGATAGAAAATATATAGTCTCAAGTAAAAGGTGAAGTCGGACGGAACAACAAAACTTTTAAATTAGAAGACTTACAACAATTATTAGAACATTCCTTATCAAAAGTAACTCCAGAAAATTGGAAAAATGCTGTTAGTCATGCTCACAAGGAAGAAAATAAAATGTGGAATTTGGATAATATGTCTGATGCAATGCTGGAACCGGTAATAATTAACATTGAAGTTGAAGATTCCTTAGATACTGAAGAAAGCAGTGAATCTAAAATGGAATTTGATTAAAATAATATTCATTTTTTTACAAATCGGCATCTGTTACGACCACAAATTATTTTATATATAACCAATAAAATAAACATCTTACATTTCTTGCAAATTTATTAGTACCTGTTAATCTCCATGACTCCGACACTGGCAACTTTATTTAGGGATTAGTAACCCTCAAAACTATTGTATTCTATTCTGATTCAACCTTTATACCTGGTAGTCATACTCAATTTAAAATTGTTTTCCTATATACTTCTGTAAACTTGTTGACAAATATCTATTTTTTATTGAGTCACTCGTATTAACATTTTAGGGATTTGCATACATAATGTGCTATCAATATGATGGAAATGGACTATACTTCTCACATTCAAATGTAGTTGTTTCTTCACAGATCTTCCTTGGTCTACAAAGTTTTGGTCATATCGATAAGAAACATAATTAAAAGCAAAGTTAAAAATATAACAATAAAAATGATTTAGACGAATTTGTTAAAAAGTTTTACAAATATTTTTTGTTTTTCTGTGCAATTTATTGCTTCCATTTTTATATTAAGGTTATTAGAATTGTGTCTCAGTCAGCAGTAAATGGGATTATTAATAATTTTTGCAGCATAAAATAATCATTAATTCCGAATTGTGCCCTTAAAAGCCAAATATCCGAGCGCTCGAATGCATAAATATCACTGCATCGTAATCTATAGATCACCCGAAATTGCTCTCACTACCATTTCATGCACTGCTTATCGACTCCACGGAATAACTTTGTAAATGGATGGTTTCCATGTTTTTCTCGTACCGCGGATTCCGTTTGTAATCGAAATTTTCAAACCGGCCATCGTTATTGACAAGTCATTTAACCTCCCAAAACGGAGTACAAAGGAATTGGAAAAAGTTTGGAATTACCTAAACAATAGATTTCAGCTTCAACGATTAAACTTTTGTCAGGGGGTGGTTAATTATTTACAAGTTGTACGGAATAAAATTGAAAGGGTCGACACGGCGAATCGATACCCGTGAAAAGTGTTTTCTCTGTTTCTCAGAAAACCAAAAGGTCCCACTGGCTACGAAGGCCTCTAAATATTTTATTACTGGACCCAACGATCATTTAGACGCCCCGAAAATACTTATAGGAAAAATCTTTCGACAAAATTGGCACTTAATTTGGCTTCTTTAATTTTAGAGTAGATGGGCATACAGAAAATAAATAAATTCCTGTTTTAGGCAATATACATTATAAACAGATTGCAATTTATATACCTACTAGTTTTAGGTAACTGTAAATGTTATTCTAGATAGGTATATCTTATCTATCTACGAGGGTGGTTTGAGATAAAACTGGCCTTTGATAGATAAAACAAGTTTTTTGGAATTATATCGATTTATTTCTCAACATCGTCCCATTTTAGCTAGATACTCTTAGTAAGACGATGTTCCAATTTTTTTATCCCATCCGAATAGAGCTCGCATTCGTAATTGCTCCAGCAATTCCCTTCCAGCTTCCAGCAACCGGCTTCTGTCTCCGGCTTCTATATAACATGTAGCTTATAGTTTATTCGTCTTCCGGGTTTGGACCGTGTCATTTATCTGGAACACCAATGGGTTCTCCCCTTTCCCCTGTCATTGCTGACATTTTCATGGAAGCCTTTGAGTCTTTAGCCCTAGAATCTTACCCCTTAAAACCAAAAGTCTGGTTCCGCTACGTTGATCATACATTTATCTTCTGGCCCCATGGTCAACATACCCTTTCTGCCTTCCTAGATCATCTTAACTCACAACATCCGAGTATAAAATTCACAATGGAAGTAGAAAATAATCGGTCCCTTCCCTTTCTCGATGTGTTAGTCACCTCCAAGCCCAATGGCCGATTGGGTCACTCTGTTTATAGAAAAAAGACTCACACGAATCGTTACCTACATGCTTCATCACACCACCATCCTGCCCAAAAGAATTCTGTGATCAACTCTCTCATCCATCGGCCCATTTCAATTTCTGAACCTGACAACCTTAGAGAAGAACTTGGCCATCTGCAAAAAACCCTTGTCGCCAACGGTTACTCCAAGTTCACAATTTAAAATATTACACACCGACATCTACATCCCCCTTTACACCCTAGGACGACAAATTCAGAATCTTCGGGTAATACTCCTGTGGCTTTTCTTCCGTATATTCAAAGTGTCACTGATAGGATTGGCAAAATTCTTCGCAAAGAAGGTATCAGGACTACTTTTCGACCACCCAAGAAAATCTCACAATATCTACCCTCTCCTAAGGACCCATTACCGCCCCTATCTTCCTGTGGTGTCTATTCTATTCCTTGTTCATGTGGACATGTGTATATTGGCGAAACTGGTCGTTCCGTCAAAACTCGCATTCAAGAGCATCAAAGATGCATTCGATCAGGTCTTTTCTCCCATTCTACAGTTGCAGAACACTGCCAAGAAACCGGTTATTCCATATTGTTTGAAAAAACCCATATTATTTCTAAGAGCCCCTTCTTTTATTCCAGGAAAATCCGCGAATCTCTAGAGATCAGAAAAAATCCACATAATATCAATCGAGAGGAAGGATATTACTTGCCTCCCATCTGGAATCTCAGTCTAGAGCCGCCGTCCGGTCCCGCTACCACGATGCAGCCACATGATTGGCCAGCGCGCCGATACGTCCCGACACGACAGGTCACTGCGACTATAAATAGAGCGGTAGCGGAGTAATCGTCGGATTCACTCCCCGCCTCTCGACGCGTTAGTGTTCTGAGCTGTTGGACGTGAATCCCTGTCCTGGCATTTGGTTTTCACCTCTGGCTGCGTTAAGTAGTTGAGTTGCTGTGACCAAATGCCCATTTTGGTAGTTAGTATTCGCCTCTGGTTGCGTTGAGTAACTGAGTTACCGTTGCTAACTACCCATCTTCCTGTCTTTTGATTTCTTTTTCTTTGTTCTCCTGAAGAAGCTACATACAATTGTAGCGAAACGTCGAGATGAACCCACTTTTGGGTCACTCACAAATGACACGGTCCAAACCCGGAAGAAGAAAAAACTATAATTCTGACTCTGGCCGTGGAAGCCTACGATTTCATTTAACATGTAGCTTCTCCATTTTTAAAAATTTTAAAGTGTTTGTTTGTCTTTGTGTATTGTATTGTTATGTCCAAAGTTACATGTATGACATTCTGCTCATGTCGGATAGGCCACAACTGACGAAATGCCCCTGAAGATGATCTATTGATCGAAAGTACTTGGGCAAGATTTAATTAATTACTGTGTTCGACATTTGCCTTGTATACCATCAAAGTTCAATTATTCGAACATTCAACCTTATATTGATTTTATTAATTGTTTGTTCGTTGTATCCGTTGTTTACTGCTATTTGCTTGATGATATTTAATTCTGTCTCAAAGTTGTATTTTGACATCGGAGGTCAAAGTTTCGGAGGTCAAGCACTTCACCTCCTCCATTTTAAAACTGAAGTTTTCTCTTGCCACTTGGTTTTTGATTGGAGCCTATATAAGCTCGGTAGGGTTCAGCTCACAATGATAAGGAGGGAGGCGATGTACAATTATGTTGTTTGCACAAGCCATTTCATTGACTGAATATTTCTCGAAAACGGGTATATGTATCCTCGCGAGGTTTAATAATTGTACTTTCAACATGTTGTCATCGAATGGTATATTTTTTTGAGAGAGCCAGTTGATTATTTCACTTTTTCGCCAGGCAGTCGTTGGTGACGGCTCCAACCCTCGACTGTGGTATGATGCATTGTCCATAACAACGACAGAATTTGCTTCAAGGTTTGGTAGAATATTTGAAAACCATCCTTCGAATCTTTTAGCGTCCCTTTCCTCATGGTAATCGTTTATATGTGCTATTATGAGTCTCCGTCCTTTACCCACTGGTGTTTTTAAACCTAATGAAAGCTCTTCAATAAAGGCTTGTCGACGACTTTTAATTTGAGCCACACCTTTGAGACAGTATGACCTTGATTTAGCCAAGTTTCATCTAAATAGTATACTTTTCGTCCTTCACGACGATACTCTCGGATTTTTTGTAGTTTAAGTAATTTCTTCGCGACAAAACAATTTCATCTTTTTTTAAAAAACACTATTCCTGCTTCTTTTCATATATTTAATGTTCATTTCTTCTAATGTTCGCAATAAAAGACGTTCGTGATATTTTGGGTATTGAATTATCGGAATTTATTTCAACTTCAACTTTCTTTAAGGTTAGGATTTCGTTCCGAAAAAAGAAAGCATGGAATTTCCTCCGAATAGCATATTTGGTATGATCTTTAAGCTGGATGCGGTTTCTATCTCTGGTTTTAATGGTTTCAACAGGTCCATCATCCAATTTGCCTTCACTTTGTTTAAAATTGTTTACAATTCTGTATACACTTTTAGGTTTTAGGCAGGTATAACTATTACCTTCTAACCTAAAATTATTATTTAATGTAATTAGAGGTAATGAATTTTGACAAGAGCTATGAGTCATGCCGATGCAGTACACAAGTTTAACTATAATAAATATATAACTATAATAAATAGTGAATTTTAAGTGACCAAAATTGTATATAACTTTGCGACATTATTTATTAGTCACTCAGATCATAATAAAGCAAATTATATTAAAAATATTCGATATTTGAAGCAGTATTAAATAATATGCATAATATTCATATTAACAATCATCAGTTATTACGTCGAAAACATTTTAAAGTTCATTAATTATTACTACATAAGCATTTGCAACATTTCGTTAGTTTAAATACAATTGGCTTCAGCTATGCAACACTGTAATTAAATCAAGTTGTCTAATTACTTCCCTTTGTCGAATCGCAGATGCACGGTTATTAATAATTCATGATTTTGCTTCAATTGAAACTCGACTAAGCTCACAATCCGAATCAGACTTAAACACAGTTTCCAATTTAATTAAAATGTGGGAAAAATGTCACCTAATTTTGTTGTCTTTTGATAAAACTGTTTAAAATAAGGTAGAAAAAACATTTTGTTAACTACTGAATCTATTTATTGCAAATTTTTATTAGTACAAGAAGTAAATATTAATCTTCACAAAGAAAAAGTTTAACTTGTTAACGTGGACCTGATGAATTGAAATGGTAAAGCCTGAAACTGGTCAAACGAATTGTAAGTCCTGTTTCTTTTTTACCTTTTCTCTTTTTTTGTTATTTTCTCATATAGCTTTGATGTCATATATTTTAATTTTTGTGGGATCATATATCAGAAAAACAAAGTCAGAAAAATCATATAACAGAAAAAAGAACTGCATATATATGCAGCATATTTGTGGGTGTCCTTATAAATGCATATACTATTCATATTTACTTGATTAAGAGTATATTACCACATATTTGAAAATATCACATAAATAAAATGGTTTTCTATATATATTTAGATAATAGTTTCTTGGAATTCACAAATATCTACTAAATCTACAAGTTTTATTGTTTGGGAAAGCCCATCTGGGAATTATTTATCAGAAGAATAGGGCCAACACGCAGCTAGGTATTATACAGTAAATTCGTTTTTAAATTCTTTTTACTAGCTGGCTAAGCAACTTGTGATTGTGAATGTTGTGCTTATAAAATAAAAATAATTTCTTTATTGAAAATATTCCGAAAGTAGCGAAACAAAAATCAAGTCTATTGCGGAGTTGGGTTGGTGGAAACAGTGAAATGAAGATTATAGACAATGAAAGTGTTTTCTGTACTATTTGTGATAAAAAGGTGAGTCCACTTATATTTTAACGATTTAAAAATTTAATTTAAAATTTCATTTTTGCAAGAAAATCGGTATACTTATACTAAACATGTAACAGTTTGAGTATTGGCGGTAGTTTTGGTTTCGAGAAAAAAAATATAAGTTATCTTAAAAAGTTGAAGTTCATATTATTGCAAACAACGAAACCTTCGAACATTACATTACAGATCTTACAGCAAATGACCAGACGTTATGGAAGAAGCTAAGAAGCTTAAAAACCATACACAATCATTCCTCCCATCCGTAAACCAAATGGCGAATGGACCTGTTCCAACAAAGGAAAAGCGGACGTTTTTGCTGAACATCTTACAAACATATTTCAAACAGAGCCACCAGACCCTGATGAAGAAGTGGAAGAACTAATTATCGCAGCATGTCAAATGTCCCTCCCAATTAAAAGTTTTACTCCTATAGAAGTCAGGAAAGAAATAAACAAACTCAATTCACGAAAGGCCCCAGGTTATGATTTAATCTCGGCACAAGTACTAAAACAACTTCCTCGCAAGACCATAACTTTGCTAACAGTTATATTTAACCGCATGCTAAGCTTATCATACTTTCCAAAAATATAAAAATTTGCTGAAGTCATTATGATCCTCAAGCCAGGAAAAGAGCCCAATGAAGTAACATCTTATCGATCCATCAGCCTACTCCCAACCGTAAGCAAAGTTTTTGAAAGATTGCTACTTTAAAGGATATATGCAGATCATGAATGCCTAACATTACTTCCAAAACATCAGTTTGGTTTTCGGGAAAATCACTTCACTACGCAACAAGTTCATCGAATGATAAATGAAATATTAAAAAGTCTTCAAGAAAAGAAATATTGCAAGGCTGTATTTCTAGACATCTCAGAAGCGTTTGACAAAGTTTGGCACAAAGGTCTGCTTTACAAATTTAAAATAGCACTATCCAGTAACTATTTCCTCCTAGTTAAATCCTACACATCGAATAGAAATTTCTCTATAAAATTCAAAGACCAACAATCCAACTTCTGTTCCATCAACTCCGGAGTCCCGCAGGGTAGTGTTCTAGGGCCGCTGCTTTTCTCACTCTACACAGCCGATATACTAGAGACTATACAATCGCTTTCTTTGCTGACAACGTAGCAATACTAGCCATAAATGAAGATTCCATACAAGCCTCACAAAACCTGCAACATCATCTGAACATACTCAGCGATTGGTATACGAAATGGAGAACAAAAGTAAATAAAACAAAATCAACTCAAATAACATTTACCAACCGTCACAATACATGCCCATCTGTAAGGATGGAAAATATAAGAATACCAACAGTAACAGACGCTAAATACGTCGGTCATTTATACGATAACGATAAATTCGTTGGTCATCTTAACCAACGTCTCACTTGGAAGAAACATATCTAGAAAAAAAAAGGCAGTTGGACTTAAAATTCCGGCAAATGTATTGGCTTCTTGGACGTAAATCAAAACTTAAAATCCAAAACAAAATTCTTCTATACAAAGCCATGCTCAAACCTATCTGGTTCTATGGACTACACCTATGGGGCTGTGCAAAGCCAACGTCGCTGAATATGATCCAAAGATTCCAGTCTAAAGTACTAAGATCGATAGTGGATGCGCCATGGTACGTAAGTAACCAAACTCTCCACTATGACTTAAAGGTTCCTTTCATCAGAGAAGAAATCCACCGAGTCACGAAGTCACAAAATGAACGTACCATGCACCACGAACATGAGCCAATAAGGGAGCCAATAAGGAAGACATCATTGGATGGCCCCCCTTCACGCACAAAGCCTGTATCACATATACTTAATACCCTTTTTTTGATATAGATTGTAAATAAACATAATTATAAAAAAATATTATTGCATTAGACTCATATTTACTAAACCGTTTTATTATAGATTCCATGTGAAAAAAATTCCAAAGTTACCAAGATCTGAAAACGGCTCTCTACCAATATAAACTATTTAAGGACTTCAAGAAACCACGCCAGCAGCTTCTGCAGAACAACATTATTCAAAATCGTCACACATCGACGGGGCAAGAAATGTTTGCAAAATATGTATGTAATCTTTTTGTAAGTTGCAATATCCCACTGTATAAATTGGATAGCAAGGTGTGTCAAAATTTTTTGAAAACATATTGTGAAGTAGAAAATAAGTCAGTACAGGTACCAAGTTCTTCAATTCTTCGCAAGAAATATGTGAGGGCATCTTACAAAGACGTTATTGAAGGTATTAAAAGCCGGGTAAGAGATGAATATCTGTGGATATCTGTCGACGAGGCTACTGACGCCAAATCGCGAATTTAATTATTGTTGATGACTGTAACAAGTCGTATTTATTCAGCGTAAAATGTTTAGAAAAAACCAACTATGCAACAATTGTTCGATTTGTTAATGAATCTTTGACAAATTTCTTTTTACCGAATCAAGTACCTTCTGAAAAAATTTTGCTACTAGTTAGCGATGCCGCTTCCTACATGGTTAAAGCTGTTACTAGTCTTAAGATTTTTTTTCGAATTTGATTCATTGTACATGCTTAGCGTATAGTTTAGACAGGATGGCAGAGAAAGTTACACTCGAGTTTCCAAATGTAAACACTTTAATCAACAATGTAAAGAAAGTATTTTTAAAAGCACAATTGCGAGTAGAAGTATATAGGGAGGTGCCAATATCCCTTTGCCACCGGAACCAGTGTGGACTGGATGCGGGACGTGGTTGAATAATGCCATATTTCTTGCAAATAATTGTACTTCAGGGATATTTCAAAGAAACAATAGTAAACTTTTCAGGGACAATTGGAAAAAAAATTAAAGATAAATTTAGTAAAGTTTTAAACCGGAATGAAGGCTTTTCTTAATTACGATCAATAAATAACATAATCAATGGAAGCTTTAACGAAGTTATTAATATGGATCGCTCGCTAGCGTCAAATTTTAGATTTGCGCCAATTACATCCTGTGATGTTGAAAGATCGTTTTCCTCATATAAACACGTATTAACTGATAGAAACCATAACATTACTCTTGAAAATATTGAACATTTTATGATTATATACCGTAACAGCAAGAACGAGGACATTTTCTTGTGAATTTTCATTTATATTTTTTTTATTAAATGTAGTAAACACTCTCTAAGTTATAATATAATTTTATTTCTCAGTATATCTCAAAATGTTTTTTAAGTGCATATATAAATGCATATTATAGCATATAATAAAGGCATATTTGTATACTTTTTAAGTGCATGTTGCATGCATATTTTAACCATTTGTTAGAGCATATAATCCAGTCTCTACTTATTAGGTCTTTCACTATGTAAGATTGGTAGAGCTCTTGTATGGTAAATCGTTTAATAAACGTTATTTTAGTTGGCCAATTCGTATGTGATAAGTGCATTACATAGGGTTAATGGTCTTAACAAAAGGATTTCTTCTTCCTCTTCTTACTTTATAAATAGGCTTAATGTCTGTTTTTCTTCGGTTTTTAGCCTCAATTGACGTTGTCTGACCATCTGTTCCTCGATCGTATCAATGATCTTCTTCCATTTGGCGATTTGTGTCTTGCTATGCATACTATTCTATTTTCTGTCATTCTTTCGATGTGTTGATTCCATTCCACTTTTCTTCTTTTGGTCCACGCATTTATTTCCTATATACCACATCTCGCTCGTATTTCCTCAATTCTTACTCTGTCTCTTAGAGTTTGGTTTGTTATTTTTCGTAAGACTTTCGTAACTTTCATTTCTGTTATTTTCAGCAGTCTTTGTGTTTTCGCCGTATCTGCTCTTGTTTCCGCTGTGTACGTCATTATCGGTCTTATTGTTGATTTATATATTCTGGTTTTCGTTTCCGTTGTGAGGTATTTGTTTCTCCAGATTGTGTTTTTGAGACACCCTGCTGTTCTGTTTGCCATGTTCACTTATTTTTGTACTTCTTCTTCCACTTTTCCGTATCTTGACAGTTTTATTTCCAAGTATTCAGTTTCCATCACTTGTTCTATTATTTTGTTATTTACAACTAGTTCACATCGTCTCGGTTCTGCTGATATCACTATCGCTTTAGTTTTCTCTGTCGAGATCACCATGTTGTATATGAGCGTCGTATCTTCGAATTCTTTAATTAATCTTTGTAGGTCATCTTCATTTTCGGCTGTTATTATGGCGTCGTCGGCGTAGCATATTATCCTTATTTCCTTTTCTCCCATTCTATATCCTCTTCTTTTTTTGTTATGAATTCATCCATAATCAGATTAAATATTAATAGACTCAGCGAATCTCCTTGTCTAATGCCAGTTTCATATTTGATAGGTTGCGATAGTTCTCCTTTACATCTTACCATCTTACAAATGATTTCGTGGGAAACAGATTTACAGAATTTAAAATGATGTGCGTGGTGATTTAATAAAATTTAATAAATAACGAAAATTTGACATAATTGACTTACACAAGTGACATAAACATAATTGTTTAATATTTTATTTATTATTTATTATTTCTTATTATGTTGATGTTGATTCTAATAATAAAAAAATGGAAGACATACCATTTGATGTGCTCATGTCATTTTGTTTCTTTGTTTTTAATTAATACCTTTCTAACAGGTTTTTCCTACTCGTCATTTAAGTTTCTGGATCGCTTATCAACACTCTATATTCCTTTGTTCAAAAAAAAGTTCAAACTGTTAGCATGTTATTCATGTTTTTTTTTCCAATTAACGATTAAAACTAGAAAGATTTGTGAACAATAAAGTTTGCTACTTTAGATCTAAGAGGTAAAACAGTAGGTTGAGAATTGGCTTAAACATTGCTGTGATATGTCCACAAAACGGCATTTTTCGTATTTCTTTTTGAATCGCGCGTACGGCAAAGATAAATATTCAAAACCAAAATGTTTAATCAATTCCCTTGATGGACGACGGCTTTAGAGAACCTCACTAAATAATTTTAGTCGGATGTTTTTGTCAATGGTCCTATCTATTCAGCCAAAGAGCTTGTTCGGTTGAATCGTGTGACCGTCCTCGGGGATACGGAACGGGCAAAACTATAAAGGATATGAAATATTAGTTTGAGATAAGACTTTTGATGCGTGGAAAGTGGACCCGGTCCCCGGGGATCTTATTCATTTTACGATCTGAACTTGTCGTTGGATAACATGTAAACATTTTTCTAAATTGTAACAAAACGAGAGGAGCCGGCCCGAGTATCTCGCTTCAAAATGGCGGTATGATATATTTAGCAGTAAAAATAAATAACCGACGTTAAACAAGAAAGAAATATATTTGAAATGACACACATAAAAGCTTTATGTCATACGTTTAAATGGCGCAGCCGATAGTATTAACCATGATCAATGTATATATATATATATATATATATATATATATATATATATATATATATATGTATATATAACGTTTTAGGGACGGAAAGTCTTAAAAATGATTATTATTATTAAGACTTTTGTCTTAAAGAATATTCCAAAACCAGTATCACCTTTTGAACAATTAATACAGACTAACGAATCTGCAGTGGAGGTGGGCTGGACATGTTGCTAGAATGGAAGACGGAAGATGGACAAAGAGATTATTGGAATGAAGACCAAGAGCCGACAAGCGAAGTCGAGGCAGACCACCCACCCGATGGACTGACGACCTAAGGAGAATAGAAACAAACTGGATTGCAGCAGCTAAAGATAGAGAGAACTGGAGACGTTTGGAGGAGGCCTATATCCTACAATGGATGTAAAAATGGGGCTGTATGATAAACCAATCTGCCTTTTGACCCTCTATATTCGTCTTTATAGAGGGGGTATCTGGAATCTTCAAAAGACATCTTAGTCCAGAACGCCGCCGCACTGACCTTAGTGCAGGATTCGTTCTGTGTACTCGCGGCGATAGTTCCAGAGGTACTTTAAAATGCCCTGTCGTCGCCGAGTCTACTTCGAACACCTACCTGCTAAATCAGACCCTCCACTGTCATCCAGCTATCCGGTAACAGCATGGCCGCTGTAAGGCCGGCATCCCTGTGCTAGCAAGGAGGCTCCCTGTCTCGTTCCAGGTAGCGCGTAGAAGACCCTCGTCGCTCCTAGTACGGCATAATTCAGTCTGAGCTACTTTTCTTGCTTCAACTTTAAGCATCTTTCACTCTTCCCTTTGCCATTGGTCCAGCTGTCTTTCTTCCTTTTTCTTTTTCTTAATCACTGCACGAATATAGCTGTATTTGTTAGTCCAAGCCGCTTTATTTTCAATTATTCTCTCAATCATTTCTCTAACTGTAACGAAATCTCACACCTGCCTCTCTCTCTCTCCATTATGTTCCTTTCCGCTATCCATCTGCTGCAATCTGACATCGTATGTATCACAGTCTCCGAGTATTCACAGTACAGGCATTCATCTGTGTTAGCCTTTCCGATCCTATAGAGATAGGTCCTAAAACACCCATGTCCTCTGAGTCCTTGCGTCAGGAAATAATCCAGAGTCTGTGGCCACAGTCCACCCAATCTATTAGGTTCTGGATCAGCATTTTCGTCCACTGTGCCACACCCTCCGTGTTGTTTCATTCTTCTTGCCATCTTTTAATTGAACTTTCCCTTTCCTGTCTTCTCTTGGCCACAGTAAAGTTTGTGCCTCTTATAGATCTTTTTTCTGTCCACTGCCAAAACACGCAACGATCTATTTATAATATTTATAATCATTCTGGCTCATCCCGGGCCACTACCAGTACAACGAGGTCATTCGCGAATGCGAAGAGTGTTGTACCCTTTCCGTATTCATACTGCAGACACTGAGTCACCACATTCATCAGGTAACCAAAAAATTATGTCTCCTCCATTGCCTTCATTACCTCGATTAACTGAAACGTATTGAATGCATTCTTAACATCAAACAACAGCAGGGCCCGCTCACCGATGTGCATCCCCTCTGTTGATGATTGCATCAATCGTGCTTTTTCCTTTACAAAAACCGAATTGCTTCCGGTATAAACCACCTGACCTCTCAATCATGTCGTCTATGAGTACTCGCAGCATTCTTTCATACAGCCTACTGATATATGAAAAAAGACAGATAAATACTTTTCCCTAGCCTTGGAAAGCAGTATTAACCTCGATGTCCTCCAAGGCTTAGGAAAGGTTTGTAATTCCAGCAGTACATTCATGTGTTCTAGAAGTCACGCAGGCTTTATGCCTCGAGAAATTGATCCATGGTAAAGGGTACAGCCCGCTCAGCTCCTTCATCTCTTCATACTCCATGCCATCTGTCGTCCGGAAAGAGCTCTTGTGTTACCTGAAGCTTCTTGTCCGTAGGCATTTCGTGAGAAGGATACGAAATAAATAAATAAATCCGAAATACGCATTCTTCTTGCAGTACCGTCTCCTATCGGAGGTTGGCTACCATCACAGCAATCTTTACTTTGTTGTCTGCAGCTCTGAACAACTGTATTGAATTGCATCCATACCACTCCCTTAAATTTCGCAACTAGGAAATCCTCCTACGTCCCACATTTCTCTTTCCCGAGATTTTTCCTTGGATTATGAGTCTAAGCAGAGAGTACTTTTCTCCACTCGTTATGTGACCCAGATATTCCAGTTTTACGTATGGAACTATGATGATCTTGTATCCCTGGCCCCAGATGTCCTCATCCAGCTTGTCACACAGCTTTTTCCAGTGCCTTATTTTTTCTGTACGAATTTTCCTGTACAGGCTCCTCTTCTTTGCGCGGTACTCTTCCTCAATATCCTCGATGACCTCAGGGTTGATGCCTGCTGTGCTTCTTACTTTCGTTAACTATTTTCTTTCTGACGATTGCTGTACATTCATTTCTTAGTGCCTTGATGTCTGCATTCCACCAATATGGCATCCTGTTGACATCTTGACGACCAATCTTGCTTCCTTCGATCGATTGATGGAATTTGATTGATCTGATTCCTTCCATCATTGACCCTCTATATCTAAAATATCTTCTTTTCATGGTACTGAAGAATTTGGTGAGGAGTTGTGTCATGTAGTAATTAAAATTGTTTACTTTTCAAACCTTTACTCTATTAATTTTCGACTTTTCATTTTTCCAATTATATTTGTTTTCTAATTATATTATTTTCTTAACAATAACGATTAAATTAGTATTAAAACCGTCAATAAATAAATAAATAGTCTTCCTGACTGTTATTCTCGCCGTTGGTATTTTCAAAAGGGTTGTTATTTCTCTTACATCCCGGAAATTGTTTTGTGAGAGATGAGACCTTGAAAAAACGGAACACGAAACGCAAAATCTTCCGTATTATCCCAAAAGATGCTTCTTACAGCTTTTTACGTTTAAAAATATTTAATTTTTAAATACGTAAGCCAGGTTTCGTAATATTTTACCTCGGCCATGGCGTTCTGAGATGGGCTTACGGTTATTATTGGGTAATATTTTTAAAAGCTTGCAAAGATGTTTAATCTTCGGCTGTGAGCTAACAATTTTTTATTTCGTTAATTTAAAGTGAAATACGCAAACGATACATAACAGAAACAAGTAAATGAAAACCCTCTTTCTAGTGATTTTGAACTTAATAATAAGATGTTCATTATAGTTATATATTTTTGCCATTAAAAACAACCTCAATCCTCGATGTATTGAATTTGTTGAATAAGAAATAACTTAAAAGTTATAAACTTGTATTTTAGTTCATTACAGTATTGACTTTATATTTTAAATTTGCAAAAGGGTGAAGTCAAAACCATTTCCAGTACTATTTTTTTTTCAATTTCCCAAACCGAGCGCTCACCCATTCTTCCAAAGTCCCAGAGGGCCTGTTGTAATTCAGACCAAATTGTATCAACATGTAAAAACAAATCGACATTAAGCTTTTACAACTCTATTGTGGATAATTATTCATACAGCCCTAAAGGGCAATGTTCAATGTGTGTTTGATCGTGTTCTAAACCACCGATGCCTAGTTGAGTATCTACGTGAATGAAATTGGTGTTTTCACATGTTTCTCGATATTGAATAAATCAATGGCTGATTACACTGTTTGCTTTGGTGTATACTGCTTTCATTTGCAAAATAAATATATATGCCTGTCAGTATTAACATATTTCATAAATTGTTCCCGTTTTCATATCTAATTGGTAACAAAAGAAAAAATCATATGAATAAAACAACCGCATTGAACAAAAAAGTACTGCCCACTTGAAATTCATGAATGAACAACAATAGATGCAACATTATGAGAATATGTGTTATAAACTTTACTTTAGGTTGTATAAAAAGAACGTAAAACAAACTTCATACGGAATTGACGATATAACAATACTTATGAAGGCGATGAAAATATTAAAAAATAAAACGAACAAAAGGATCACACCTAATATAGATGAAATTGTTTTGAGAACATATGGAGATCTCTTGTCACAATAAAGAATGATAATATGACAGAAGCTTTATCAATGTTTATAGTTTATTTTTATGAACGAGAGAGTAATTAGCATAATTTTAACTGGTACCTCCGACCACTCCATGGGCGTGCTCAAGATTAATTGAAAAATTACTTTGAATAATTGTAAAAAATAAATGAATTATTTCAGTGTTATATGTGTATATAAACAAAAGTGACCTCTTTTATCATACACTATATTAGAACTGACTGGCCTACATTAAAAAGGGTTTTAAAAAATTCACATTTTTTTTAATTTTTAAAAATTACAAAAGAGAAAAAGAGTTTTTAAAACCGTCTAAGGTATGTTAAATAGATGAATAAAAATATTAATGTAAAACTTACAGCTACTTGTTACAAATCCAAATCAGATTAAGAAGATGAACTTTCAGAACCAAGATTTATAATAACTGGCTCGATCATTTTATCAGTAATATTGTCCAGCTTCCACATTTTTTCTTCTTCTTTAATAGTGTGATTTACTGCCTTTTCCCAGTTTTCAGGTTTTACATTATTTACGGCCTCCAAAAACAACTGTTTAACATCATGAACTTTAAAAGTGGTATTTTTTCTTGAAACTTCACTCTTTCTCTGTGACCATACCAGCTCAATCGGGTTTAATTCACAATGATATGGTGGGGATCTAAGTACTGTCATTCCACGATTTTTGGCAATTTCATCAATTTCGTATTTTTTAAATTTTTCTTTATGAAGGGCACACAACGAATAAAGTTCCTTTCTTATAGATCCGGGATGGTACGTAATATTTTTTGAACTCAGCCAATTCTGCAAGTCTTTTTTTAACCACTTGGTTGTGGGCAGTCCTTCTATAAGTCTGGAGTGATAACTTGCATTATCCATTACTATTACACAGTTCTTAGGAAGAAGATCTATCATTTGTTCGAACCATTCTTGAAAGACATCAGCGTTCATGTCTTCATGGTAGTCACCGGTACGAGTTGATTCAAAAGTTAATAAACCACCTTCAACAAAACCGTCTGAACTGCCAATGTGTACTATTATCATCCTGCGTCCCTTTCCTGATGGTGGGTTTAAATCAGTAGATAAGTTATTTACAAAAGCGTGCCTTTGACTTGTAACAGTTTCATCCTGCCAAAATGTGTATGACTCTCGTTGATCCATGTTTCATCAAGATAAAATATTTTTCTTTTTTGGTTTCTCATTTCCTTTATGGTTCTTAGAAAATGTCTTCTCCATATGACAATATGGCTTCTTTCTAATAAAATGGACTTTCTGGGATTCTTTTTCCAGCGGAAGCATATTTCTTTTAAAAGTTTCCATAACGTACTTCGACTCATTTCTGGGTAATCCTTATCATCTCGAACTGAGACAAGAACTTTATCCAATGTTGGAAATTCTTGTCTAAAGAAGAATTCATGCACTTTCCGTCGAAGTCCTTCTTTAAAATGATATTCTATTTGTAATTTTGGTTTCCTTGGAGCATTACGTGGCATTTGAAAACTACCACATTTCTCTTCTTTAATAACTCTGTAAATCGTAGATTTCCCAACACCAAGTGTACTGCTAACTAACTCAACGGTCTCATCAACACTTTCACATAAACGTTTGTCTGTAAATGATTTAAAACAATTAAATATTAATGTTTTTATATTAACTGTTAAAGGACCAATTTTTCGGCGTTTACACGGCACTTCCAAAGTTTCCATAACACTAGTATACACAATAAACTGCACCTTGCAACTGAAGTACCTACTTTTAGTGAACTGTTAAGAATTTTGAATACGCCACTTGGACCTTCCTACAAAATGGAAAAACCCACTATCACATTTTCTGTGGAATAAGTTTAGAAGGTAATTATCTAGTCAATTACTGTCGTAGATTCCTGGAATTAAAGAATTAAATGTTTGATTGTTGAAACCCTTACTTCGTGGAATGCACTCATTTCAGATAAAATAAAACGTTTTATTTTATCTAAAGAATTAAACTTTATTTTGCAAATAGGTAGGTACTTATTAAACTTTTATTGGTTATATATAACCAATAAAATAAACATCTTACATTTCTTGCAAATTCATTAGTACCTGTTAACCTCCATCACTCCGACACTGGCAACCTTATTTAGGGATTAGTAACCCTCACAACTATTGTATTCTATTCTGCTCCAACCTTTATACTTGGTGGTCATACTCAATTTAAAATTGTTTTCCTATATACTTCTGTAAACTTGTTGACAAATATCTGTTTTTCATTGAGTCACCCGTATCAACAGTTTAGGGATTTGCATACATAATTTATTGTTTTATTACTCTCTCATACATAAAAATACACTATAAAAAAGGTATGTAAAATCCTGCGAGTTTATAAAGTTCCCCGAGGAAACCATCTCCAAACCCAAAGCATTCACTTCTCCACCCTTTCCTCTCCCCCACTTTAAACCAACTTTCCAAAACACACTAGCCAGACATGGCGTTTCAATGGGAAATTTTTTTGCATGAAATACGAAATTGCCAAACGGCCCCCTCAGCCTCCGATCGCTTCAATACCTCAACCTAGGTAGCAGTTGGAACAGAGTTGGAACAGAAGGTGCTAATAATCTCTGGCAAAAATCAGGCTACTACAAAGAGCGACAAATGCATATTACTTCATACAATGTTAGAACTCTTATATCGGACCAGAAAATGATGGAACCAGAGGAAGAGCTGAAAACAGTAAAATGGGATATCATCGGCCTCAGCAAAATATGACGAAGGTAAGAATCCAAAATTACTCTTAAATCAGGACCCAAGAGTTTTTTTTAAATGTTAAGAAAAAGAATTTTGTCGTATTTCCTAATTTTCTTCTTAAGAAACATTCCACAATATTTGATGTGCAATAAAACTAGTGATCTTTAAACAACAACCTGGCATAAATAATCATTCAGTAAGCACCTATATAACTACATTTCTTAAACGGGTGTGTAAGTACTAAACTCTTTGAAACTATGCGTACAAAATATTGGCACTGATAGAATCCTAATAGTTACAATTTGTAATTTTTTAGCATTTTAGTAAGTTTTACGGAGACCTGAAGATGACTAGCAAGGTTTAATACTCGAAATCGGTCGCTAGAGATTAATAAAATATATTGTAAGCAAGTCTAATATTACTTATTCCTATAACCTGGTTGAAACGGACTCGTATGTGCAAATAATTCATCTGTGTTGTACTTTATTATTTACCATATTGTTTTAATTATCACGCATAAAAGTATAGCCAAACAAGTCAACAACTTCATACCAGTGAACGATAGAATCCTCCTGTTACAAATAAATACGTCACCGGTGAAGACAAACATCATACAAGTCTACAGCAGACCATAGTGATGAAGAAATATCAGAATTCTACAAACAAATAAGCAATCTTATAAGAGATATACCGAGACACGAACTCCTTATAATTATGGGAGATTTCAATGCAAAAATAGGTAACGGAAAAGAAGGGCAACATATTGGTCCACATGGATTAGGAGAGAGAAATCAACGCGGAGAAACAATGAGTATCTTCGCAGCTGAGCATGACTTAATCGTGCTAAACACATTTTACAAACTACCGCCTAGACGCCTGTATACGTGGAAATCACCTAGAGACAACGGAGAAGACGTTATTATTAGAAATCAAATAGACTATATGCTTGTTAACAAAAGATATCGAAATAGTTTCAACAGTGTTAAAACCTACCCAGGCGCTGATATTTAATCTGACCACAATCCTTTAGTGGGCGTGTATAGAACTAAGTTAAAGAAAATACGCGGAAAAACTGTAAAAAAAACATGACATGAGAAAACTGAAATGTAGCGAAGTAAAAGAAATAGTCAGCAAAACATTAAATAGAAAATTTAAAGAAATCGATAATACAACGGAAAGCACAGAAGATAAGATAGAATCCCTTAAGAAAACAATAGACGACATTAAAGACAATTTTATGAAGAACGAAGAAGGTAAGAATAAGACATGGATGACGACAGAGATTCTGCAACTAATGGAAGAAAGAAGGAAAAACAAGAACGATAACTCCATGTATAAAACATTACAGTGAGAGATACAGAGAAAGATCAGAGAAGCCAAACAGAAAGAACTGGAGAAAAAATGCCAAGAAATCGAAATTCTCCAAAGTAAACACGACGACTTCAACGTGCATAAGAAGGTAAGAGAAATTACAGGTAAATGTAAAAACAGAAGAGTAAGTAAACTTGTTAATGATACCTGGAAAAATTACATAAGAAATTTATTTTTTGATGAGAGAGAGAACCAGCCGCCAATACCTACGGAAACAGGACCACCTATACTAGTGGCAGAAATAAGAGCAGCCATAATATCACTAAAAGAAGGTAGAGCTCCAGGACCAGATGGAGTACAATCTGAATTTTTTAAACTTCTTGATGATGAATCTTTAAGAGTACTATGTAAAATCTTCAATAATATCTATGACACAGGCAATATCCCAAAAGATTGGCTACTTTCAGAATTTATTACCTTACCAAAGAAACAGGGAGCAAAAAAGTGCGGAGAATATAGGCTAATAAGTCTAATGAGCCATACATTAAAACTTTTTCTTAGAATTATACATCGTAGAATATACAAGCTATGCGAAGAGAGAATACAAGACACACAGTTTGGATTCATGAAAGGCGTAGGTACAAGAGATGCACTGTTTAGTCTACAAGTATTATTTCAAAGATGCAGAGATATGACTTGCGATATTTACACCTGCTTTGTGGACTACCAAAAAGCATTTGATACAGTTCAACACCAAAAAATGATGGATATTCTAACAAAAGCCCAAATGGATGATAAAGATCGGTGTATAATACAAAATTTATACTGGAACCAATCAGCCACAATAAGAACGAATTTTGGAGGTGAACCAACGGAAATGATCCAGATTCTACGAGGCGTTAGACAAGGTTGTATACTTTCACCTATATACCTTCACCATCTATATTCAGAGGAAATATTTAGTGAAGCCTTGGAAAAATGCGAACATGGCATACTTCTAAATGGAGAACGCCTAAACAACATCCGTTATGCAGACGACACCGTTATTTTTGCAGACAGTTTGAACAGTTTACAGCAACTAATAAACAAAGTAAATGAAGTAGTGGACCGAGTAAAACAGTATAACTATCTTGGAACAACAGTAAATGAACAATGGGATCACTCACAGGAAATAAAATGTAGAATAGAGAAGGCTAGGAGTGCATTTAATAACATGGCCAAACTCTTTAAAAGCCACAATCTTAATCTGGAGATAAAAGTAAGGCTCCTACGATGTTATATCTTCTCAATGTTGTATTACGGAGTTGAATCCTGGACACTAACTGCAGCAATGGAGAAAAAACTTGAAGCCTTCGAGATGTGGCTATACAGGCGAATTCTAAGGATATCATGAACAGACAAGATAACCAACGAGACCGTATTACGAAGAGTGGGCAAAGAAAGAGAGGTGATGTATACCATTAAAAGGAGAAAGTTGGAATATCTCGGACATATAATGAGAAACAGCACTAAATACAGATTACTGAAGGTAATCCTACAGGGTAAAGTATTCGGAAAGCGAGAAATTGGGAGAAGGAGAATATCATGGTTGAAGAACCTGAGGAAATGGTTCTTCACAACAACAACGAATTTATTTAAAGCAGCAGTTAATAAAATAATTATAGCCAGAATGATTGCCAATATTCGGAACGAATAGGCACTGAAAGAAGAAGAAGAAGAATTTACCATATAAAAATATCTTGACATGAATATTTATTCCAACCAACACATTGTTAAAATGAGGAAACATATGAGGTTTTTAGGACTGGCATTTGATAAAAACTTTTACTGGACGTTCTGATTGATAGCTTAAAAAATATGTCAGAACGCAGGGATTGCTATCTGGAGTTCTGTTTTGGGGAAACTCAGGTCATGCGATTTCTGCCGTTAAAAAAAATATAGGGCGCATTACTAGGGGACTCTTCCAAGATCGCTGTTAAAAAAAACTTTACTAGGGTGGGTCTAATATCTTCATAAAACTTGAACAAGACTTAAAATTCGAATGTATTGGCATAGGTACATATTGTTAGAGGAAAATTAAAAAATATTCTTTTAAAAAAAATGTGATTAAAAACTTCTTGAAATTCTTGTCCATCAATATTGTTATTGATATTGTGTTGATATTAATATTTATGTATTTGTCTTAAATAATAAAAATAAATTGTACAATTAAATTAATGTGATACTTTTTATCAGTTTGTAATACAAGATATAAATAGCGACTTACCTGTAAATAATTCTGGGAAAATCAGCATCCACAAAGTATATATAAGAAGCCGTGAGGATTCCATTGTTCTAGGGATTTAAATAGATCGGGCACTACACGTATCAAGTAGGAGCTATGGAAACGTACATGGTACTACACAAAGCTATCTTTGGGTGTCGATGATGCCTTTGCCATTACAAGGGAAAAAGGGGAGAATGTCGAGGAAGGAGAACTTTTAATGTCTATTATATGATCTCGAAGGTGGATTCAGAAACGAATAAATGAATGGATGTACGCATTGGGTTGTAGAAAGGTCGTGGTCCATTTTTACAGTGCACGTGGAGATGGTCCGGGAAATCCCACAACAAATCCTGAAAATAAATAAAACTAGTTTAGTAATGATAAATAGACACCATTAGTATTCAAAAATTAACTTCATAAATATTATAAGCTGCTAATTATATATTTATTTAATCAAGCAAAAAGTCAATTTTGTTTTTTAGTCAAAATTGCTTTAAAAATATAAGAAAAAATTAATTCAGCAACATATCATTTGAAAACTTAAAATATCAATAGAGATTGCCCCTTTTTTCTTATTTGGAGCAGCTTTAGCACTCTGATCGACGATGTCTAAATAATATGAAGATCGCACAACGGTGGTCTATGGGAGTCACAAATAAGGCTATATTTTTATTTTCTATCTGTAGTATTTTTGAAACACAATAATTTTAATATAAGGTTGAATGCTCGAATAAATAAACTTTGATCAAATGAAAAGGCAGAGATAAAAAGAAATCTCTTCAAGTTAAACAACACACTAAATCTTCATCAATTTCCAAAATTCTTTGAGCAACTGTCTTCGAAATTCAATTCATTCCACCCGACGCAACTTAGATACAAAAAATTCCCAACTTCTCAAAATTTACAATGAAATCCACTCTTTTAATATCCATCCATTAATATGGGACACTTTCGATCGTCTTTCTCACCAAAAAGGCCAATACATTCCTGACAACAAACCCAAACCCAGAAACGCAAACTTATCTCTCAACAAAGTCCAAAGCCCATTTCGAATCAACAACGTTCTACTGTTGTTCTCAATTTATCAGATATTCACATATCCGATATAGCTACCAAAGCTCTATCAAAAGGCTTCAATTTTTTGGTCACACCTCTTTCAATCCCAACTGAGAAAATTATTTTACAAACTGAAGATGTTATTTCTTATCTTCCTTCCGACCAAGCCGAAATTGCCAGACAAGATGTCGCCAGAATTCTCCGTACTTCCAAACCCCCACCGTCAAATATTAGTCTTTCAGAAAGACGCGCCCTCAAACAACTTTATAACAATCCTGACATTGTTATCCTTCCGGCCGATAAAGGTAATTCCACCACAGATACAAACGCGTCCCAAACGATCCCACCACCTATCTAGAAAAAACGACCAAATCCATCATAAATAATTCTACTCTACCTTTAGACATCAAAAAATCTCTTATACCCAGAGAAAACCCGAATTCCAAAGATATACGGCCTTCCAAAAACCCATAAGCCCTCCTAAGACCCATTGTCAGTGCATACAACTACCCCACTCAGAAATTGGCAAAACATCTCGCTTTATCTTTACAACCATTAGCTGAAAAAGGTTGGTCTTTTGTTAAAAACTCTTTTCATTTTGATCTTTTGAAAAATATTTCTATTTTACCCTCAGATATACTAGTTAGTTTTGACATTGTTTCTTTGTTCACCAACATTCCCATCGATGAAACCATTTCCGTCTTGAACTCTAAACATCAAATTCCCCAAGACACACTAACTCTTATAAAACACTGCATGTCTAATACATACTTTTCATTCCAAAATCATTTCTATCATCAAATCAAAGGTGCCCCAATGGGATCCCCCCTCTCTCCCGTAATAACTGATATTTTCATGGAACATTTCGAAACAGCAGTCCTCTCCTCATCAAATCTCAAACCCACCTGCTGGTTACGGTATGTTGATGACACTTTTGTCATTTGGCCTCATGGTAAAGACACGTTAGATCTTTTTCTCTACCACCTGAATGGAATACATCCTAGTATTCAATTCACGATGGAAGTTGAGTTTGAAGTGTCTTTGCCATACCTTGATGTCCTTATTCAGAAAACCTCACAGTTTTTCCTATTCCGTGTACCGGAAACCCACTCATACAAACTGATATTTTAATACCCAGTCACATCATCACCCTGCCCAACTCAATTCAGTTGTCAACACTCTCATTTCTCGTTCCATAAGACTTAGTGACAACATCCTTAGGTCATCCGAAATCAATTCAATAAGGCAAACACTCTTACAAAACGGCTACCACAAAACCCAAATCAATAAGAGCATTTGTCACTGACAAGATCTGTAGAACTCTTCTTCCTTTAAACATCAAAGCCATCTTCAATATTCACTCCAAGTTGTCCAATCTCGTCAGATCCTTCTTCTTCTTCTTCAGGTGCCATCTCCGCTACGGAGGTTGGCAATCATCATAGCTATCTTAATTTTTGAGGCAGTAGCTCTAAATAGTTGTTTTGAGCTGCATCCAAACCACTCTCTCAGGTTCTTCAGCCATGAAATTCGTCTTCTTCCGATGCTTCTTCTACGTCAGATCCGTAAAAGACCAAATCCCTAATGAAGACCATGGCACAGAATAATAAACAATGAGAATTCCCTCTCCATGGAAAATTAAGTACGCGCATCTCCTTCGCGCAGACGTTCCGCCATGTTTTAGAGGGAACCAGTGTTGTTTATGTGGTGTGCATAGAAAAATTAACCCGGCTTAATTGACTTACGGCAATCATAGACATACTATGATTGCTTGATAATTGATTATGTAAATTATATTAACATTATAATAACGTTAATAATAAAGTTAAATATAATAACAAATATAATATAATTAAACATAAATATAAACAATTACATAACCTCACAAATCATATGTCTGTGTTATGTGTTTCCTTCTAAAACATGGCGCGCGTGCTGAAAAACTTCAAAGGCGGCATCTGAGAGTGGACATTCTGATTGTTTATTATTCTGTGACCATGGTGTCTACGAGATACTTTGTTCCAGTTGCCCTCGTACATATATCGGACAGACAAACCGACGAATTCATAACCGTATTTACGAACATTCTATATCAGTTAAACATTTCGTTACTACTTTAGCCCTAGCCCAACATCATATTCAAACAGGCCACAAAATAGATTTCGAAAAAGCAAAAATCATCGCCCCCATTTTGTCTGAAAGAGCAGGACTAAAGATAAACTTTGAGAAAACTAAAATTATAACAAATCTCGTAATGAGTGGAAATATAACTATTGAGAATAATACCATACAACAAACAGACACTTACAAATATCTGGGATACGAAATCAAAATAAGCAGAGACAATCAAACACATGAAATACAGAGGCGAATAGGTCTAACATGGGCAGCATTTGGCAAATTAAGCCATATTCTAAAAAGTTCAATTCCCATGTGTCTCAAGCGAAAGGTTTATAACCAATGTGTTTTACCTGTACAAACTTATGGAGCAGAGACTTTAACACTCACACAAAAATCCGCGAATAAACTTAGAGTTACACAACGAGCCATGGAACGTGCAATGCTGAACGTGAGCCTTCGAGACCACATAACAAACCAACAAATCAGGCGAAGATCAGGAGTTCAAGACGTCATCGAAAAAACCACGACGCTTAAGTGGAACTGGGCAGGGCACTTAGCCAGAACACAAGAAGGACGACCACCGACTAGATGGTCCGATGACATTAAACGTGTAGCGGGAAACTGGCTACAAGCGGCCCAGTGTAGAGAACACTGGAAATAAGTGAGGGAGGCCTATGTCCAGCAGTGGACGCGATTGGCTGATTGATGATGATAATGATCGCCCCCATCCTTAAAATAAAGAATCATTCGTGAAGCTATCGAAATCGAAAAATGGCTTAAAACAGCTTAAATACGCGCTATGACGCGAAACGATTGCCGGCAACATGGCGACCCCTGCTTCAGCGACCTCCCGCCTACACCGCTTAGGCCACATCAGCTCAGACCACGTCAGTGGATACCGTTCCCGTACAGCGAGTATAAAAGCAGCCACACAGGGTAAGACCGGTTATCCACCAGTGGATCAAAGAAAAACAGAAAAATAGCCAAACACCAGAAAAAAGAAAAACCACATCCTGAAGAGGCAACAGCCTAAAACAGGATGCCAAAGCAACAACAAAAAACAAACCAAGAAGAAAGAAAAAACCCAACGCGACAATGGATCGCAAGACCGGTTGTCACTCGACACTGAGGAGTAGGCAGATTGAGACCTCAGTGCCGAGAGACAGTTCTTGTATTTATTATACAGAACACGATACTGGTACGTGGTACGTCTCGAGTGAGGGGAGTAGGAAGATTGAGTCCCCGAACTCGAACCGAACCGTATCATTCTTGATAATGGCTCCAAAATGGGAGCCGAAACGTCGAGTAATAAATTCTCAACGCGGTTCTTCCAGAACTAAATAATTTTCATATATATATATATATATATATATATATATATATATATATATATATATATATATATAAAAATAAAATGATAATTATATCAGATGTGCATACTGAATTGGTTATAAAGTAGACTAATAATTAGAATGTAAATTTTGTTATCACTACTGTCGCTGTCCACCGACTAATTATATCCCATATTGGTTATATGCAATCCAGCGCTTTGACGTACAAGTTAGTGATGATTTGGTATTAGTTAAGCAATTGTGTTTGTCGTGTATATATACTCTGGAATATTCTAATTGCATTGCCGTTATATCAAGAGCAAATATAGAAATGTTTATGCGAGCGCAAATCTATAATATTGGAGTAGACCATGCTAATTTAAGTAGGAGAATATTGAACCGTTTCCTCCAATTTTTTATTAGGCAAGTCTAAAGGTGAAATATCTTTAACTGCGAACACTTTTTTCAGATAAAAAGTGGCAAATGGCAATAATTGTTAAGATTCCTATAATTTTTTTTGTAATTAGCCAAAATATTGTCGTTTCTTATCAGTAATGAGCGTAATGATAATTAGATTTTCTTAATTTTTTGTGAATAACAAACTGTGAAGTAATACGAAGAATAGGAAAAGACCCAGAGATTTTGTTAACGCTAAAGCGAAGAAAACTCGAATATTTTGGTCACCTGATGAAAGGACATAAATACGCATTACTTCAAAATATTATGCAGGAAAAAATAGAAGGAAAACGGAATCCAGGCCGTAGAAGAATGTCATGGTTGCGGAATTTGAGAGAGTGGTTTGGCTGCACCACTAATGAACTCTTTAGGTCAGCCGTAAACAAGGTCAGAATAGCCTTGATGATTTCGAATCTCCGATAGGAGTGGCACAAAAAGAAGAAGAATTTTTTGTATTTTTAATCTTTTACATTTTGTTCTTTTTATCTACTGACGTTGCAAAAAAAATGAGCCTTGATCTTTAGTAATTTCTGCTTTCAACAGGGTCTTTCGGATTTTTACTAAATAAAACTCCTTCGAAACCTCTAGTCTAAACAAGTTGACAATGGCAACATTAAATATAATCTTTTGATGAGTTACTATACCAGGGGTTCCCAAACTTTATAACACGCCTCCTTTTATCAACACAACACAAGACAACAAAAACAAAGATTACATAGAAAACAAATTTTTTATCTATGCTACCATCATCATCATCAGTGGTGCTACAGCTCTAGTTGAGCCTTGACCTTCCCCAGTCTATTTCTCCAGTCGTTTCTGTTCATCGCCAACCGTTGTCAATTTGCCGCGCCGATTTTCCTTGCGTCCTCGTCCACACCGTCCCTCCATCTCAGTCGTGGTCTGCCTCTACTCCTATTTCCCACTGGGACCGATAATAGAGTTCGTCTGGGTGGGTAATTTTCATTTGCTCTTGACACATGTCCAGCCCATCTAAGCCTACCTATTTTTATAAAGGATATTACATCTCTACCATTTACTATTTTTTTATACTTCTCGTACAATTCGAAATTATATCGCCTTCTCCAAATATCATTCTCACAGAATGCGCCCATTATTCTTCTTAGTATCTTCCTTTCGAAGAAGAGCAGAAGATTTGCGTCTGTTTTGGAGATGGTCCTTGTTTCTGACCCATATGTCAGCACTGGTAGGATGAGTGTTCGATATATTATTAGTTTGGTTTTCTGGCTTAAATTTCTGTTTTTTAGCTGCTTGCTTAGTCCAAAATAACATTTGTTTGCTAGCAGTACCCTCCGTTTAACTTCTTCAGATGTGTGTGTCATTATCGTTTGTTATGAGAGAACCCAAATATGTAAACTTATTTACTACCTCAAAATTATATTGGTCTATACTGAAGTTTTCTGCGGCATATTTTGTGCGGCTGTCAAGAAGGTGGAAGTCATCACTTTAAGTCCTCGTGTAGTACGTGCAATCAAATCCAGATCGTCAGCGTAAGCCATAATCTGCGTTGATTTATTAAAGATTGTTCCCCCATTTGTGTAACTCGGCATCTCTTATAGTCTTTTCTAACGCTATATTAAAGAGAAGGCACGCCAGCGCGTCTCCCTGCCGTAACCCTGCATATGTTTCAAACGCTTGTGACATATCGCCTTGTATTTGCACTCTGCAGATCACTTTACTCCTAGTTGTTTTTACGAGCCTTATTAATTTATGGGGAATGTTAAGTTCATTCATGGCTTCGTATAATTTACCTCTTAGAACGCTATCATACGCTGACTTAAAGTCCACAAAGAGATGGAACGTGTCAATATTAAATTCATTGGTTTTTTCTAAGATTTGCGTAGCACAAAAATCTGGTCAATTGTTGACCTACCTGGCCTAAAACCGCTTTGATACTCATCAAGGATTTCTTCCACGTACGTACTTAAACGGCTGTACAGGGTGTTGGAGAATATTTTGTACATTGTATTCAGAAGAGTTATACCCCTATAATTTTTACATTCCAACAAATCTCCCTTTTTGTGTAGTGGACATATGATTCCAGTGCACCATTCCTCTGGCATTTGTTCTTCTTCCCAGACTTTGACTATTATGTTGTGAATTTGGTGCATAATGCTGTTACCTCCATGTTTGATGAGCTCTGCGGGGATACAATCCACTCCTGGGGACTTGCTATTTTTGAGTCGTGTGATTGCGTCTTTCACTTCAAATATTTAAGGAGGTTCTACGTGAGTGTTATTTCTTGGTCTTTGGGGTGACGCATCATTTTCCACTTCGGTACCAAGTAGTTCTTTGAAGTGCTCAACCCATCTGATTTGTACTGCGTCAGCGGTACTGACTATATGTCCATTTTTGTCTCTACACATCATCAGCCGTGGTTTAAATTCTTTTCTTGTCTTATTTAGGATATTATACTATGCTACCATAAGGTACAATAATATTAGTTTTTATAAAATACAAAAATTAATAATAAAAGAAATATAGATTAGGTTGGTTTGTAAGATGTAAATCCACTAGGAAACTAAGTTCTTGTAGCTGGCTGTATACCATGTATCACAAATTTTGTTATTTCAAATCCTATATAAAAGGTATATAATAAAATAACCAAACGGGCTATATCACAATTATATTATAGAACGTTTTCGGAATGTAAATTCCATCATCAGTGTAACGAAGTATAGATGCTATGAGACACCAAAATATATGGGTAAAAATCCGTTAAATGTTGTTAATTTAAAATTTTTTTACATTATATGTTATTACAAATTAAGATGTTCAAGTTAGCGTTGGAATTGATAACATAGCGACATATGACTCTTTAAACTAGGTAGAGTCTGTACTCTGTCTTTACTCTCGTCTAGCTGAATAGCAAAATATGGCCATTGTTTTACTGCATTAAATATATCATCAATGCGACGTTTCACAGTACTACAAGAAGGAGTTATTTGAAATAACTTTTGCGTACTCTGCTTCCAAAAGCTTAGTTTGGGAACCTCTGTACTACTATTAATAAAAAACTGGAGTAGTGAACGAAATTTGGCGTATTCGGAAGCACTTTGTCTCCTAGACCTCGTATTATTATCGAAGTTACTCTTTTTTAGTCTTTTTTTTTAGTAGTGGCTTAGTCTGTTTTGTAATTCAATAAAGTAATCTACTCATACAACTATAACATAAAATCATTGCGATATGTAATAACTATAATATATAGTCACTTTTAAAACATATTTTATTTATTAACGTCATAAAATTGATACAATGTTTTGTTGTGTATGAGAGTATGTGGTATTTACCCTAGATATATAAATATACCGTTTATATCTGATAAAACTATTCAAATGTAAGTCAATAAATCAGATAAAGCCGGCAAACAAACAATATTTGTTATATACACAGTTTAAAAAACAAAACTATGGAATTAAAATAGTCAGTTTTATTTCTGTTAGGATGTACACTACGAATTATTGATGAATTTATTTAGTGGACTGCATTGTTATTTTTAGCTGTATATATAATAAATTAGTTTCTGAATTAAACTAATTGAGATGCACTCTATATACAACAAAAAACTGTACCACTGCATTGTGCAATGCCTTTATTTAAATGATGTTCACTGAGTGATACCTGCAACCCTATTTCCGAAAACATTTTGTGACCACTAGTAGCTTTCATAGCATGCTCTGCGCAGCTCACAGTAGCCTCCCCTTTTGAATAACTATTAAGAGTGTTGGAGAACTATAATCTCCAACCAAATAATTATATATCAAAACAGATAATTAATTCTATTCAAAACAAATAAAAATATTTTCTCGCCGGTTACATAAATAAATCCAGTCTGTATTATTTCTTAGAATGTTAGTCTCCGCCCATTCGACCTGTTAAACCTGCAGATAATCAAAATGCATAAACAAATATTTCAGAGGGGCTAGGGGTCGACAGACAGTGAATTAGCACAGGCGTAAAGCTTAGACCTACCTTTCAATTTTCGGAGAGTTTTTCTTCACGTTCGCAAATTACGCAATATACCTAATGTGAGAAGTGTTATGGTGTTTTCGTTCGTAAACTGTAAATTTCTAATTAGGTTCCTTACGTTTAGTTATTCACTCTCAATTTAAAACTTTCTATTTCTTGTCCTTTTTCAATTACAGTTCTAGCTAAACAAGCAATTGTTTTATTTCACTCTATCAATCTATTCAACAGGCCAGATTAAAACACCTTTAAAAGTCCATTTAAGTTTCTTTACTAAGATGTCGAAGGTTAGCGGACTAATTGGACTTACAGCAAGTACAAAACCGCTGAAAGAGACACTGTTAGCATACAAGACTCTCCCTGAAGGGAGGTTGAAAACCGGCATCCCTCCGAAGAGATAACATGACTAACTAAATAACTAAATTTTACATGATCTTTTGAAGCTCAACTAGTCCAGCCGGGATTTTTTGCTGGAATCACTTCAGGATATACCTTATTATTAAAAATAACAAGAGCCAAAATAAAAAACACTTAAATAGTGGTATGTACAAACTTCCACGTGGCGACTGCCCAAAAACTTACATCGGTCAAACTAGTAGAAACTTTAATAAACGAATAGCAGAACATAAAAGGGCTTTTAATAATAGAAAAACAGATTCGACATACGCACTTCACCTTCTAGATCATAATCATTCTTTTAAAGACAAATTTAAAATTCTTCACATTCAAAATAATGGCCTTAAGCTATCTTTGTTAGAATCTGTGGAAATCAACAAATTAAAAAACACAGATATAATTCTGAATGACCAACTTGAGACAAACAGTTCTCCCCTCCTCAACTTATTTCATTAGAGACTATAAATTGTAAACGCATGCCAAAAATAGATCACTTGAGAAAGGCAATCAGCCGAAACAGCTGTAGTGATAAGAGTTAAAATAAAATTTTTGTGGAAGTTAGAAAACAAAGTTTTCAGTGTTTTATTGTTACATAAAATGAATTTCCATCAAGTAACGGTCGAATCCATCAATTATTTCAAATTCCCTTTAAGAAATCGCTCTCAAAAACATTTTTTTGAGAACGATTTCCGAAGTGGAAATTGAAACGTCAATAAACATACTTTAACCTTTAATGAGTCAAAATAAATTGAATATTTGTGAACTCAGGGTACAGCTAGTTAAAAATATAAATAATATGTAATTATTTTTTAACCAAATAATACCGCTTCGTTTATTTCCTATTGATACATAAATTTACTAAAGCAGTGTATTTTCGACCTGTCATATACCACCATTCGGATTTGAGGACTGAAAAGAAAAGTGGATGTATAAAAATAATAGGATTTCATTGTCAAGTTAACGTTTCCAAATGAAAAATGATTTTTCTTCTGCCTTTAGTTCCCATTTTTCATTTCAGCACATAAGTAGACAACCGAAACGTATTATTTTTATGTAGGCAATGTTTTCTGTTGTTTTATAGTTCTCGTGGAAGACTTGAGTACAATGCTCATTCTAATATATTATTTATAGAACAACTATTTCAAAATGTTTTATTTTAGGGTAAAATATGAGTTTACATAGAATTTTTTTTGACAAAATATATTTTATATTTTCGTACATCCTAAATATAACGCAATAAAAACTTATTTCAACGATATTTGATATTCAAAATATGATACTTAGATTATCACACGAGCATCAAAAGAGACCAATGTTCCATTGAATATGAAGACTTGTTGGGAACGCTATTTTAAACAAGAAATTAATAAATTTAAAATAATTGAAACAAAAGAAATAAACAATAAAACAAATGGAAATAGATATTCTAAAAACAACAGTATTATATTACTTCCGTAACAGCACGGAGAACACAGCATATATATTGATATATTAAAATGTCCTCTTATCTGTTTAATGAGTGACACGTGTGATGGTCAAACTCGCAATGTAATTTTATCTGATGTTGTTTTATGCCGTTCAAATATGAGAGATTCCAAAAATTGAGCATTGCTTTTTTGAACCTGGCTATTCGATGATGAAGTGTGACTCAGTCCTTGGACACATTGAGAAAGAATAAAAAAATATGGACATATTTAAATCCACGGTGTGGTACACTATTGTGAGTACTAAAATTTTGTAAAAATTAGTAAACATCATTAAAAGTAGAAAACTCTTCTACATTAGACCATTTCAAAAGTAATTGATTTTTTTTTCTACTAATTGTACCACTGCGTATACTTAAAACTGCGATAAAAAAATTATAGAACAATGTTTGCGAAAAAACATGGATACTGACCAAAAAATAGTTTGAGTAGTGAACTTTGACAAATCGTATCTGGAATACTAGAAGTTATAAAAACTTCTACGTAACGTCGTTTAGAAGAGGAAGGATAATATTTTTATCGAGCAATGCCTTACTCTCCTACTTTAGAAATAATTAACCAACAAAAGGAATATTCTTTGTTTTTATTGTTTCGTGTTCATTTGTATTTAATCATCCTAATGTTTAATCCATAAAACTTTTCGTATTCACAAGATTTTATAAGCTCCAAAAATAGAAACCCGTTACTTATTATAATTTTCATTATTTAAATCTTCGTATGTTATGGAGACAAATGGGAGAGGCCTATATTTAACACATGAATTGATTTTGGGCTATAGGTAGATAGATAGATGTTTTAATTACTTTGGGCCTTACTTTTATTTTGTCAATTCGTTAAACTACAAGGTCGAGCATTGACATTTCAGTTAATTTTTTTAGTTGATATAAAAAGATAAAGGCTATTTCGTTTAAGGTAAGTTTACATGGTTTCGATAATTAAAAAATTTCCAAGGAATCGGCAGGATAATTTCATTGTTACTTCAAGAGCTTAACTAAGATTTACACACCGCTTTAAAATTTTAAATGTTTTCTTTTCCTATTCGCTTCCTCTACTTAATCAATAATCCAGTAAATTAAATTTTAGGAAAAACTCAATTCCGGCCAACTCCAACTCGTTAAGCTACGTCCTATTTTAAAAGAGACGGATTTTGTGACAACGGCGGTGTAGGATCGCGTAAGACATTATCGTGGTGTTTTTGGAAAATAGTATACGGCAAGTTTACTACAAATTAAAATTTTCAGTGTTCAGGAAAGTCACATTTTGTATTGAGGTACAATGAGGATAAACTATTAAAGGTTTTTGTACTATGCTGTACTGTAAATGAGAAAATTATAATGACTCGTAATATAATTTATTTTAACTGTTGGGATGCAAGGGATAGTGATGCGCAACGTATAGCCTCTCCTATCTTAATGTTAACCTCGCCTGCCCGTGTGATAATTTTGATTATGGTCATCCGGTGCATCCTGCTAGTTAACAAATAAGGCTCTGACATCCAAGTGATTGTTGGTATAAGCAATCCCCCACATACTGACCACCGGCTTAGGGCGGATGAATTGGTGAGTGGTAGGGCATTCTTTTGTCCTGGGGTTGAAAAATCAGCCCCGATGGCAGATGAATCAACAAATATTGGTTAACGGCATAAGAATGCAGAAGACAAAGGGAAACCACTGCATTAACGGCTCATAGAGTACCACCAGAAAACTAAACATAGAATTGACACTGCAATTGCAAACTATATCATCTAAACTATAAAAAGTTTGACGAAGATTGAGGATATTTCAATTGTTATGATGATTATACTAGGGAAAAGTAAAGAGGTAGTTTTAAAAGCTACTAAAATTTATATTATCAGATAATGGACCAATCCAAGATCATTGCGCTTACCCTCTATCTTGATGCTGCTGCTGGATGTCAAAGTAGGATGTGGGAAGGAAAACTTTGGTAATATATTGGAAAAATGGGTCTAGGCACAGCCACCTTTACTTCCAAGCCATGAAGTAAAAAAGGCAACACCGCATTCTATGACGTCGGTAGTCCGATAATCCGGTAAGGTCTACCAGAATATTAAACTAATTTGAATTTTAGGAAACTGATAATTACAGAAATATTTTTAGGGAAATTAAATTAATAAAACCTTATATATACCTAGTAAATATATATAAAGTTTTATTATTATTTAGGTTATATTATCAATAAAATAATCACTAGAGTAAAATTTATTGCACTTAAAATACAGTGTCAAACAGTTAATCTTACAATCAAATGCAGTCAAGAATCACTAGAAATTTTAAATATTTTAAGTACTTAAGCATATAAATAACACAAAACATTAACAGGACATTTAAAAAGATTATTAAAAATACAAAAGATATAAAATTTGTGATAAGTAAAAACTTAGTGTAACTATTATGATTAAAAAATTCATCCTAAGAAATCAAACACAATATAAATATGGTTCTAAATTAATCTAATTGAAAATTAAATATTTTACTATTTACTTATAACTTTTGTTGAATTTTCATACTTAGATATACAAAAGTAGCAATTTTAAATATTAATAGGTTTGTTGTCATATAGACCAAGTTAAAAGAGGTATACATGAAAAATGTGTTGAATGTAACATACCATTTATAACTTGTATATCGATTTAAAATAGCCTATATTCTCAAAAGATTTTTGAATGTAATACTCAAATTTGTTATCACTTATCTAAAAAGCAAATCTAATTGAGTAAGTAAGTTCTCTAATTGTGACCATCTTGTTAATTTACTATATTGTAAAATCCATTTCAAATCATTACCACTTAATCTATTCTTACCTACATTGACGATTACAGGATTACACTAAAATTACTGCTAACTATTACACTACATATTACACAAATATTATCACACTTGCGTTCCAACTGATTATTGTTTAATACATAGAAATATACACAATCACTTGTAATTTTACTTGTCCAGTTTTTCAATGGGATATTATTGTCTAAGTCTAATTGACATAATTATGTTATCTCTTGTTCCCTCTTCTTATGCACAAAGTTTCTTCTGTCTTCGGGATTCCTTCTTTCTTTAGTACGATGAACAGTTACATATGATGATTGATGGTACTTCAGGAAATATATTAGGAACTGCATTGCCTTTTAATTTGGGAAATATTAACTTTTCAATGTGTACATTTCCATCTTTATCTTCTCATTGTTCAGTTCGCTGAATACCATCTTCATGAAAAAGTTTGGCACATACTATGGAAGATTTGGTAATTGTACAGCCTTCTCTATGAATAGAGATTGGTTTTGCAACCAGGTACACAACAATGCCAGAGCATCTGTAACAAAAAACAAAAGTATTATTATTGTTGTTTTTAGTTTACATATTTTGTAACAAGAAACAAAAGTATTATTATTTTCAGTTTGTTTTGTAGGTTATATTCATACTTGCCTGTCGTTAAGAATCTTCTAGAAGTTCTAAATTTAATGAAATTTCACTTATATTAATATTTTCTAATTGATTTAAACACAATTTACAAATAAAACATTCGAATAAAGTTAAAAAACAATAAATTCAACAAACTTTACAATCCATTATGTTAAACCAAAACAAACCACAGTCCAGTCGGACTACCACGCGTTGTTGCCAAATTTCTACTTCATGGCTTGGAAGTAAAGGTGGCTGTGGTCTAGGACATAATTTCTCCCAGGTACCAAAAGATTGGTAGATTATCATGGCTGACTTGGGCAGGATTGCAACCCTGAAGCATATCTTCTATCGAGAACGTAAAAGAGTATCAACGCTCTCTAAAAAATATTGTGCTGATTAGTGCTGACCTTCATCATTGAATATTTCTTGCCATATTTTATATAATAATATTATTTTCGACCTTTTAACGGTACAGATTTTGATAATTCCTAACAAATACCATTATTCTTGTTGTTTAATTCTAGCCTACTGTAAATCTATAATTAAATATTGAACAGGGACAAATAATAAATATCTCGTCCGTTTTAATTAGAGGAAGTGGATATCGATAGTCCAATTGTGCGGCTACAATGTTTACTTTCGGTAGTCCTGACCGCATATTTGAATGTAGAGTAACTACAAGGTAAAATTTTGATGTGGAAATTAATGCCGGCGAAAGGTTTTTAATCGATTTTGGAGTGCTTTGATTGAATTACATCCTATTAATACGACTGTTTGTTGATTCTTCGGATTGGGATCACGTTTCATTGATTTAACCAAATTGAGTTAAAACAAAATTCAAACAGACATTGATATAGCTTTTTAGCTTTTGATATTATCTCTCAATATACAAAACGAATAAAAAACACTGTAGTTGTTTTCATATTAGTGTAAAGTAATTTTGTGTGCAAGTCATAGTAGGACTTGTGGTTTAACTATTTATATTATTTTGTGGGCTTTTATCATTTTATGTGTTTAAAATTGATCTAATTATAATAGTAATAAATAAAAAGACTTAATAAAAGTTCTTCTAATCGATAGAATTGTTTTATATAAAATACGCAAAATATACAAGGAAAACACACCACTTTGCCTATGAATTATCCTTGGAGTAAACTATCAAAATTATTGTTAGATAATTTATGACTAGTTATATCTGCTACACTAACATATATCTATAAAAAAAAATTTCTGGGAAAATTATAGGAAACAGGACACATACCGAAACAATGGTTACTCTCCACCTTTTGTGCTATCCCTAAAAATACAAACTTTAAATATTGCAGTGAATACAGAACAATATCACTCATAAGTCACATTCTCAAATTATTCTTGAAAATAATACATGGTCGTAGAAATAAAAAAACTGGAAGAAGGAATATATGATAGTCAGTTTGGGTTCAGAAACGGACTAGGAACCAGAGAAGCGTTATTTGCTTTTAATGTGTTAGCTCAAACATGCATGGATATGTATGTTGATATGCATGTTTGTTACGTTGATTTTGAAAAAGCATTTGACAAAATAAGACATGAAAAATTAGTCTAAATTCGAAAGTCAAAAAACGTAGACCATAGAGACTTACGAATAATAACAAACCTCTACCGGAATCAAAGAGCACAAATCGTAATAGATAACGAACCCAGTCCAAAAATTGAAATCAGGACAGGAGTTATGAATAGGCAGGGATGTATTATTTCCCCATTACTATTTAATGTATATAGTGAAGCCATTTTTGAAGTAGCATTACTATCTTAAAGTGAAGGAATAATAATTAACGGAAGATCTATTAACAGCATAAGATATGCAAATGACATCGTAATTACGGCAAGCTCTGCTGAACAACTCCAATTACTGCTAAACAAAACAAACAGTTTCTCTGAAAATATGGACTAAAAAAGCTTAAGCTGTTACTTTGGACTTCAGAAGCTGATGAAGCTTTCTATAAAATTAAACAGATTCTTACAGCAGCTAATGTGTTTGCAAGTCCTGATTTTTCCAAGCATTTCTATCCTGCTTGTGACTTAAGTTATTTTAGTGTGGAGGTATCTTATATGAAAAAGATATATCCTATTGCTCATTTCAGCAAAACTTTAACAAAAGCTCAGCGCAAATGTACTACTACTGAGAAATAATTAATAGCAATTTTGATTTCAATTGAAAAATTTTTATACTGTATTGAGATTCGTGGTGATTTTACAGTTTCTCTATACCACTCCTCATTACAGTGATTATAGTATGAAAAATCCTTTGAGACTTGTCAGGTGGATAATGAAACTTTAATATAGTAGCTGACGCTCTTTCAAGAATTTCTAAATTATCTCAAGTCTTAAATTTGTCTAATTTAAAAACAGATGGTTGGTACTTATAACAATATGTTAAAAAAATACAGATAATCATATTGATTCATGTAAGGTAATGTTCTTCATAAAAATGCTTCCTTTGGCTCTAAATATTTGTTCCTTCTCTACATAGGAAAGAAATTTTACTAATGTATCATGATGATCTTGCAACCGCTCATTTAGGAGTCTTTAAAGCTTGTTCTAGTATTTCAGAGTTCTATTACTGGGCTAACTAATTAACGATTTCTTTGAGAATATAAGGTATATTTTCAGAGTGCCTAAAGATAGCCATTATTATTCCTCTTAACACCACCATAAAGGTGGTGATAAATCTAATGTCTGCAACTATAGATCTATTGCCTTACTACCGACCATATCCAAAATTATTGAGAGACCTATAAAAGCCCGACTTATGTCCTTTCTCGTTAAAACAAACATTGTATCACAAAGACAGTTCAGATTTTTATCTAATAAATGTAACAGCGATGCTGAGTTTTCTGTACTACATGAGGTCTATCAAGCACTAAACAATAATCTTTACACTGCCACTGTTTTTGTGACTATGCCAAAGCTTTGGATTGTGTAAAGCATGACATTTTGATAAAGAAACTAAATTTCTACGGAATTCGAGGTATTTCTTTGAATTGGTTCTAATCTTACCTGAGAGATAGGAAACAACTATAGTTTATTTTTATGAACGAGAGAGTAATTAGCATAATTTTAACTGGTACCTTCGACCACTCCATGGGCGTGCTCAAGATTAATTGAAAAATTACTTTGAATAATTGTAAAAAATAAATGAATTATTTCAGTGTTATGTGTATGTAAAGTGTTATGTGTATATAAACAAAAGTGACCTCTTTTTTCACACACTATATTAGAACTGACTGGCCTACACTAAAAAGGGTTTTAAAAAATTCCCATTTTTTTTTTAATTTTTAAAAATTACAAAAGAGAAAAAGAGTTTTTAAAACCGTCTAAGGTATGTTAAATAGATGAATAAAAATATTAATATAAAACTTACAGCTACTTGTTACAAATCCAAATCAGATTCAGAAGATAAACTTTCAGAACCAAGATTTATAATAACTGGCTCGATCATTTTATCAGTAATATTGTCCAGCTTCCACATTTTTTCCTCTTCTTTAATAGTGTGATTTACTGCTTTTTCCCAGTTTTCAGGTTTTACATTATTTACGACCTCCAAAAACAACTGTTTAACATCATGAATTTTAAAAGTGGTATTTTTTCTTTAAACTTCACTCTTTATCTGTGCCCATACCAATTCAATCGGGTTTAATTCACAGTGATATGGTGGGGATCTAAGTACTGTCATTTCACGATTTTTGGCAATTTCATCAATTTCGTATTTTTTAAATTTTTCTTTATAGAGGGCACACAACGAATAAAGTTCCTTTCTTATAGATCCGGGATGGTACGTAATATTTTTTGAACTGCCAATTCTGCAAGTCTTTTTTTAACCACTTGGTTGTGGGCATTCCTTCTATAAGTCTGGAGTGATAACTTGCATTATCCCTTACTATTACACAGTTCTTAGGAAGAAGATTTATCATTTGTTCGAACCATTCTTGAAAGACATCAGCGTTCATGTCTTCATGGTAGTCACCGGTACGAGTTGATTCAAAAGTTAATAAACCACCTTCAACAAAACCGTCTGAACTGCCAATGTGTACTATTATCAACCTGCGTCCCTTTCCTGATGGTGGGTTTAAACCAGTAGATAAGATATTTACAAAAGCCTGCTTTTGACTTGTAACAGTTTCATCCTGCCAAAATTTATTTGGTGTATGACCCTCGTTGATCCATGTTTCATCAAGATAAAATATTTTTCTTTTTTGGTTTCTCATATTCCTTTATGGTTCTTAGAAAATGTCTTCTCCATATAACAATATCGCTTCTTTCTAATAAAATAGACTTTCTGGGATTCTTTTTCCAGCGAAAGCCTATTTCTTTTAAAAGTTTCCATAACGTACTTCGACTCATTTCTGGGTAATCCTTATCATCTCGAACTGAGACAAGAACTTTATCCAATGTTGGAAATTCTTGTCTAAAGAAGAATTCATGCACTTTCCGTCGAAGTCCTTCTTTAAAATGATATTCTATTTGAAATTTTGGTTTCCCTGGAGCATTACGTGGTATTTGAAAACTACCACATTTCTCTTTTTTAATAACTCTGTAAATCGTAGATTTCCCAACACCAAGTGTACTGCTAACTAACTCAACGGTCTCATCAACACTTTCACATAAACGTTTGTCTGTAAATGATTTAAAACAATTAAATATTAATGTTTTTTCATTAACTGTTAAAGGACCAATTTTTCGGCGTTTACACGGCACTTCCAAATTTTCCATAACACTAGTATACACAATAAACAGCACCTTGCAACTGAAGTACCTACTTTTAGTGAACTGTTAAGAATTTTGAATACGCCACGTGGACCTTCCTACAAAATGGAAAAACCCACTATCACATTTTCTGTGGAATAAGTTTAGAAGGTAATTATCTAGTCAATTACTGTCGTAGATTCCTGGAATTAAAGAATTAAATGTTTGATTGTTGAAACCCTTACTTCGTGGAATGCACTCATTTCAGATAAAATAAAACGTTTTATTTTATCTAAAGAATTAAACTTTATTTTGCAAATAGGTAGGTACTTATTAAACTTTTATTGGTTATATATAACCAATAAAATAAACATCTTACATTTCTTGCAAATTCATTAGTACCTGTTAACCTCCATCACTCCGACACTGGCAACCTTATTTAGGGATTAGTAACCCTCACAACTATTGTACTCTATTCTGCTCCAACCTTTATACCTGGTGGTCATACTCAATTTAAAATTGTTTTCCTATATACTTCTGTAAACTTGTTGACAAATATCTGTTTTTCATTGAGTCACCCGTATCAACAGTTTAGGGATTTGCATACATAATTTATTATTTTATTACTCTCTCATACATAAAAATACACTATAGTTAGAGCAAATGACACTGACTCTAGTCACAAAAGCATTGTATGTGAAGTACCACAAGGTCCAGTACTAGATCCTCAACTTTTCCTTATCTTTAAATACCATCACTAACTGAAAAATCGATGGAAAATTTTTAATTGTTGATGATACCAGTATTACCTTGAAGAACTCTAATATTGCAACTCTTTATGCAAATATAACATCTGATCTTCTTCTTCTTTGGGTGCCGTGTCCGTATTCAGACGTTGGCCGTCATCAGCTGAAACATATTTCCTGAAAAATAATTCTTGTACTGTGAAACCACACCATTGTCTAATATTACGCAGCCATGAAAGTTTCTTTCGACCAATCCATCTCTTTCCTTCCACTTCTGATCTACTTAAAATAAAAACCTGTTCCGACTCTTAATTTACCCTTTTTTAACGTGGATAAGACAAGTTCATAACGTGGATAAGACAATCATAGAAAGGAGTTCTTCAACCTTTGCTTCTTAATAACAGCAAGATCAGTATAGTTGATCCTGTAAAATTTCTTGGTAGTTTTAGAGACAGTAACCTGAAATGGTCACTTCATATTAATTTGTTAAATAAAAAACTAGCCTCAGCTTGCTATGCAAGAAGATCTGTTTTCGGATCGGAGTACGGATCTTTTATTTTTATATATATATATATAATATCCCAATAATATCCCTTTAGACTGTATTTGTCGAATAAACAAACAAAAATAAAAATCATTGTTAATCTCCGGTTTAAAAATGACATAAACTCGATTTTGATTGAGCAACTAAAGCATAGTAGTTTTATACAACATGTCAATTACCCCTTTCCTACGCGTTTATTAGTTGTTTAAACAGCTAAATAAAAAACTAGGTTTTTAATAATGCAGACAGGCTGCTTTCACAAAGCTGAAAACTAACGCAGCTGTTATAAAACAATAAAAATTTTTATAGAGAGCTAAATGGAATAGAATGGACGGCTCGTATGTAGCTCCAATAAATTTTGCATAGCTTTCGCCACGATAAACCCCAAACATATAGTTTACAAACGCCCGTGAATGGATTACAGGCTAAAAATAGTTTAGTACAATCAGGACGTGTCCGTAAGTTGGAACTATACGGGAGAGTTTTTTATTAATAATTTTAGGACTTTCATAAAAAGTTCTGCATGATTTAGAATTTAAAATGTGACTGTGAGGTATGCTTAAAGAAAGAAATTTCTCAAAAAAAGTGCAAATTGCATTTATTATTTATCATATCTATAACTGTACAACAAAAAAGTCTAGATGAGAACTAAATTATGTTTAAATGTGCAATTATATCTATTTATATTGAATGAATATGAAAAACATATGCTACAGTAGGTGCCATGTTTTCTAAATTTTTAAAATTGACATTTATAACTTTTAAATTTTGACAATTATTGCGAATCTAATCTTTTTTTTGCGCGGCTGAGTGAATTTAGAGTGGTAGTATCTTTGTATTAGGTTGACGGAACACAGTTCTTTCAAGTGGAGCTTCAGCCTTTCATTAGTAAGCGATCTAATGCGTGGTGAAGATCTAGACTCAAAGGTTGATAAAAATTACCTAAAATCTATAGCAGCGTTTTCATAATTGTGGCATAAAGGAATAGATTTTGAACCTACTTTTCCTTGAACATGGGGATGCGGATCAATAGAAATTTAGTAAGATCCTATACTAGGATAGAAAAGGCAACAGAAAACGAAAAATTAATCAAATACGCCCATTACTGACAGTTGACGTAAAACTTCGTCCATGCTGGCCATTCTTTCCAAGTGTTCCAACAGCAAGTGACGGCTGTCGTTCAGGTCAGTATTTGCAAAGAATATAGACGCTATATAATATATTTATATTCTTTGGTATTTGTTTTGTATAATTGTATTTTGTTTTACAGTATTGTGATTGTGGTTTTATTTGTATTTGTACAAGATGACAAGATATACGGAAAAAGAACAAGTTCTAATATTAAAATTGCTTAAATATTTTCAATTGGAAAAGGAAGCTGGACAAACATTATTACCAATTTCTGCTGTTCATGATGTAAGTTGAAAATTATCCTGAAAATAAAATTGTTTTATTTACTGTTTATTTCAGCGTGTTGCTGAGGCGTTAGAAATTTCTTTGCCAATCATAAGGCGATTAGCAAATGAAGGAATACAAAAAGATTCTGATTATACCAATAAAGTAAGCGAATCAGTAGCCACTAGTTGTGAACCCAACTAGATTTTAAATAAATACCAACATACCATTAGGACTTATTAATGAGTAGGAGAAACTTATTAATGAGTATTGGGAGACTGACAAAAGAATTGACATAAACCCCATAGCTCCAGTAATAATCGATTTAAATGAATCAGATTCTGACTATTCAGATGACGATTTTGTTGGCTGATACTCAACCGTTTTTCGTTTGATTCGCCAATTTTGATGTTTGGGTTCTATTTATTATTATGTTCAAAAAATATTTGTTTTTCAAAAACATTTTGACAGGGCGTCCTGAAATGAGATCATTAGGTATTTGTATGGTATTTTTCAAAACACCATTCAATACACATAGTTTTTTCACCATATTGCGACCTTCGTATTTACTTGACCTAGTGGTTAAATAGTATCATAATTGGATAACATAGAACACTAATGCCATACCATTTCACACACAAAATTTGATTAGTTTTGTCAAATCTATAATAATATGCATTTTTCTTCATTAGCTTTCTCCATTACTGGACATTTTACAGTTCCTATTGCCTTTACATTTTTTTGTTTCAGATATACCATTAATTCATATGTCATAAAATGTTTATCGAAAAAATTTCATTTGTAGATGGTTCAGGCAACTATTTCAAAATATCAATTACTATTTTAGCTCCAAGTAGTTTTTTCTAATAGTACCATTTGCTTTTTTCGGCAACAAACGTGAAAACCGTAATGATATCCAGTGGAACCAGTTATAATCCAATTCTTATACTCACATCTTACTGGCTTGTCTCAAATTAACTGTTTAGCTAAGTTATGACCAAAATATTTCATCATGGAGTTGTCTAAGAAAATATATTTATGGAAACATCCGCACTGGCAGTATTTTTTTATAATTTTATCTGATAAAAGTCTAATTTTGTACATACAAACTGTAGAATCGCCTATTTTGACACTATCCGGTAGATGAACAAACTTTGTTATTTATAAATACTTGTTTCTGCTCAAAACGTTGTAAACACAGGAAACTCCTAGGTCCTCATCCAATGACCTGATCTAATTTCATTTCTAGATGGTTCATGCCTATGTTTCAAAAGATCAATTGTGGTATTTTTTTATTATCTTCAATATCATTTATTTTTTTTTTCGCAACAAACGTGAAAACCATAATCATATCCAGTGAAACCAGTTATCATCCAATTCTTATATCCAAATTGGACTGCTCCTCTCTAATTAATGTATTGCTAGGTTATGACCGAAATATTTCACCATAAATTTGTCTAAGAATATATCTTTAAGGAAACTCTCCGCAATTTCTCTGTAATTTTCTATTACACTGATATTCAAATTCTACTTTTGAGTGTTTTCAATAAACTATTATTATTATTATTATTACACATTAGTGAATAAATAGTTTTTATGATTAGAATTATGTAATTAATTTAGAAGTTACCTAATAAATTTTTAAAAACAGTCTTTTTTGTGTTACTTATACTATGGCCAAAAAGCAGTAGCGAAAATAGAAGAAATAACATTAGAAGAAATAGAAGTACAAAGAGTTGTTCGACAACGGTGTATACATAAACCAGTATTATTTAATATGTATACTCGGAAGACATATTAAGTAAGGCAATGGGTTAACGAAACGTAGACATTAGTATTAATGACATGATCATAAATAACCTGAGATACGCTGATGATACAGTTTTTTTAGCCGAATCACATGAAGACCTACAGATACTTCTTAATTAGGTGACCGCAGTAAGCGAAGAAGAATATGGACCATCACTCAACAGAGCAAGAAATCTTAATTCCGCAGCCATGATATTCTCCTTCTACCGGGTCCTCGCTTACCTTTGACTTTACCTTGCAATATAGACTGTAGCAGGGAGTAACGGTGCTGATTTCTCATAACGTGTCCCAGATATTGCAATTTTATGCGTTTGATCGTAAACACAATTTCTGGTTCCTTCTTCATTTTTCCTAGAATTTCCTTGTTCGTGATCCTTGCTGTCCATGATATTCTCAGCATTCTTCTATAAAGCCACATCTCAAATGCTTCAAGTTTTTTAATAGTGGCATTTGTAAGCGTCCATGCCTCCGCCCCGTACAACAACACAGAGAAAACATAGCATCTCAAATGTCTCATTTTTGTATCAAGGGATATGTTGTGACTTTTGAAGATGGCGCTTATTTTGTTAAAGACCGTTCTTGCCTTTCCTATGCGGCACTTTATTTCCTGTAAATTGCTAAATAGCAAGAGATCTGAGAGATCTGAGCAAGAAATACATGATAATAATAAAGACTCAGGACATTCGTGAGATATATGTACAGAATCAGCCTATTGAAATAGTAAGAGAATTCAAATACCTAGATACAACTATTAATGAAAACAATGACAGCTCTCAAGAAATACGAATCAGAATCAAACAGACCAGAAGCGCATTTACAAGAATACAACGGCTTCTATACTGTAGAAACTTAATCCTTAAGTTAAAAATACGACTGCCGAGGTGCTACATGCTATCCGTATTATAATACGGGATAGAAGCGTGAACACTGAAGAAAATTCACGTGAGAAGACTGAAGGCATTCGAGATGTGGATGTACCGAAGAGTACTAGAGATCTCATGGGTAGATGGAATAACCAACGTTGAGGTAATGTGACGTATGCATAAGGAGAGAGAAGTACTAACAATTAAGAGGAGAAAAGTGGGATATATGGGTCATGTGATGAGAGGAGATAAATATCTAATACTCTAGGTCATTACGGAAGCCCGGAGAAAAAGATCCATAGGAAGAAGACGTAACCCATGTAATAACAACTTATTTAGAGCCGCTGTCTTAAAATTAAAAATTGCTGTGATGATTGCCAACTTTCGACGCGCAGACAGCCCCTTAAGAAGAAGAAGATACAAAAATTCAATAAATGAATCATTTTGTCGTCAATTTCGAATGTTTCCATATTTATAAATTTAATAAACAATATTCTTTACTTTTTATTACTATAAGTTGCAGTTATTCAAGATGAAGATATAGCTTGGGCTACTTGATATTGCAATTTGATATTCGCCAACAACAATAAAATTAGAAATGTAAGTTATTTTTCATCGTCTTACACACATTCGCTACCCCCACCACTTAATACACAGGGAACCATATTTTTCTTAGGTAATTTATTACGTAAATGAATGGGAAATAAGCACATTGATTCTCCAATAATATATATTTAATAATGTATATAAGATATGTAATATTGTAGGTACATATTTAATGGAAATAAGATATAAAATAATGTACATATTTAATAATATACAAAGCACGTATATTAAGAGCAATATTTCCTTGTGAATAATCTAGAAAATACCTGTTTTTTCAATCGAAAATACAATTTTGAAAAGTCATAACTTTAATCTAGATCCATTCCTCTATCTGTTGATCTGTCCCATAAACACAGCTAAGCACAGACTCGCTGCGATTGTCGAAATGTCCCCTCTCGCCCACGAAAAGCGATACGCAGACGAAATTCCATTATGAAAAACTCTCGAAACGTGGATTGGAACGGTGAAAAATTATGTGCCTGTTTCGCTCAAAGTGAAATATTCGAACAATGCATAATCGATATCCTTTATACGATTTGAAAGTGTTCCGTATTATTCATATGAATTTTGCAGATCTTTTCAAATGCAATTGCTTTTGGTTGGTTTGACATCCAGTTTTTCCACAACGAATTCAATAGTATATTTAATATTGCGCACTACTACAGTTTTATTCAAACGTCGGGTTGCTATTTGGATACTTGAATGGTGAGAAAATAGATTTTATAAAAATCAGAATATTGTTTTACATACAAAGCACAAAATTCCATATACTACACAGTGAGTTTTAAATATGGAATGCCTTAATTATATTAGAAACGGCTTACAGGATGAAAGTTTTGCTTTCGAAAAATATTTTTAATTTAAATTTAAAGGTAGTGTTTACTTTGTTGTCATATTTTTTATTTTTCTGCAAATATAATGAAATTTTGAAAATGCCTTAAAAACTGAATATTTTCTGAATATGAACTGAATATTATAAGGTAATTATAATACCAAATTGGTAATTGTAGTATAATAGATTATAACCGGTATAAAAATACATGACAGTCAAAAGGACACATATTTGGGTACAGAAATCAATCAAAATATTTTCGTAGTAGCATTAATGGGTAATTAAGGGTAAATTAGGTAATTATAATAATGCGCGTGTTATTAATGGGAACCTCTGGACTAGATCTCTGGACCTTACCGAAAAAGAAAGGCTCCTATGAAACAATAAAATCTTAAAGGTCTGTTTAAAGGAATAGTTTTGGACATTTCTGGGCCATATCCAGAAAGTAAAAATGGTTGGAATTACATGTTGGTAGTGATATAATACTTCAAGAAGTATGTCGAGATCAACGCCATTCCACATCACAAGGACACTATTGTAGATTTTTCGATCAAAGAGCACAATTGAGGTGCCTTAGCAGACACATAATGACCAAGAAAGGAACTTCGAGAGCGATCTATTCCAGGAAATCTGCGATAGTCTAGGCATAAAAAGGACAAGAACTATAGGCCAACACCCGCAATCGGATTGAATGGTAGAGCGAATAGATACAAGAGTTGGCAAATATTTGACAAAAATGGTGTCCAATCACCAGCAATACTAAGATCAGCACTTTTCGTTCTTTGCAATCGCCTACACATTCACTGTTAATGAATCAATGAGCCAAACAACAACAAAACAAAAGTCCTATTTGAACGCAAAATGCGACTACCTTGTGATCTCGAGTTTGGATATCACTCTGGAGCAGATACAGCTGGTGAATAATGTATGAACGAAATACGAAGAAGAATTGACGATATACACGAGTTGGTCCATTTTCATCTTAGGATCGCTAGCGATAGAATGAAGGTAGGGTAAGATATTCAAGACAAAAAAGAATGTTTTAAAAAAATGACAAAGCCTGGCTCTATAATCCAGAAAAGCAAAATGATTGTTTTTTCAAGTTTCAGCAGTTCTGGAAGGTCCGTACTTTCCTAGAAAGAAGATTGACGATGGAATCTACTACATAAGCAATATTCCAAGGGGAAAACCGATAATAGTACACTATAATCGTCTGATGCCATTTAAAGGATAATACGAATTACTTAAAGAAGTGAAAGTAAACCAACTCTAAGGAATTGCATGACCTCATGTTTGAGGAATTCGTGGAGGTATATGTATATTAGTAAAGAAAAACATTGTGTTACCATCAAAAAAGAAGTAATACTTACTAGCACTTCATGATGATTACTTATTGACCCATACCATTCAGGCTAGTATTAAAGACCCACAAGGATTGGCATCCATCTTTGGAAGTAAGTTTGGTCAAGTTGCAGGACTTCAATACCAACTACCAGCTCTCGACAAAACTTTAAAACTCCAAGATGCATCACTTTACCTTTTCTATCTGGTCAAAAGACACTGCCCATGACCAACTCTTCTACCAAGATGTATACATTAGTCATACTAAAGCTAGAATACTGCCAACTGGATTGAAGGGTTATGCAAAGCATGATTAGGGAAATCATTAAAAACACCGACGTTGAGGTGATAGTCTGTGACAACCCGTATGGTTACCGATGCAGAGAGAAAACCAACCCTTAACACTTAATACAACTGAGACTTGTAGAAGAAGATTCCGTTGATCATACCAGCATCTGGTTCCAATCTCGATAAGTTTCCAAAAGGAACCATCTCTTGAGGAGGGGTAATGTTAGGCCAGCCCTTGCTACATTACGGACCGAATATACTAAGCGTCTAGAGAAGATTACGGCTGTTTTGTCACGAGAAAATACACTCAATTCTATTAGCTATACTGAGTATATTGTAAGAACAATTAGATTTTAGGAGTCTAGTCCAATAAATATATTTGTACAGTTAAATAATAAATTAATCATATTACAGTGATTGAAGACCAGAAATAAATTAAAATAACATTCTTTGCTACATAAAAACCTGCATTTTGTAATTAAACTTTCTTCTAATTACACCAATTATTAAAAAAACATTATTCTACGAGTTATTTTATTGTTTACTCACAAATTACCTGGTTTTTAATGAGTTAAAACTTTGCAGTTTATCTTTGTGAGATATACAATCCCTAAGCTCGTGTGGTTTAATCATCATCATCATCATCATCATTCAGCCCATACTCGTCCACTGCTGAACATAGGCCTCCCGTAGTTCACCCCACAAATTTCTGTCCTGAGCCGCCTGCATCCAATTTTGATGTGTCCGTTTCAGGTCATCCGTCCATCTTGTTGGTGGTCGTCCTCTATTTCTAAAGGCATCTTGTCTGGGTCTCCACTCAAGAATGCGTTTTGTCCATCTGCCGTCCTTCGTTCTCGCGACGTGCCCTGCCCAGTTCCATTTTAAGGTTGATATTCTTTTGATTGCGTCGGTTACTCCCGATCTACGGCGCAATTCTGTGTTGGGTATTCGGTCTCTCAGGGTTAATCCCAACATGGACCGTTCCATTGCCCTCTGTGTTGTTCGAATTTTGTTTGCGGACGTCTTAGTAAGTGTTAGCGTCTCCGCACCATAGGTTAGAACTGGCAGCACACATTGATCAAAGACTTTTCTCTTTAAGCAGATGGGAAGGGCTGATTGGAAAACATCTCTTAGCTTTCCATAAGCTGCCCATGTCAACCCTATTCTACGTAATAGTTCATTGGTCTGGTTATCTCTACTTAAGCGAATTTCGTGTCCCAGATATTTGTATGCTGATGTTTGTTCTATACTTGTTCCAGCTATGTTGATGTTCTCACTCAGAACAAGGTTTGTCATCACTTGTGTTTTTGAGTTATTGATCTTTAAACCCACTTGTGTAGAGGCATGGTAGAGTCTTTCGCACATTTCGATGGCATGATCTATGCGGTCTGTTATCAGGACTATATCGTCCGCGAACCTGAGGTGACTAAGCTGCTCTCCATTTATGTTTATGCCCTTTTCGTCTAGGTTTGCACGCTTACACATGTATTCCAATAATGTTGTAAACAGTTTTGGCGAAATGGTGTCGCCCTGGCGAACTCCGCGCTGAATTTTGAATTTGTGTGTATCTTCATGAAGTCTGACGCATGCCGTGGCATTATCATAGATATTTTTGATGACAGTGGTGTAGCGGTGATCTATTCGGCACTCTTTTAAAGCTTCTAGCATTTTCTGGTGGTTTACTGTGTCGAATGCTTTCTCATAATCCACAAAAATTAGGACGAGGGGTTTATTGTACTCTATACATTTTTCGATGAGGCTTTTAATAACTTGTAGATGGTCGTTTGTGCCGAAGCCTGACCTGAATCCTGCCTGTTCGCATGATTGATAAAAGTCCATTTTGTTCGAAAGTCTGTTTGTTATGACTTTTGTAAAAAGCTTGTATATGTGTGAGATGAGGCTGATTGGTCTATAGTTTACGAGATTTGTTAAATCTCCTTTCTTAAACATTAGAATGATCACTGCATTTTGCCATTGTGATGGTGTTGTTCCTCTTTCAAGGCATTCTGTGAAAAGTATGGAAAGCATTTGTATCAGTTTCTCGCCTCCTAATTTTATGGCTTCGGCAACGACCCCGTCGTCGCCAGGTGACTTGTTATTTTTCATTTGTAGGAGAGCTTTTTTGATTTCATCAACAGTAACATCTGGTATGTCTTCCGAGCCCTGGTTTAGAACCTTTGGTATGTTGTCAGTTGGAACATTTTCTTCTGTTTTGCTGTAGAGTTCGCTGTAAAATTGTCCGACAGTTTGTAGAATTTTCTGTTTATCTGTTATTATTTCGCCCTTTGTGTTTTTCAGTTTGTAAATATTTTTCTTTCCTATTTGCTGTTTCCTTCTGAAGACTTTTAAACTTTTGTTCTCTTCTATGACTTTTGATATCTCTCTGGTGTTGTAGTCTCTTATATCTTTTCTGATGTTCTTAGTGATTTGTTTGTTTAGTTGTCTCATTTTTGTTAGATTGGTTCTGTATTTATCTGTTAGTTGTCTTCTTTCCTCTAATAGAGTTTTCGTGCTTAGACTTAGTTTTTCTTCGTCTTTTTGGTTTTTTGGGCAACATTTTTCTTGTGCTTGTTTCAGAGCTTTGACTACTTTCTGATTTAGTTGTTCGATGTTTATGTTTTCTGTTTCTTCGTTTTGTAATTTTTCTTCGACCGTACGTTCAAACAGTTTTGCATTTTCAGGTGGTATCCATCTTCTAACATTTGGTTTAGGAACAAGCTTCATTCTTTCTTTTTTAACGTTAAGCATTACTTTTGTTCTTATCATTCTATGGTCGCTGCCAGCAGAGAACTTGTTGAGTACTTCCACGTCTTGTATTATATATTTTTTATCTGTAATTATAAAGTCGATTTCGTTTTTGACGGCGCCATCAGGGCTTATCCAAGTCCATTTGTTTTGGGGTTTCTTTTTAAAGAAAGAGTTCATTTGAAACATGCATTGATGATGTAGAAAGTTTAAAAGCATGTCCCCTCTTGCGTTTCTTGCCCCGTATCCGTACTTTCCTAACGCGATCTCCGCTTGGTCTTGTTTGAATCCGAGTTTTGCGTTGAAGTCGCCCATGAGAACAGTATAGTGTGTTCGTGTTCTTTGTTGTGCCTCTGCTACATCCTCATAGAATTTTTCAACTTCTTCATCTGTGTGTCCAGTTGTCGGGGCGTAGACCTGTATAACTTTTAAACTATAACGAGAGTTTAGTTTTAATATCAATAGGATGACTCTCGTGCTTATGGTCTCGATTTTTGTTATGTTGGGTATGTGTTTTTTATGTACAATGATCCCGATTCCACCGCTGGATGAATGTTCCTCTCCTCTGTAGTGGAACAGGTGTCCTGATTTCAATGTTTGTTGTTCTTCTCCTCTCCTTCTAATTTCACTAAGTCCCATTACATCCCATTTTATTCTTTTTAATTCGTTTTCCAGTTCTATTAGTTTATGATCGGTTGAGAGGGTTCTTATATTATAGGATGCAAGATGCAGTATTCTTGTGCAGTTTAGCCGTCTTGAGTGGTAGCCTGGTCCATCCCGGGTATTCTTAGCACCCTCTGCTCTTAATCTTTTCTGTCCGCTACCTTGGTCAGAGATTTTTGAGCTGCCGGGGACTGAGGGCCGTGTTTGGTTTGTGTTTTGCATGTTTACGGGGGGTTTGGCCTTAAAACGCCACGCTGGCCAGACGTGTTGGCGAGTTGGGGGAGGATATAGGGAAGGAATTTGGGGTTTGGGTAGGATAATATTGGGGTTTGGGCCTGGTTTCCCCTAAGTAGGGAGTAGAGGAAAACCAGGAGCTCACGTGGGCAGGGGCGCTACCTCCCTGAAGTAAGTCTACCCTCTATCGGGATCATAGAGGGGTACCTACCCGCTACCCTATGGTGTAGCTAACGTGTGGTTTAATACTAATGATAAAACAAATTAGTGGATTAGAAAAAACAACGTTGTTAAATGTTTTTTTTTGTTCTATGATCATAAAAGTTCATTCTACTAAACATTTAATTGAAGTATCTATAACAGCAATAAAACAAACATGTTAAAAATACAAATTATGAGTATTTTTCTCAGAAAGTAGTGTTTTGCATAATGTTTTTAAAATTCATTTACATTTTTTTATTGTATATATTTTTGTTTTATTTCCTACTTTACTGTATCCCAAATGCTTTAATTTTTAGTTTAGTATTTTTAACAAGCGCTTAGCGTTACTTTAAAATACTTAATATCTCAGAAATAAAATATCTCAGAAAAAACTGTTTATGAACTTTTTCATTATTTAAACATAGTCCATTAATAATATTGCAAAAAATTGCAACCTCGGAAATCTTTTTTGGGTGGTGCTAGAAAGATAACCAATGGAGACACTGCGGACGGCAGCCAGGTGGTTGGTGGAGAGCGAGTCGTGGGTTCGAAACTAGCTTTTGGAACTGAGAATGGGTCCAACGTATGAAATAAGTAAAGATAGGATAAGAGATATTAGAAAAGATACAGAAATAAACAAAAAGATAGATGGGTAAAATTACCAAAGATAAGAGAAGATAGAAACAGGGCGCCACTCAATTTTTTGGGGTTAAGGAGAAAATTAAGAATACCTTAGAAAAGAAAAGAGATAAGAAAAGATATTTAGGTTCAGAGATCAAACCCAAGGAAAGATACCAACAGTAAATTATCAAATAAATCTGGTCAACGCAATATATAAACAAATAATAAATATATTAAGTATTACACTTACTTACCTACGAAACTTAATCAGCCTGATCTTTCTACAGTTCAAAAGCATAGTAATATTTAAAGATAGTAATTGTTCAGAGCTATTATTTTATCAGGGAACTTGTTAGGAGCCGACAAATAAAATACATGCATAAAACAATAACAATATATTAAACACAAAATTATGATGCTGCTAAATGCAACCCAGGTAATAAAAATACATAACTATGAAATGGTGTTATATATGTATAAAATTAAGCTATAATGTAATAAAAAAATACCTTTACTAACATGTATAAGGCAATCATATACAAATATAGTTTGGCGTATCTCGAGATATCATAGGAAAGATAATGAACAAAAATTATAAGAAATACAAAAGATAGCAAAAATTACTTAACTCTAAATTTACAAAAAAAAAACAAAAAGGTTACAAGAATGAAAACATAAACCAAACCGCACTTGGCTAAGTCAATTAACTATCTCGCACTATTATTTAATAAAAAACTGAGACTTGTATGTTCATAGGTAATATTTATAGAAATTTCTTGAATGGTTCAATTACATTAAAAAATCGGCAATCTTCAGGTGACGATATAGATCATACGTCCAGATAATGGCAGGTGATATGGTGCCATACCATATTACTCGCCCAGATAATTGTAGATAAAATTACTTACAGTAGATCTTGACGAAGGCAGCTTAATTCACTGAATTTAATACTTTTCTGGTACTAAACACTGAATTTAATAACCATTAAAGGTAGTGTAGAACTATATATAATTTAATATAGTCTAAGGAAAGAAAACTCAAATATAAAGTGTATACACACTTAGAAAATAATTCACAAAGACGATACGATAAGAAATAAAGTGAGCAAAGCGTAACACGAGATATTGGCCTTAACTCAACAACGGCCCACCAACAAGTAACTTGGTTCCACTCAAAATTTCACCAACTGTCCCTGAAAAAGGAAGAAGAAAATATTCCCCCACTCAAGAATGATAGGACAGTTGTATGTGTTTCTCAGAAGGTAAGGCCTTAACGACTATTGGAAACTTTGAGGTAAAATAATCGGTATTAACCATTGGACATAAGAAACAGACAATACTTAAGATTAAGTTATTGTCAAAAGAAACGGGCCTTTGACGAAAATTACCAATTTATGAAAAGGAAACTGCATACCAAAACGCATTATACTCTTTTCATAATGAATATTATGACGGAAGGATTAAAAACCATTCCTAATTAGGGAATTCCATTTTACCTGGGTATCTACAATATTTTGCTATCGATACACGATCATAGGCGTATCGCACGGGGGTAAAAGGAATTAGAAATATTTAATATATTAATAATAAAAAAAATGTTACAAAATAATACAAAATTAATGATTTATTAATCTCGGCGCTAATGTGTTAATGGGTAGTTTAAAATATGTGTTAAGACATAAACACACACAACACTTGTCGAAATTGTTCTTACCGTCAAAACTGCTTCCGACTGCAACAAAAACTTGCGAAAATATAACGATATAAGTGATTGCCACATCTCAATGCACCGAATATGTTTTTATTGAATGATTCTCGCAAAAATCTAGCAAAATATTTTATTTTTAAAATTAATTTGAAATATACCTACCGTATTTTAATGAAAACAAAATAACAAAATCATACGGACAAGCATTTCGTGCTGTATATATGTTACCTGTGTATTATTTTAACAACTGAAGTTTCCGGAGTGTTTGTTTTAATAGCGGGAATGGGAATAAAAACGTTTATTCGGGGATAACATTATTTTAGGCGCTATTCAAATTTTGCCGTATAGGTACTAGCTATAGCGTTTATTATTGGATTGTCCCATCAAAAATAACATGAACGTATTTGGTTTCGCGCGTTAAATGAATTACAGGATTGGTTGTACGAGTGAGGAATTAAATACTTTATTAAAATTTATGTGGACTCGAGATAATTTTTGTTAAATAGACATAAAAAATTGTACAAAATAAAAAAAACACAAGAATAAAGAAGATAATAAGATAATAGTAGACTTGGAAACTACAAAGAGCTATGAGCATAAAGAACATAAAGAAATGGTATATGCCTTGGACCAATAAATTGAAGAAAGACAGAATCCTTGATGAAATAGATATAGGAATCTGAAAAGTTGGGCCTTCTGAAGTCCTCCAAAAGTTAATGAATTAGTTTATCCTAAAGATTTTTAATGAACTCTTTAATCTAATATATCAGACTGCCACAATCCCCAGACAATGGTTGCAATCAACCTTTGTAGCAATTCCCAAAAAACCAAGTTCAAAAACTTGCTCAGACCACAGAACAATAGCTTTAATGAGTCACACACTTAAAACATTTTTGAAAATAATTCACAGCAGAATGGTTAAAACTCTTGAATATGAGATTAGTGACACACAATTTGGCTTTAGAAATGGTATGAGTACAAGAGATGCTTTGTTCGGCTTGAATGTACTGGCTCAGAGATGCATGGACATGAATCAGGATATGTACTTATGTTTTGTAGACTTTGAAAAGGCATTTGATAAAGTTCAACATAAAAAGCTTGTAGATATATTAAAAAGCAAAAATATTGACAGTCGTGATCTGAAAATTATATCTAATTTATATTAGAATCAAACTGCCAAGGTAAGAGTTGACAGACAGTACACCGAAAATATCAAAATACAGAGAGGAGTCCGCCAGGGTTGCGTGCTGTCCCCACTACTTTTCAATGTCTACAGTGAAGCGGTATTTCAAGAAGCGCTCTCAGACTCAACAGAAGGTACATCTATTAATGGAGAAGTTTTGAATAACTTACGTTCTGCAGACGATACAGTAATAATTACGGATAACAACAATGATTTACAGAACTTAATGCAACGCCTTAATGAACGCTGTCATGAGTACGGACTGAAGATAAATTTAAAGAAAACTAAATGCATGATCATGACTAAATCTGCACATGCAAATATCCAATTGACTATTGAAGATACTGCAATTGAGAATGTTAATAACTATAAATATTTAGGAACATGGATAACACCAGATGTAGACCAAACCAAAGAAATTAAGACACGTATTGAAATAGCACGTACATCATTTATTAAACTTAAAAAGTTTCTTTGTTGTCGGGATATAAGGTTAGAACTACGCCTGAGAATGCTTCGATGTTACGTGTTCTCTACTCTTCTTTATGGTCTGGAAGCTTGGACACTCAAACAAGTTCATCTGAATAAGCTGGCCGCCTTTGAATTTTGGTGTTACAGAAGAATCCTACGAATACCATGGATTCAAAGAATGTCAAAGATGGAAATAACTAGAAGGATAGGAAATGAGGCGGAAATAATATTAACTAATAAAAGACAAAAACTTGAGTACTTGGGACATGTAATGAGAGGGCAAAAATACGCATTATTACAACTTATTATGCAGGGCAAAATCCGAGAAAAGCGAAATGTGGGAAGACGAAGAATATCCTGGCTTAAGAACTTAAGGGAATGGTTTGAATGCAGTAGTGCAGAACTTTTTAGAGCGGCAGTCAACAGAGTCCGCATAGCCATGATGATTTCCAACCTTCGATAGAAGATGGAACTTAAAAAAGAAGAAAGATTTTTTAGCAGGACTAAGAAAATAAAATCCCATTCGTGCAACTCTGAATAGACACGGGACTACTATAACACATATGGTCGAGAAAGTAAAAAAGATGGGCAGAATATATCAACGAATTGTTCGATGATGCAAGAGGAAATCTGGAGTACACAGAACTTACCTCAGAAGAAATAGGTCCATATATTACAACAGGAGAAATACTTAACGCATTAAAAACAATGAAGAGTGGCAAAAGCCCTGGACCTGACATGGTTCCTATAAAAATTCTAAAACTTCTAGATGAGAAGCACATTGATGTTTTAGTGACACTCTTTAACCAAATTTATAGTTGAGGCGTATTACCCAAAGAGTGGTTAACATCGATTTTTATTTGTCTCCCCAAAAAGAAAAACGTAAGAGAATGCAACGATTACCTTACCATTAGCTTATTGTCTCAACGAAACACAAGACGTTCAAAATGAAACTGATGACTGTGAAGTTGATTCTAGAGCCATCTTAGCCAATCAATTACCAGTAGAACAAACAATCAAAAACCAATACATCATGGATTAGATGAATTTAGATGAAGAAATGGAGCTGACAGATGATGCAATTGCCAATCTTGTTCTAAACGTCACCCATGAAAGATAAGAAGAAGATACAGATGACATAACTCAAAAGATTGAAGTCCCTTGAAGCAGCTTTTGCATACATCGAACAACAAGAAGAGACACCATTAGACATCCTCCATTTTCAACGTTACCGCAACATCGCCGTCTCAAAAAGAGGAATGAAGTTAAAACAAAACACAAATCAAAAGACTTTTTAAACAGTAACATTTATAAGGTAAATTTTTTATCTTTTATATTAGTTTTTAGTCATTAAAATAAACACATTAATTATTATTTACTTGGTACACATTTTTCTACCAGTATAACCAATTAAAAGCATTGAAACCATTATATACCTTATCCCTTTCAAAAAAGGTTACACCATCTCAGTGGAATAAAACTATTATAGTAGTCATGCACAAAAAGGGAGATATACCAGAGCTAAAGAACTATAGAGCTATTAGCTTGTTATCTCACGTTTATAAGTTGTTTATTAAGATAATAACTAATACATTGACATCAAACTTCAAAAAGCATTTGATACGGTCAAAGTGAAATGATCTAAGCTTTAACACAATGTAGAATAGATCACCAATACATATCGCTCATCAGATACATCTATTAGCATGCTACATCCTGTGTAAGACTTAATGAAGATACTGGGACCTTTCGTATTAAAAGATGCGTTTGGCAAGTAGACAACATGTCTTTTAAATTATTTACAACTTTAAAAAGTTGTATAACTTTTTAAATATATTTAGTTAAAAAATAGACAATTCTATATCCAAACCCATACATATAAGAAGGGGCGTTCGACAGGGATGTGTGCTTCCCCCTCTTTTATTTAACATTTATTCGGAAGCAGCCATATTTCTAGAGTCTTTGGAGGATGCAAAGATGGAAATCAAAGTGAATGGAGAATTGATCAACAACATACGATATGCTGATGATGGTGTCTTAATTTGTGACAACATAGTCGATCTTTAACAACTTGTCACTATACTTGAAGAATACAGTAAGCGAATGGAATTAGAGATTGATACCAAAAAAACAAAATTTATGATCATCTCCAGAAACTTGGATGCACTTGAAAACTCCACCATAACACTGAATACTAAGTCCATTAAAAGAGTGAGTAAATTTAAATATCTGGGATCGAGCTTGCATTGAGCAAGCTCGACAAGCTTTCGTAAAATTTAAGAACGTACTGACTTGTTCAGAGTTCGATCTTCAACTGAGACTAAGGTTTACTAAGTGCTACGTGTGGTCAGTGCTGCTATATGGCGTAGAGGGCTGGACACTCAAAACGAGGGATATAAACAGATTAGAAGCTTTAGAAATGTGGCTCTATCGCCGTATCCTAAAAATACCATGGTCCTTAAAAGAATAAACCAAGAACGCCAACTTTTTGAAACCACCAAGAAAAGGAAAACGGCGTATCTAGGTCACATCATGCGAAATGAAAAATACCAGTTCCTCTAACTTATAATCGAGGATAAAATTGAAGGCAAGAGAGGAATGGGACGCAAGAAAATGTCCTGGCCCCGAAACATAATTCAATGGACAGTGATTAACGACATACAATCTCTGATACATATTGCAAGAAATACAGAATTAATGGAAAATGTGATCGCTAACATCCATTAGTGGATTTGCATCTAAAGAAGAAGAATTTAATATAATCTTTTCATTTTTGTGTTAGTAATTACAAGATAAAAATACTAATAAAATAGAGAAAAATATTATATTTCGCGTTTTTTTTTGAATGACATGAATTATCTTCGTTAATGTGTTGCATAAAACCAAATAAAATATATTCTCACCCTTGTTTCTCGTATCCACCTCAAACCACACACCGACCCATATCGGCCTGCGTGATAGCGACGTTTAATCCCCTTCTGATGGGAAAAGCTTATACCCAGCAGTAGGTTTAAAAAGGGCCGTTAATGGGGATGAATTGCACAATTAGCTTATACAAACAACGTATGCTATTTACGCTTTAACTTTATTGGCAATTTAATTATATTGGAAACAGGATATTAGAAATTAATTTAATATATACAATTTATATGAATATTAAATGTATACTCAGTCTTATCAAAAGTCAAGTATCTAGCGAGAGAATTCAAACCGCAGACACAGATCATCAAAGATAATAGTGGGAGTACCATAACAAACCCAGACGATATAGCAGAGGTGTAAAAATAATATTCTCTAACAACGACCTAGACAATAATAGAGAGAAAAGAAGTTATAAAAAAGAACCTTAAAATATTAAAATAATAAATTGAGCCGACAATTCAAAAGCTAAAATTCAGAAAAACAGAAGAAGAATATAGAGTACCAGCTGAAACACTCGAAGAAATAGGAAAATTAGAGACGGAAGTAATACTTAAAATTTGCAATGAGATCTGGAATACCGGAAAGTGGCCAAATGACTGGGGTAAACTTACTTTTATTCCCATATATAAAAAAGGTTCACCGCATTGATATCAAACGCGAGCAAATACTTCTAACCATCATCAATGAAAGACTAAAATCAATTCTCTTACCACAAATCTCCAAGAACAATGCGAATTCGTTCTAGGTAGAGGAACAAGAGAACATATTCTTATTATACGTCAAATTATCGAAAAATCTCGAGAGATTATCATACAAAAATATTTATGCTTTGTTGACTACTCCAAGGTCTTCGATGTCGTAAAATGGGGTAAAATGTGGTATATACTTAGAGAAATGGGTACGTCAGAACATCTAATCTATTCATTACAAAAACTATATGTAAATAATACTGCTAATAGAGTTAATATTGTGGTTTCAAAAAATCTTCAAACTAAAATCTGGAAGTTGACAGGGATGCACAATTTTTTTTTAATATCCCTTATATATACCCTATTTTATTCAATATATTATACAGACTGAACGAATTTAAAACGGATCATACAATTTAATATATGTCTGTTTGAACTGCATTTGAAATAGTCGACCAATATAAAACTTGGACAAAAATAAATAAATACCTGGGTATAGACATTGTATAAAATATCGTTCAACTATCTGTCTAGCAACAAGTTGTTTGCGTAAAGGAAGCGATAATAGTTCAGGAAATGAAGCTCAAAAAAAGTTAAAAATTCGCAATTTTTTCGTACTGCATGGATTAAGTTGAAATTTTAACAGAAGGTAGGTGATAGCCCAAGGATCAAAATCTATATCAAACCGAAATGCGCTGAAGGGTTTTAGGGGTGAAAACTACCCCTTATTGTCAAAAATTATAAAATAACATATTAAACCTGAATATGGGTAAGATTTGGTTTAAATTAGTTAAATAATGATTATTTTATACTTTTGAATAGAGTTCCATCATATTTCAACCCTTAAAAAGCAACCCTTGTTAGAGATTAATGTAAAAAAATTACTAATTCTAAAAAAATGATTTCGCCATGGATCGATTTGGATAAAAATTTGGATTTAAGCTCAATTCACCCACTGCTTTATAGTTTATGTTATGTCGACGAACCCTGATTGTTCTTATTGATGAAAACTACCCCTAATTGTCAAAAATTATAAAATAACATATTCACCTGAATATGGGTAAAATTTGGTTTGAATTAATTAAATAATGATAGTTTCGTGCTTTGAAATAAAGTTCCATCATATTTCAAACCTTAAAAAGTGACCCTTGTTGGAGAATAATGTAAAAAAAGTAGTAATGCGAAGAAAATGATTTCGCCTTGGAACGATTTGCATAAAAATTTGGAACTCAACTCACTCTCTGCTTTATAGTTTATGTCATGCCGATGAACCCTGATTATTCTTAGGGGTGAAAACTACCCCTAATTTTCAAAAATTGTAAAATAACATTACAAATCTTAAGATGAGTGAAATTTGGTTTGGATTAGTTAAATAGTGTTTTTTTTATACTTTAAAATACAATTTCATACATTTTCAACGCTTAGAAATCAATTGTTATGAGTGCTATAGTTGAAAACAATTTTTTGACAAAATTTTGCAACTTTTCAACTTTTGAAAATCACCCTTTACAACATTGCAATTTTTATAAACTAATATAAGAGATATAAATTGAAAAAAGTAGAATTAAATACAAAAAAATTTATCAACATAAAAAGGCACCATATATTCTTACACATTTAAATAAATAGTTGAAAATATTTACATTTATAGGTAAAACAATTATAATATTAATTTTATTCGTCACCAATTACATCTTCATCGCGATTTTTGTCATCCTCATCTTCTTCAATAATTATTGGTGGACTATTATTGCACTCTTTACCTGAGCACCCAGAACAAGTAAAGTTACAGTATAAACCAACTTTTCTGCACCCACATGAAACGCCGCATCGTTTTTTGCATTGGCAAAAAATAATTTTAAAAATTTCATCGGGTGCAGGTTGTTTGTTCATGCGTACGGGTAATAACAAACCATCTTCGGAATACCATCCCCAATCTGTTGCTCTGATATTTTCATTGCCAAGCCATAGACATATGAGCAGATGTTTTATTCTGTTGTATGGGATTTCAAAATAAGAACGCTTAAAATTTCGAATGTATAACGCCACACTACCTAATATACCGATTTTGTAGATTATTATGCTGCGAAATGTACTGTACTGTATTAATGGAATTTTCCGGAAAAAACTTAATTGGTTTTTTTAACGTATTTCCTTCATTTTTAACGATAGGGTGTTTCTTCAAAAACGATTTTGTAGAGGTTTTTAAGAGCTACAAGGAACTGTAAATTAAATCTTTTTGTAACCCTTGGTTTTTAAATGGGGTGAGTTTAAAGGGCTCGAAAAAGATGGTGCTTGATCGTAAATCGATGCTTTAAACAACTATATCTCGCCAAATTTAATACATTTTTATTTTTTTCATATATTCAGTATTTTCGGGGATATTTAAAAAAAGAAGGGTAAAAAATATGAAATTGTAAATCGTTTCTCGCTTTATGCTGTACTTTTTCTAAAACTAAGCATTTTAAATGGGTCAAACTTCTTGGACGTATTAACAATACATGTACAAAGAGAATTGCAGAAGAGTGAAGATCGATTTTAATTATGGGGGTGGTTAGGATGTTGTTTTCATCGATTTTTTCGTAAAAAAATGAGGTATTGACCTTATTTTCATCATAACTCACTCAATTTTTTAGCTAGAGTCTTTTTTTATGATAGGTCTATTTATGCTCTTTAAAAAAGGTGGTGTGAGTTTCCTTCCAAAAATGCATCATTTTCCAGATATTTGACTTTGAATCATTCAAATTTGGCATTTGAAGAAAACCGCTGAACATTGATAGGCCGTATTTCGGTTCCTGTTATATCGCAAAAACATTTTAAAAAATTAATTGTATTTGTCTTTTTAAAAGCTACAAATTTGTTCTCTACAATTTTTTTAATAAAATGCACCATTTTAGTACGATAGTCGGACCAAATAAAGATGACTGGTGACTCATTCTCCGTAGCAAATCAACAAGCACAGGAGAGAGATAATTGGACATAAATAGTCACATAAATTACATGATGCCATTACATCCTTACAAAGGAGAAAAGATTGAGGAAAGAAGATGTATATATCTTTTTCGATGTTCAGCGAATTTAAGTACCACGATATTAAAATAGGTTTTTGGCTTACCTACGATCACACAGAGAACAGAATTATGATTCGAACGCAAAGACAAACACTTAATGATGTAACAGAAAAAAGAGGAATTTTAAATTTTTGTTAGAAAATTTGTTAAACGATTGTAATACTCCAATACACATAAACAAATTTTATTGTTAAAACAATTCCATCCCTGTGCTCCCTCGAAGGTCTGTCGTTAAGGGCTTTTGTTGTTAATTGAAAACATTTTCATTGGTTAAATTTCATCGGTGCAATAATTTCATGAATTATTTTAATTTGAGGTTAGGTGGTCAGTTTTAATTAATGATAATTCAGTCTGTCACTCTGGTAACATTTCAAATTTAAATAGAAATTAACTAATTAGAATAAAGTACCATATATTGTTTATTGTGTAGGAGTGGTCAAGTTAATAATAGTGAAATGATTGTCTGAACAAATAGTGACAATTCGAATTGCCAATTTTCTTTAAATAAATTGAGTTTTTAGGAGAGAGAAAACACCAATTTCATATTATCCCTTAATTATGTTTGCAGCCTATGGAAAAACTAAATTTTTTTTATCGATGACTAACTTGACTAGATAATATAAAACTCGTTTATTTTGCTTTGAGTTAACAGTTTAGTAAAATATATTTCTGGAAATCTTCACATGCAATATTTACCTTGCTTCTAGTTCTTCAGCTTCCTTCAATTATCGTAGATGACTTTAACGGTCATAAGATAGGTGTCTAAGAGAAAATTTTTCTACAAACGGTGATCTTTCGAAAATCTTTTTTTACTTGATCTTAAAGAATCTTTTGTAACAGATTTAAGTTTGTGCTACCAAGTTCTAGAAGTTTCTCTTGAAAAGCTCTGTAGTATATAGGGCAGTGATCAGCACCCTATTATCATTGAAAATCTCTCAGCCAATCTTGCCCGATATCTTTCTTTCCAAAATGGAAGATTACTTCTTATAGTAGATCGATTTTGAACAGAGAATCAAGGCTTTGGAAAACCTCATAATAAATGTGGTGTCATCAAGAGCGAAGAGAGGATGTAGATAACAATATGTTCCCAGGATGTCCATCGAGTCCAAAGAACTAATGAGAATATACGAAACCCTCTATTCCACTGAACCTTTTAGCCAAAAAATGGTTGACTATAGAGCAATACTATTTTAACAGCTAAGTCAAGCCAGACAGAAAAAGTGGATTGAGACCCTGGAAAAAATGGACATGACACATAGTAGCAAAATAGTATGGAACCTTGTAAAAAAAACTCAACGGTGATCCAAAAGAACATAAACCACCTTGCAAGGTTACAGCAAACCAAGTTGCTGCTCTAATAGTGGAATATTGCAATATTGGACTACACACCTGAGATTTAAGAATTGTCAGCAATCTGTACTGGAATCAAACATCATCTATCCGGACAGAGGCAGTAGAATCCGACGATATCAAAATCAAACGTGGCGTCCGTCAGGGATGTATACTATCACCACTGTTGTTTCTGAGGAAATATTTCAAGAAGCAGTGGGTGATGTTGAAGCCGGAATTCGAATCAACGGAGAATCTATCAATAACATTAGATACGCGGACGACACGGTAGTATTCGCTGACAGTTCTGAAACCCTCCAGGAGTTAATGAACAGAATCACAGAGGTCAGTCAGAGATACGGACTTTCACTTAACACTAAGAAAACAAAATGATCTCTAAGAAGGAACAGCAATTTGGACAACTAAGTGTAAACGGTCAACAAATAGAAAGAGTAAAAACATACACCTACCTGGGTACGAACGTCAATGAAAATTGGGACCATTCCATAGAAATCAAATGTAGAATAGAGAAAGCAAGATCTGCATTTCAAAAAATGTAGTTATTCAAATGTCATGATTTATCAATGCCCATAAAAATCAGGTTACTACGATGTTACATCTTTCCTATACTGTTGTACGGAGTTGAGTCATGGACTCTCACAGACGCCACGTGCAAGAAAATTGAGGCTTTTGAAATATGGCTTTATCATCGCATCCTGAAGATATCGTATACCGACGACGTTACTAATGAGGGTGTTCTGTTGAGAATGAAAAAAGAAAAAGAGTTGTTAACCACAATAAAAACAGCCAAAATCGAATACCTCGGTCACATCATGAGGAACAGCGACAGATATGGACTGCTGCAACTAATCTTGCAGGGAAAAGTAGAAGGAAAACGGGGACCAGGAAGGCGAAGGATTTCCTGGCTGAAAAATCTACGAACGTGGTTCAACACAACAACTGCAAATCTTTTTAGAGCAGCAGTGTGCAAAGTGCAGATTGCCATGATGGTCGCCAACATCCGAAACGGATAGGCACTACAAGAAGAAGAAGAAGAAGTTGCTGCTCAACTCCTTACAAATGAAAGAACTACTAATCGGTATAAGGACCCAAACAATAGGAGAAGATTGGATTAGGAGAAACCACCTAGGAACTCCTTTTACACTAAATGAACTCCACGACGGTATGAACAGGTTAAAAAACGGGAAAGCTACAGGTGTGGATGATATATGCAATGAACAAATAAAGCATCTGGGCCAAGGAGCAAACAACTGGATCTTGCAATTTTATAACACATGCTTGCCAAATTCCAAAATCATTTAGGAAATCTAAAGTAATAGCATTGTTACAACCAGGAAAGGACCCAGAAACCTCCAGTAGCTACAAACCTATTTCGCTATTGTGTTATTTTTTTAAACTCATTCCACAACAAGGAGGATTCAGATCCGGCAAATCTTGTACCGGTCAAGTCCTCACATTAACAGAACACATTGAAGAGGGCTTTGAAGAAAAACTTATAACAGAGGCTGCTTTTGTAGATCTGACAGCAGCCTATGACACAATAAGGCCCAAAACATTGCTCCGCAAATTATACGACACTCTCAATGACCAACATCTGGGAAAGGTCGTATATTTCTTACTGCAAAATAGACGTTTTTTCGTTATGTTGGTGGGTAAAGTAAGTAGTTGGAGAGTTCAAAAAAACGCCCTCCCACAGGGAAGTGTTTTAGCACCAATGCTCTTTAATAGATACACAAACGACCAACTTACTCTGACTAAAACCAAGCACTTCCTTTATGCTGGCGATCTTGCAATATGTGCTTAAGGAAATAGTTTTGAAGAAGTGGAGGAGATACTCGAAACTGCTTTAAAAACAATGACAGCGTACTACATCCAGAATTCTCTGAGACATAGTCCCTTTAAAACTCAAGTCTGCGCTTTCCACCTTAGTACAAATATAGCCAAGTAAATTGTGTCTAATGGTAATATATTAGAACACACAAACCAATCTATATATCTTGGATTGTAACTCTGGAACGGTCCCTCCCCTACAGACAATAAATAAGACTTTCATAAAAATTAAAGGGAAAGTAACAACTAAGAACAGCATACTCAGAAAGCTAACGAGAAGTAAATGGGGCGCACATCCTGGCGTTTTAAGAACAACGGCACAGACACTGTGTTTCTCAACTGCTGTGACACGTTGTCAATGTGACAAAATAAACAAAAAGTGATCTGCCAGTTTGGGACAGATATGCCCACACCAAACAAGTTGATACTGCATTAAATAAGACATTCAGGATAGTAAAGGGGTGTATGATATGAACGACACTTTTAAATCTATACAACGCAGCGGGTTTTGCAGAACCCTCAACACGCAAAGGCGTTGCAGAGCACATAGAGAAAATTAAACAGATCGCGGACGAGAGGCACGCCCTATACAAGGCCCGAACACCCCGAAAGCAACTAAAATCTAGAACAAGCTTTCTTGGAACAATGCAGAATGAACTGCCTGAGTATTTTCCTTTTCCTCAGGTTCAATGGACCGGCCAGTCCCTAGAGTTTAAAACATGGAAAACTATGAATATGATAAGAACGGGGGTCGCTACAGTAAAATCAAACACGGCAAAATTGGGAAAAATAGACCAAGATCATGTGAACTGTGACTGTGAAGAAACACAGAATATGGAACATCTTCTTACATGCAGAGTCTGTCCTCATCGATGTACTCTTTAAAATTTGTGGCTCGCCATCAAAGATGGAACCAACGTAGCCCGATACTGGGCCGAAATTTTATGAATGACGTTTTCGGATACAATAAAGTAAAATATCACATTCTACAACATTTAGAAGCCAACATAGTTTTTTTTTAAATCACTGTTATGTTAATCAACAACATTAAGGGCTGAACCAATATTTTATAAGAAAAGTCAAAGTTTTTACCAATACTTTTAGCCAAAAAAAATTATTAAAAATTGTTTAAACGGGAGTTTTGCAAACAAAAAATACTTTACGATTCAACTAGAATGAAAGAATTGAGTGAAACCGACTGAAGAGTCAGTAGGGCTCTTTAAAAAATCTAACACACTGTGAAGTTCAGGGAATAAAGGGATGTTATCTCAATTTCTCCTTCTTCTTTACTTTTCAAACTACGGTTAGTGTTTTACATTTTATTGAGAAAACTAAACAACACTTAACAAGCAACCCAGATGGGCTAAACAAGGTCTTGTACACCATTACGCTGGCAGCAATCTCTACATCTATCTCCTAATTGAATTATGTTCCCTATTTTACAATATTTGTTAAACATGAACTTGGCACTCCAAACAAGGCCGTGTTAGTAAAATTAGTTCGTTCTGTTTAAATAATAATTCACTAATATTTTAACTAAGGAACACGTTTACAACCTTGATCTACTTTCGTGTTCCTATGTATACCATTTTTCAAAGTAAAAACGTTACACGTCACAATTTATATAAAATGACGTCACTATTATTTAAAATTTCCTCAACGTCAACGGAACTACTCGATCTTAATAGGCGTTAACATGGTATAATAATCAGAAAAATATAATAATGATTATATTGGGAATTTTAGAATTATATTGAATATATAACCAAAAATATTTGTTATTATTAATAACAAATGATAATAGCATTTGTTAACAAGCATTAATATAAATTTTATAAAATAACTCTAAGTCTAATATTCCACAAAAAAATAATTTTAATTAAATAGATTAGACAATTGTACGCAACTGATACAGGAATACTTCAAATTTCAATGACAGTTCAGTGTGTGGCAAAATTATTTGAAATGGCTGTTTGTATTTCTGTTTGATCTTCTCGTCTACTTCCATATAATTTTCTGTAAAACTCTTCGACCACCTGTATTAACTCGTCTCTAGGTGATATTATTTCATTTTGCTTGTTTTTCGCATTTCGATTTCGTTAGCTTTCTGCGTAGAACTTTTAGGCTATTATTTTCCTCTCTAGTGCGTTTATTATTATCGGTTAAATTTCCTTAAATCTCTCCTGATTGCCTTCGAAACAGTTTTATTCATTTCTCTTAGAGTGTGACTGGCTGCATTCTTATCGCTTCTCATTATTTGTCTTCTTTGATCTAGCAGCATTTCAGTACATGGACTTAAGTTTCTACATCATAGTATTTAAAATCTAAATTTCCGGCTCTTTTTGTTTTTTAACTGTTTTATCTTTTTTAATATTGTAGCAAATATTTTTATATTTACTTTTTATGTATACTCGTACTTTTGAACGTCTAAAATCATTCCAGTTGTGTTTTTCATCTGGACATTCCATCGATCGCTTTTTATTGGTTATCGGTAAACGTTTTGTATAATTAATTATCGAATTGGTTTAATTTGAGGTTAAGTGGTTGTTTTAATTATGGATTATAAAAGCATTCCGCTGGCACTGCACATTTTAGTGTCAGTTAATTCATTAAAATAGTGTCAAAAACACGATACGTTCGAAATAGTAAAAGCTGTAATTGAAGAAATATATTTTAATTAGTTTGTTTTTACCAAAACCTTTATGTGGTGATACATTTTTAAAACTATACATTACTATAAAGAATTCATAAAAATTGTAAATGAAACTTATTCTACACATATCATTTTCGCATATGGTTCCCACTATTCTTCTTAATATCTTTCTTTCAATAGTATTAATAAAGTTTTTTTTTCTGTCATCATCCATTTTTCTGCACCATATGAAATTTCCTTCCTTATTTATGTCTTTAAATCCAAACATCTAACGACTCAGAGGAGAAGTATGCTATGACAACAAACAAAGCATACTTCTTTCAGACATTCAACTTGTTGGTCTCGTTTTTAGAGATCAACTCTGATGACTGGACTGTTTTAACATGTTTCATACACATATTAAATCGGAACCAGCTCATCTTTCTGTTTCAGCCCCTTAGTTTTTTGATTTTGGACATGTATGTGTTCTTTTATGTGAATATTTTGGTACCTAAAAAAGACAACCTTACACTGTGCAAAAATTGTACAGGAATAACCTTGCTTACTGTCATAAATAAAATTTTCACGACCATCATACTGAAAAGATTAACAAACAAGGTTGAGTTTCGAGCTAATCAAGCAGGCTTTAGACCAGAATCCTCCTGCATAGACCACATTAATACTGTGAGGGTAATATTGGAACAATCGGTTGAATGGAACACACCCCTATACATGGTTTTTGTTAATTTCGAACGTGCCTTTGACAGCTTGTCTCATGCTGCTATATGGAAAATTTTAGAGCTAAGAAACATTCCGTAAAAAATAATTTATATTATAAAGTCACTATATACTGATGCGAAATGCAGCGTGACACACAATAGGATCAACAGTGACGAACTCGACGTACTTTAGTACTTTACTTTACTTTACTACTTAGTCTATTTACTATCAATATGCAGATTAAAGCATTCGTATGAGAATACGAAATGCCTAACAAGCTTTCAGCACGCTCAACCCTGTTTGGAGATCTGGCGGGTATACTACAAGCACAAAGATTCGAATATTCAGATCAAATGTCATGTCTGTTCTACTCTACGGATATGAAACCTGGAAAGTGACAAACACCCTCACAGACAAACTGCAGGTCTTTGTTAACAAATGTCTACGAAGAATTATCCGTATATTCTGACCTAACACTATCAGAAACGAAGATCTGCTACACCTGACCGAACAAAAGAGGGTAGAAAATGAAATTAATTCCAGAAGGTGGAGTTGGATCGGTTACACACTCCGAAAAAATAGTTCCAGTATCGCAAGACTGCCCTAAAGTGGAATCCCCAAAGGAAAAGAAAAAGAGGTCGCCCAGTACAAACTTTGAGAAGATCCATCATGGACGACATAAGAGACCAAGGAAAGTCTTGGAAATAATTTATCTCGTTTGTGTTGTCATATGCTTTTTGAAAATCTACAAAGATTTAGTAGATATCTCCATCATGCTACCAAGATTTAGCTAATATTTGCTTATCTTTAGCGTTATAAAGCTGATCAATCGTAGATCTTCCTGGTCTGAATCCTCATAGGTATTCTCCTATTAATAGCACTGTAAAGTAATTCAGTCTAAATTTCAGTAAGTCTAAAACTTAAAATTCGCCTTTTGAGATGTTACGTTATGTCAGTTCTCCTCTACGGGATGGAAACATGGACATTGAAAAAGATCGATACCAAAAAGATAGAAGCATTTGAGTTGTGGATGTATCGTAGAATATTAAGAATACCCTGGACAGAGAAAGTAACAAATGTGGAGGTTTTGCGGAGAGTGCGGAAAGAGAAAGAGCTGATACTTACTGTTAAAAAGCGCAAACTACAATATTTGGGACATGTTATGAGGGGAGATAAATACCAGTTGCTGCAATTGATTATACAGGGAAAGATAATGGGAAGGAGATCTATAGGAAGAAGAAGGCATTTATGGTTGAAAAACTTGAGAGAATGGTACAATTGCACCAATTACCAACTGTTTAGATCTGCAGCATCAAAAATACGCATAGCTTTGATGATAGCCAAACTTCGGAACGAAGACGGCACTTGAAGAAGAAAGTAATTCAATTCTCTGTAAATTGATTGAATTAATTGAATTATAGAGCTTCAAAATATTGGTTTTTATTCCATTTTTCAAAATCATAATTTTGGGATATCCCAATCCTACCCAGCATAAACCACTCTTTTTTGGCACGTTAACATTAATAAATGTCAGTCTTATACTATATTTGTATTTTTGTGTATATTGAGATTCAGATGGAGTATATTTCATATGTGGAAGGGTACATTTCCAAATTCAGGATTAAAAAAAAATTTTTTTGTGATAAAATGAAAGGCAGATATTGAGCACAAATTTATTAATTAAATCTTGCTTAAGTGCTTTCGCTTTTTATAGCATCCTCAGGGGAATTTCGTCAATTGGGCTATACAACAAGCGCAGATGAAATGCCCCTGAAGATGCTCTAGGGAAAGTGCTTGGGCAATATTTAGTTAATAAAACTGTTCTTGATATCTGCCTTTCATTTTATTAAAGTTTATTTATTCGAGCATTCAACCTAATATCAATTTTAAAAAATTGTCTACAAACCGACATTTTGTCTACAAATTGTCGGTTTTGTCTACTGACTCTTTAGACAGTAAGAACTATTAATCAGCAAGACCAAAGCTACCTTTCCGCAAAGTTTCAGCCAATTTAACTTAACCAACTTTACTTACCAAATAAATAAATATTTGCACGAATACGACAGCCAATGTATAGATAAAGAAGGAGGCGAAGATTTAAACCGAAAAATATTAAAAATAATCTTGAAATGACATCGCTACGTTCGGAGAAAACAACTTAAAAAGAAAAAAATATATACAAAAAGAGTTACAAAATGAAAATTTAGTGAGATTGATTAAATCACAACGTTGAAACGGATAGGACACATCATTAAAAGACGGACAAGCAAGGTGGAAACAAAAGTAACAGGATGGAGCCCAATCAAACTAGGAAGTCAAGTAAGACAGAGAATAAGTTGGTGGGAAATAAAGTAAGAAGTGGACGAAATGTTAACATGTGAAAATGTGGAATATTAGAGTGAGTACACGATGTTTTTACTATTAGAATAGAATAGAATAGAATATTCTCTGTTAATCCCATCAGATCACATTGTGATATAGGATAAGTCATATAGTACATAAAGCATAATCAACAAGTTGTATAGGACAATTACATAAAACAAAATCAATAAAATATAGATTAATATAAAATAAAAAAAAAAAAAGATATGCAATATAGAGCGTCTCTGAACCCGTCGGTCCTCATTCCTTGTAGTCTTTTTTAAGACTATATACGCATAATTGGATCAAGCATGCTTTTAGTTTATTTTTAAATTTTTGAATATTATTTTCATTTCTTAAATTAAGTGGCACACAATTGTAAAATTTAGATCCTGCAAAATCAGGACTAGTTTCAAAGAGAGTTGTGGAGTGTTTACACACGCTTATCAACCTCCCGTGTCTTTTCGGGTAATTATGAAAGTCACAGTTGAGGGTAAAATTTTAAAATTTAGTTTTGACGTGAATAATACACTTATAAATATATAAAGCATGAAAAGTCAACAGCCTGTGTTCAATAAAATATTTACGAAATGATTGTCTATTATCGATATTGAATATCAATCTAAGAAATTTCTTTGGAGTTATAAAAACTCTAGAAGAGTTTGTAGAGTTTCCCCACAAGACAACGTTATAGGCCATATATGAATAAACCAATGCATAATACGCACTTATCAATTGATTGATGTTAAATAGAGTTTTCAACTGAAGGATCGCATAGTAACCGTTATTCATTGTTTTGCAGACTTAAGTGACTATTTCAATTTTCATCCCATATCATATTACTTTCTAGAATGCTACCAAGAAATAATGTTGTATCACTTAAAGGTATTTCCTCAGAACTAACTGTGATTTTATAACCATGGGATGGCTTACAGCGCGAGTAGAACTGCATACAAATAGTTTTCTTTGCATTTCTCACTAAAGAGTTCCTTTTACACCAGGTTGTAAATTCCTGTGCTACTAAGTTCATTTTTGATATGAGTTTGACTTCAGTTGACTCGTCAACTATAAGTGTTGAATCATCTGCATAAAGAACTGTATGGTCTGCAGTCAAACAAATTGTCAAATCATTGACATATAAAAGAAATATTAAGGGTCCCAAGACGGAGCCTTGCGGTACACCTTGATCAAGATTAAAAACAGATGACTTCTTATTATCGACTTTTACTAAGAATTTACGATGTTGTAAGTATGACCTTAACCAGTTCAAGAAATGACTCCGAAAACCAACGGCTTCTAATTGATGCAGTATAATTTCAATGTCAATAGAGTCAAAGGCCTTAGTTAAGTCAAAAAAAGTGAACCCACATACCTTTTTTGATCCAAAGCAGCGTGGATATAATTAAATAATGAAATAGAAGCACTCTCTGTAGATTTATTAGAAAGAAACCCATGCTGGTATTTATTTAAGATATCATATTTATTCAGAAAATTTAACATTTTACTGTAAATACTTTTTTCGATAATCTTAGAGAGTACACTTGTTACGGTGATTGGCCTGTAATTATCAACCAAACACAGATCTCCCTTTTTGAAAATTGGACTAACTATTCCCGTTTTAAGGTCACTTGGAAACTTGCCATCATTGACAGATAGGTTGATGATGTGAGACAGAACAGGAGATATATATGAAGAAATGTATTTAATTATTTTAGTGGGGATTTGATCAATACTGAGCTGGTATAGTTTACGGAAGATATACCATTCTCAATATGAATTCGTGAGACCTCGGAAAAAAAGAATCTATTGTTAATTGCCACAGTTGTGAAATCGTTAAAGGTATAGTTATTGAAATGTTTTAATAATGTGTGTTTGACTAATGTACAAACATACTCACCAAATTTGTTTGCTATCTGTTCTGGATGTATCAATAATTTATTATTATCAGTAATACTCCACTCAAGATTGTTTTTATTTTTACCAGTTTGACGATTCACAATTTTCCATATCTCCTTCCTTCTTTTATTATTCTTTTGATTATGTAAATAACTTTGATATGAGGCTTTTTTTTTATATTCTTTACCTTACGGATAAAGTTGGCCTTTTGTATTTTATAGTTATACATTAAATCTGGATTACCACTAACATTTGCTAGCCAAAATAAATCTTTCAGCTTTTTACTAAGCTGAAGAATTTCAGTATTGATCCATTTTCTGCTGGTATTAGTAGTTATGCGTTTTGATATTAAAAGACATGTTGTATTAATATGATAGGAGACAGATATTATTTGCAGATTACCAAGTAGTGGTATCGGAAGATGATACAAACGATCAAAAAATCACTGAAAATAGGAAACGTTAAATTTTAAAAATGAACATGACCAAATATGTGAATGTCTAATACTGAATTACCAAGAAACATTCGGAAATTTCACGTATCAGTTTCCTAATTGCCAAGTTCTATTACATCACAAATTAAGTTCACATCCGTGTTTCCATACACTCAAAATCTAAATACATACCATGACTTTGGTTTAAACAAACTTTCCCACTTGCAGTGCTACGCCATTGCGAGAAATTCTAATTTTACGACAGTAAGTTCGAGAACTGTATTACGGAGTAATTTAACTGAGAGATTACATCGTAAATTTTTAAGGTACATATTTCTTGGAAACCGGAGCGGGTTTCATGGTGGCCTAACTAATAGGCCTAGGGAATAGTACTGACAGACGGGGGAAATATTTTGTGCCGTCCTATTTTGAAGTATTTGACATAAACCTGTGCCGTGTTTTATGGTCTAAAATAGAGCGATGGGGAATTTGCGCAAGCAGGTAACGGTTTTACTTGTTGAATGGTCTACTTGGTAGTTATTTCTAGAGATGGAGAAGAATGAATTATACATTACGAAATTAGCGTAAAAGCAGCTTTCCGTTTACAACAAAATAAAAAAATAAAAGGCAAGAAAAATAATATAGGAATCGGGAAAAGATTACATTAAGTATTTAAAAAAAAATTAACATAACGTACATTTTTGCTAAATTGTACTAAATAAAACAAATAAATATACAGGAAAGCTCGGAATGAAGCCAAAAGGATTGTAATGCAAACATTGTAACGAAATTGTTTATGCAGAATCACCCCCTGAAGTTTGTTGCGCTTATTTACTAACACGCTTTATATTATACAAATATGTATTACTTAAATAGAGTAAAAATAGTTTTGAACCTCTGTAAGTCAGAATCAATTGATTGAGTCAAGGACCTTTGATCAGTATGACCAAACTGCAAAGTTTCAGTCAATTTAACTCAGATACGCCCAACGTCCTGCATATAAAACGCCTGAAGCAAGTCCGATCCTGTTTCATTCTTGCCCAGTAACTAAATGCTGACTACAGGTAATTGATCTCTAGGAACTACCCGATGTAATAAAATATAAAGGTAAGCAAAATTTTTATTTTTAAAACTGTATAAATACAATTTTGGGATATGCATTTTAACGTAAACATAAATATTTAGCAATATAGTATTAACAGTAATGTACAAATATGTTATTATTTTTGAACCTCTTTTCCACAGCGTCCTACATGTAGGACGTTGGACACATAACAGAACTACATACAGAACTTTAATTTTGAGTAAATTACATACGCTTTTATACAAAATCTATCAATAATTTAGCATACTTCATGTATATTTACACTTCCAGGGGTTTTTCTCTAAATGATACACTGACTATGCTGGAGGAAAAGGAAGATATGATAGACAACGTTGAGTCATTGACTATTTATCCGCCAGAAAATGCCACAGATTCTCAAACTGATGAAGATTCTGGTGACGAAGACACAATTACCATATATAATGTACCTGCTAAATAGCTTAGAGCGCGTGCTGAAATAAATTCTCATAAATATAATACAAGGCAAATCGTTTTCTCTAATACAGAAGATGACAAAGATGGCCCATCAGTGGAAAAATATGAAACGCCATTAAAGAGAACCAAAACAATAAAAAGAAAAAGATTTATAAATGGGAAACCGAAGATTTGGTGTATGATGGTGAAGAATTTAGTAACGATGAAGAAGAAATACCTCTGCAAACCACTTTAGATATGTGTTCTGTATTTTTTTGATTACAAAATATTGGACCTAATAGTTATCGAATCAAATCGATATACAGAGCAACAAAACCATTGCCTGAAAATAGAAAAACGTGAGATAAAAGCATGCATTGGAGTGTTATTACTCAGTAGATATGTGCCAGTTCCGAGGTGGAAAATGTTCTAGGAAAACGAAAGAGACAGTCAAAATTTACTGGTTTCTGAAGCTTTGTCAAGGAATAAATTTGAATATATTTTATCTTACTTTCACCTAACTGACAACGTCACTTTAAATACATCCGACAAATTTGCTAATGTTAGCAATTCTTTGATCATATTAATGCTGCATTTTAGAAATTTGGTAAATGTGAGGAAATGCAATGTGTTGACGAAGCCATGGTACAATATTTCGGCCACCATGGCTGTAAACACAATAAGCCAATTCGCTATGGCTACAAAATTTGGGTAGGAACAAGTAGATTGGACCACAAAAATTGGATGGAACCTTACCAAGGTGCTACCACAAATATTAACGAAAAGTATATTAATTATGGAGTAGGGCCATCTGTTGTATTGAAGTATGCCGACGTTTTAAGAACTATGTGGTCTAATAAACGGATGCACCTATTTTTTGATAATTTCTTTTCCATGTTATCTTTGTTAAAATTGCTATCGAAGAAAACTTTCAACGCTATCGGCACAATACGTGAAAATCGCATATCTACTGGGCCACTAACAAACTCAAAAGAAATGAAAAAGCAAGCTCGAAGCGTTTTTGATTAAAAAAAAAAAAACAGAAAACCAGAACATTATTGTCTTGAAGTGGCATGACAATAGCATTGTCACCCTGTGCTCAAATGCAGTATGCGTAAACCCCCTGCATAGGGTGAAAAGGTTTTCACGAAAAGAACGGACAAATATTCAGGTTATAGTTTTTTTAGATTATTATTACAAAGGCATTCAGTTTTTATTCTGAATAATATGCTTGATGTCATAAAATTTTACAATACATATTTTTGTACATTTGTACAATGCAAACATGGGAGGAGTAGACAGATGTGACCAAAATTTGATCCTTTATAAAATTTCACTGAGAGGCAAGAAATGGTATTTTCCGCTGATGGCACACTGTGTTGATGTAGCTCTGCAAAATGCTTGTCAGTTGAAAAGACAAAGAGGTGGGGACCGGGATCAGTTAAAATTCCAGTAGCTACTGAGCTTTTAAAACAAAATAAAAAAATGAAACACATTCGAAAGGTCATAAGTCATCTACCGAAGGTATTAGGTTTAATCATACGGATCATTTGGTAATTCCTCAAAATAAGCAAACACGCTGTACACATTGCCAAGAAAAAACAACCACTAGATGTTTAAAATGCGACAAACGATTCCACGTCAAACGTTTTTTGGTATACCATACAAGAACTCTATTGGCGACGTGCAAGTACTTGGATGTGATACGAGAAACGATCGTGCGCGAGTAGCGGAGAAATCTTGCATTTTTTACTGCACATTTCATAGATTTCATAAATTCATATTGTCAATTGTCATATTTCATACTCGTTTGTTTATTTACCCCTTCTGTCAGTGAAGAAAATGGGCTTTAGGAAATGCTGTGTTATAAATTGTAAAAATACAACAAAAAATTGTCGATTTAAGGTTTATTCGTTTCCAACTTCGAAGCACAAATTACTACAAAGAGAAAAGTGGATTTATATCATAAAAAAGCATAAGTAACATAACCTAACCTAAATAATGCATTATCCTTGCGCCCGATTTTAAAGTCAGTTTGAAATAAATAATAAATAAAAGTTCACTTTTAAGTGTAAATTTTAGTTTCATAACACTCACTTAAAGTTTATTTTAACCCAAAATTCAAGTTTAATGTTTAAATTTTATTTTTTTGAAGTTTACAAAAGTGCATAAGTTCAAGTTTTTCTGAAGATGCATTAAGATATATTATATTCGCTGTCCAAAAGTTTACAGGGAAAGAATTAATTGTTCAAATCAATATGATGATATCATGGGCTTAATCTGCTAATTTATGCATTAGCATTATTTATGGTAATTTATTTTTCTTAATTCTTCCATTCTTTTTTGACATTTGCCACTACTAAAGCTTTTCCCTTTGACTCTGTGCTTGGTTGAAAAGTTATTTGGTGATTTACTTTCTCAAATCCAGTTTTTATTATTGGATCCATATTAACAGTTATGCTGTAATTTAATAATATATTTATTTGTATTTACACTACATACAACGTTTACCTTTTAATAACATACCGACATAACCTCAATCTTAGTTTTTCTTCTTATTTTTTTTTGAGACTACGTCCTTGACAGTTATCCGGTAACCTCGATATAATATAAAAGCGCAGTAAATTTTGCTGATTTACGACACCAGGTGTCGCTGTTCCGAACTTGCACGGTCCCAATAGTTAATGTAGGTACCCTTAAGTGCCCATCGTCCTACATATAGGACGCCCAAAATTTTGTATATTTATGAAAAAAATAAATTTTATTTTCGTCTAATATATTTAAGTTTACCCTAAATTAAACCATTACAAGAAAAAAAAATAATTAAAATCACAAATAGACATAATGGGCATATCTGGGTTAACCGAAACCACTTTTACATAAGAAACAGTTAAAACTTTTCTGTTAAAAAACTTGTTTTTATTTAAATATTACTCACGAATTGTTTCAAACTTCCGTTGTGAATATTCCATTATTTAAGCCCAAATTAAGCGGACTCTGCACGCGCCCCAGTAAAGAATTATTAAGGCGCGCTCGCTGAAAGGTTAAAGCGATAAATGACAACTAAATCCTGCAAAAATCAGAAGAAAAGATCGTGTAGAACAGACGGCACATGTGTCCCGTGCAGGGATTTTAATAACGGCACGTGGGTATTTGTTGGGAAAAAATTTAGAATTTTATCAAAATCCGCAATATTCTTTTTAACAACATAGGGCATGACGGAAGTGTTTCAGTTTATTTTTAGATTTCTTTGGAGTTTTATGAAATTTGATTCCAGTATGTCCCTAAGTCAACCTTTAAAAAAAACAAAAGAATATATCGACACCGAGGCAATATTGTTTTTTCTTAGATTCAAAACTGAAGAGGAATAATACTTTTTTTTCGGTATTAAAACATTTAACTCACTGACCTGTTTGATATGACACACCTAGTAAATTGTATCCAGTAAATAGATGATACTGCGAACGAAATTTACGCTTAAGAAAAAATATAATTTATTCCATTGTTGGTAGGTAATTGCTACAAATATTATTATGTGACTTTTGGTGACTTATACATTGGTTACTTTTTCTGTCATTCAAAGTAGATGGACAGGAAGATTCCCTGAGTCCTCTATTGTTTAACCTGATTATGGATAAAATAATAAAAAAAGTAAAAACTAAAAAAAAACGGATGGTAAAAAAAGAAAAATCAAAGAAGCGGCTTTAATTATGCTAAATGAGGCCAATTGTGTCGCAAATTCCTCGGCAGAATCTAGTAGGATCTGGTTACCAATATAGAAAGAGGAAGTTATTAATAAGAAAATACCAGTATTAGTAAGTCAGTAACATATAGAGAATACATCATTTATGTTTTTTAAATAACTAAACATATAAAATTAAAATTTTGGTGTTTATTGAAGGTAAACTAATTGCACGAACAAATACTTACCATGTCGGGATAGTATTATGAGGTTTTTTTCCTGGTTTTTCCCTCATAATTTACTATGGAATCACTAACAGGAGAATTTTGCTGTCATCATGTCATGTGTTTGTCTTTTTAAAGACGAATTATATACTATGATTTTTTTCTGACGGATATTCTCAAGTTAAAGTTGATTTCATGTAATCGAATGAACTATCTTATAACTAAAGTCGTCCCAGGAGCGCAACTCAACAATATTGGCAATATCATTTTAAAGTCGTCTACTTTAAAATGCATAATGTATGTTTGAATTGTCAATATAAATGAGTCAGATAAAATTAAATTATTAGAAGAATTTTTCACTATGTAACAAAAAACAAAATTTGTTTAATTTACTGTTTGTATTTTGAGAACGATTTCCGAAGTGGAAATTGAAACGTCAATAAAAGTATCGCTATCTTTAATTGTGGCCTATTCCCAGTTAAATAGCAATTAATTTAAAATGCCACAAAAAATAGCTTCAGAACAGCAATAAGAACAGTTTCGAAGGAAATCAATTTACCATCTTCCAAAATAACATACTTTTGTTTGTTTGGGTCTCATCTTTAATATGGCCTTCCTTTTTGGAGTTCTAGTACAGCTGCCCAATCTGTTGTTATTTTTAAATTGCAAAAAAGAGCAATACGGTATTTTTTTTTCCTCAGTAGAAGAACACATTGCAGAAGCTACTTCAAAAATCACGGGATTTTAACTTTTTTCTCTTTGTATATTCTAAAAACTGTTTAATTCGTAAACACCTACATGTTTTTGCAGCAAGACCTAATCATGACTGCTTCACCAGCAATTCAAGCTTTGATGTGTATTTGCCGTTCCCTTCCACTGAGTTAGTAAAGAAATCTATATTATATTTGACAAAAAAGTTATACAACTATCTCCCTTGGCAATTTAAATCTACAACTTCATTCTTCAAGTTCCGAGAATTGACAAAAGGCTATTTATCTAAAAGACCATATTATTCAGTGGCAGAGATTCTTTAACAAATAACTAAGAAATTACAGTACGTTTAGATACAAGCAACAAAGTATTTTTATATAAATATATTTTTGTATCACCTGCACCAGCTTTAACTTAGTTTGTAAGGTTTTATTATGCAATTTGCAATTTAGTGAAATTTTGCAATGGATTGTATATTTTATTTTGTGATATTGATCATCTATGTAATTTTAGGAAATTTTAATTGTTATTATTTTTTAGAATTATTGTAAGCTTGTACAATTTTCAGTGACAATAATGCATAATTTTATTCTATTTTATTCTGTTCTATTCTATAATGATCATATAAGCCGAATGACAACAAATAGAAGTAGTAAGGACGGCAAGAGACAGTTTTCTAATAGGAAGACGATCAGTAGAAAGACCACGAAAACGATGGATTGTCAACATACTGGAGTTACATTAAAAAACAGACAAAGTCATGTCTATATAAAAAGATGGAGAAGAAAAACAATATAAATAAAAATATTTTGAGAAGACAATATTTAAGAGAACTGGCAAATGCAATATTCCATTCTCATTTTCTGGTTATTTAATTTATGCTGATAATGTAGTGTTGATAGAAAATACTAAAAGCGATTTGGAACAAATGCGGAAACAGTGAAAATAAGCTGTTAAAGAAAATGTTTATTGATTGTAGAAGATGTGGCAAACTAGACCTCTATCTGCAAAGAAATATTTCTTTTTGTACCTTATGATAGCCAGACACCTTTTTGACATATATTAATAATTTTTAAACTATTTTACCGTTAAATTTGAATCTTAAAGTAGTTCCATATTTTAATAGAGTTTCAAATATCCAGCTAACGACCAACAAAGTAAAGCTTTTCCATTAAACAAGGCAAAAGATATGTTGGAAAGCATGTTTATGAATACCGTGATCAAATCTAGAGAGATAATTAATTAAAAATCATCTAGAGTTGAAAATGATACCAGATGTAATATAACACAGAAAAAGACGAATGGAAGTCGAGCACAACGAACCTTATGGCAGATCAATGCTGGTATACAGATGATTAAGGAGTTGGAGATCAAAAAATCTGCTAGATATAATTAAGAATAATCTGCTGACTTATCGTAGGTTTCCTAACATGACACTGTCGCCTCAGGGGAAACATAAATAAAATCGGACTGAGAAAAATTGCGAACTACAGATTCTTTACAGCTAATGACGAGCCCTACAACTTCGTAGAAGCGTCACTAAAGGCCATAATAAACTTTGTTAGAAAGGCTGAGCTTGAAGGACAACTTTAACTTAATCTAAATATTTGGCAAAAAAACATTTTTTGTAGATCTTTAAACCTACTCATAAAACTTTTTTTTAACTATAAGATTAACTATACTTTCTAATGGTAATTTTGATGGATGTGATGGATACACATTTCTGATTTTGACATAAAAGTAAAAACCAATACAATCACTTAGTATGTATGAAATACTTAGATCGTCCTTAACCTTCGAGTGGTAACGTACAGTACGGTCCCTGACACCGACGTAGTAAATTTTTCGCGCTAAAACTCAAATGCGCTAATTGCGCATATTATTTTGTCCGCGCGGCCATGTAGCTTTCGAATCCTCATCACGCTATTCAGTATTGAAAAATCTGTGGCCGAGTGCGAATAGCTAATATGTTATTTGACCTGACGGTGTGAGCGACCGAGGTTACCATTTGTGTTATACTCAATGGTAAGTTTTTGTCGTTTTTGGTCCAGTCAGTTTAAATAATAGAAATTCATTTTAGGAGTTGTATGTGAATATGGATGACGAAAGAGAACAAATCAGGTTGCAAAAACTTTTTGACGAAATTGTTGCTAATTCCAAACCGGAACCAGAAGACGACGACGCAAGTTTGCAAGATGATTGTTGAGAAGTTCTAGAATATGATACGAATTCAGAGAAGAATTTCTGTGATGAAGAATATGTCGAAAATCATGTATCAGTAGAAGTAATACCGCGCATACCACGTTTGTTTGGGAAAGATGGAACAAGGTTATGGAATATGGATAACGGAACATTATAAATTGAATTGTAACGTTCGAACTCGTATTGAAAATCTTCTACCCAATCTGGCAGGACCAAAAGGTGATATTAGGCGAAAAATGGTGATAAAAGAGATTTGGGAACGTTTTTTCACTACAGATATTCTAGAAAAAATAGTAGAATGCACCAATAAGGTCACATAATTAAAACGCTATGACACAGTCAATAACAGAACGGCGAGGCCAATTGATCTTATAGAATTAAAAGCTCTGTTTGGGCTGTTGTACATATCTGGCGCTAACAAAAGCAATCATCAGAATGCTGATGATTTATTATCAGAATACTGAGGAGATGGAAGGTCGATGAAGATTTATCGCCTTACGATGTCGCTAAAGAGGTTCCAGTTCATTTTAAGACACATTCGGTTCGATGACAAAAGTACTAGAATACAAAGGCAAAAATTTGACAAGTTGGCCGCGATACGTGAGATTTTTGAAGATTTTAATTCTAATCTACCAAAGCATTACAATCTTTCAGCATATACTACGCTAGATAAAAAATTAGAAGCCGTTCGCGGCAAATGTTCATTCAGGGTTTACATACCGAATAAACCAAATCGTTATGGTATAATAATATATGCTTTAGCAGACGCTGAGATGTATTATACATCCAAGATGGAAGTATATGTTGGTAGACAGCCAGCAGGAAAATATTTTGTTGACACGTCAAACATGTCACTTGTACCTCGTCTGTGTGAACCGATTTGGGGGACGGGAAGGATCGTTACCATGGATAATTTTTTCACAAGCATTCAACTCGCGCGATTACTTCAACGTGAACATCGTCTAACTGTTATAGAAACGTTACGAAAGAATAAACCTCAAATTCCTCTAATGCTAACACAACAAAGACCAGAACAAACCAGTATGTTCGCAATTCAAGAGAAGTGTACCCTTGTATCGTATGTACCCCGAAAAGGTAAAAATGTTTTACTGTTATCTACCATGCATTACGATGACAACATTGATAATGCAACAGGTAAACCAGAAATACTCATAGATTATAATAAGACTAAAGGAGGCGTGGATGTCGTGGATAAACTCTGCGCGGCATACAATTGCGCTAGAGCAACCCGTCGCTAGCCAATGGTAATTTTTTACAGTTGTTTGAATATCGCTGGGATAAATTCCTACATTATCTACAAATCGAATACAGACACACGCATTCCTAGACGAAAGTTTTTGGAAGACTTAGGCTTTCAACTTATTGACAAACATATTCGCAGACGAGCCCTAGAACAAAATATTCCAAGGACAATTCGTATGAGGTTAGTGAAAATTTGTGGCATGCAGACAAGAAATCATCCTATCCAGAATAATGCATATGGAAGATGTACGTTATGCAGTAGTAAGAAAAACCGCAAAACTCGGTTTCTTTGTAGGCACTGTGGCAAATATATGTGTTTGGAACATTTATCCGGACTATGCGTTGTGTGCAGTGTAGAAGAAAATGAGGAAGTAAACGGACAATAGTTTCAATTTATGTTGGACATCTGTTGAATATTTTTTTTGTGACATTTCAACTCTTGTCTTTATGTTTATTGATATTTTGTATTAAAAAACTTGACATGTCTTTGTAAATCATTTGTCAATTATGTTAGTACCGAAAAGAAGCCAATTTTTTTAATATTCATTTTTTTCTCGAAAATAAATAAATATTGATCATTCCTTACTATATTGTTATTTAAATATAGTTATATTAAATATTTAGTCACATCAAAATATCAACAGAAAAACACAACCTAAGATATTCATTATTAAAAAAGTCGGTGTCGACGTTACCAACTATGCTACAAGAATTCACGTTACTGGCGGAAGGTTAAAGCCACTGGAGTTACTTTCAAAGGAAATTATCAGTACGATACCAAAATGTAACACGAATTACATCGTATGACAATTTTATAGTTTCCTATTTCCTCAGCTTCGGGCCACTATTTTACGGATGCTTACATATAATATCCTTTTAATACCGCACTATACAGGTAATTAGGCAATGAACTGTTATAATTAAAGCATAAATTTAAACTAGAACAGCGAATGTTAGAATTCAAGAATATTGTTCGGAACGTTTAAACTACGGTATAAATTTCGATGAAAATTATAATGTATATGTAAACTAAAGGAAAATTTACTTATTGCTACAATATAGTTGAAAACTTTTGAGCTGTTTGATATGAATAATTTTACAATGTAGGTAATAATTTTGCAGCACGTTAACTTTCTTTAGAATTTACTAGAAATTATAAAGAGGTCGATTAAGTTTATATATATATATATATATATATATATATATATATATATATATATATATATATATAATAACCAATTGATTACGGCTGTCGTCGCTTCTGCGCCCCCAATTTCCATCTTTTTCTGTCACACGCAGTTGCCTCTTCTAAGTCTCTTGGCGCAATTGCTTCATCATCAATATCGTTGCGCCAACTTCTCCGTGGTCGTCCTCTCTTTTTTCTTTCAGGAGGGATCCATTCCAGTACTCTTTTAGGCCATCTGTACTCTGGCATTCTTTTAACATGTCCGAACCAGATTAATTGTTTTCTTTCTATGTCATCATTGATATTTCGCTCCATTTTCATTTCGTTTCTTATTTGTTCGTTCCTAACTCTTTCTAGTTTCGATCTAGTGCAGCTTCGTCTTAGATAATCCATTTCTGTCGTCATAAGTTTGTTTTTATTAGCTTTGGTGACGTCCCATACTTCCGAACCGTAAAGTGTAATACTTTGGACTATGCTACCGTAAATGTGTTTTTTGGTTTCTCGTCGAATTGTTTTTTGCCAGAGAAGAGAGTTTAAGGCACGGGTCGCTGCTCTACCCTTGTTTATTCTTTCCCTGATTTCGTCTGCGCTATTTCCCTTCTTATTGAAAATGACCCCCAAATATGTGCAAGACTTCCTCTTCCAAGACTAGGTCACATATTTCACCTGTTCCCACTGATAAATATTCACATTTTGTCATATTCATGTTTAGACCTGCCACCTCATATTCTTCTTGCAGTTTTCTTACCATATAGCTAAGATCGTAGCTATCTTCGGCAATTACTACCTGGTCATCTGCAAAGAAAAGTGTATATAGCGTGTTTTCTTCCTCCGTTATTCCCATGTTTCTACATTTTTTTACCCATTTCACTAAGGATCTGTCCAAATAGATTTTAAATAAGATGGGTGACAGACAGCAGCCTTGTCTTAGTCCCTTTGTTGTTTGAAAAGGAGAGATGATTTCTTGTCCCATTTTAATTCTTGCAAAGTTTTGTTCGTAGTATTTTTGAGTGGCGTTAATAAGAATTGGGTTTATTTTCAAGTTATCCATTTCTCATTTCCATCATTTTCTATCAGGTTTCTCAGTACTTTTAAATATAATCGGCCTATAGTAGCAATCACTGCGATCCCTCTATAGTTTTTAGGATCCGTTTTTGTGCCTTTCTTGTGTATTGGAGAGATATACGATTGACTCCATTCTTCTGGAACTTCATTTATCTGTTTAAACCTTTCTCTTCTCTCTGTTAATAAGTTCTGAAAATGCTCTATCCATGTGTTCGCTGGTATTCTATTTATTATGACTTGGTTTTTTGTCGTTGTTCTCATCGTTTTTATAGTTCTCCAGGCTTCAGAGCTCTTTGTCCCTCCTATATGGTTGTGTAGGTATTGGCATTTTTGTTCCCATGCACTATTTTTCGTTTTAACAACTTCTCGTTTGACTTCTTTATTCAAGTTTTTATATTGTTGTTTTGTTTGTTCGTCTCCCTGTTGTAATAACTTTTGATATACTTCCTTCTTTCTTTTTATCTTTTCTTCCACTTCTTTATCCCACCAATATGGTTTATCTACTCTCTGTACCTGTTAAAATAAGTTAAAATAAGTTTAATAAAAATATCGTTACCGTCTTTTATATATTAAGCTAAAACCTTTTAGATCATAATATTACAAATCCAATCATTACATCTGAAATTTTACATTTTTTTGAAATTTGCATCAATCAGGAGTCCTTTGAATTTAATAATCTAATATATACAAAGAACCTTGCAGAACTTATCCCGGGTAATCTTGTAAGGCTATTGCTTTCAGATATTTTTATGGATCATCTAAAAACAAAGTTGTCAAAAAATTCCATATTCAAACAATTTTAATATTAATTACTATTTAACTGGGAATAAGCCACAATTAAAGATAAAAATACGTTTATTGACGTTTCAATTTCCACTTCGGAAATCGTTCTCAAAATACAAACAGTAAATTAAACAAATTTTGTTTTTTGTTACATAGTGAAAAATTCTTCTAATAATTTAATTTTATCTGACTCATTTATATTGACAATTCAGACATACATTATGCATTTTAAAGTAGACGACTTTAAAATGATATTGCCAATATTGTTGAGTTGCGCTCCTGGGACGACTTTACTTATAAGATAGTTCATTCGATTACATGAAATCAACTTTCACTTGAGAATATCCGTAAGAAAAAATCATAGCATGTAATTCGTCTTTAAAAAGACAAACACATGACATGATAATAGTAAAATTCTCCTGTTAGTGATTCCATAGTAAATTATGAGGGAAAAACCAGGAAAAAAACCTTATAATACTATCCCGACATTGTAAGTATTTATTCGTGAATTTAGTTTACCTTCAACAAACATCAAAATTCTGATTTTATATGTTACGTTATTTAAAAAGCATAAATGATGTATCCTCTATATGTTACTGACTTACTAATACTGGTATTTTCTTATTAATAACTTCCTCTTTGAATATTGGTAACCAGATCCTACTACATTCTGCCGAGGAATTTGCGACACAATCGGCCTCATTTAGCATAATTAGAGCCACTTCTTTGATTTTTCTTTTTTTACCATCCGTTTCTTTTAAAACTACATTTGAATTATTCCATTAAACCCTATGTTCATTATCCCATGCGTGTTTACATATTTGAGATCTATCAAATTCTCTATTTTTAATATAAGATTGATGTTCACTTATTCTAACATTTAATGGCCTTGTTGATTCACCTAAATAAAACTGATCGCATTCACAAGGTATTTTATAAATACAGTTCTTTGTCCTTTCTTGTTCATTGTTAGGTTTGGTTTTGGACAAAATAGATCTCAACGTGTTTTTTTTTTATTGGGATTAGATCGATACAATCTAATCGGTTGATATTTTGCCGGGAACCATATGGTCTGTATGAAACACCATGTAGTCTATCTCGTCACAACGTTTTTCATTATGTTTTGATAAAATAAAGCTCTTATAAATATATTAAAAGAATATATACCAAAAAAGTTATGCAATATGTACATAGTATCCGTAAGGAAGAAAATATCCACCCTATTTCAAATAGCACATTACTTTTTGATCTTTTGTAAAATGAATTTTATCTTTATCAGCCAACTCTTGTAACAATACATAAAAGCATTATAAAAAGTAGACTTCAAAAAATATATTTTTAATTTTTATTTCTTAGCACCAATTAAAATCGTTTCGTCTTGTTTTGAAGCCTTATTACAAGTTTTTCTTTTAATTTATTTTGTAACAGAACACAATGGCGTTTTTTACCGGTTTAGTCATTTTAAATTCATTTTGATGAAAGGGTCGGATCATCAATTGTTGTTACGAGAATTTTTTAATTAGTGGAGGATTTTAGCAATGCGGCACAGAACTGGCTTTTGTTGTTTCGACGTATTTTACGAATTATCAGCAATTATTAAAAATATTTAAATGGAATTACTATTAAACGATTCATATTCCGGTTCGGAAATTAATTATTATTTAAAAAATGTATTTTTTATCGTTTCAAGAAGTGGTAAAGGCTAATCATATACAAGGTAAATTTTTAGTGAATTATTGGTCAATAATTCCATTATGTTACAGAGTCGTCAAAAAAGTTATCTAAAAAAAATGTAGGCAATATTATTTTCCTGGCTTGAATAATATACCGAATTCTACAGGGTGATTAATAATTACGTGGCAAATCCAACATACAATGTTTTAAATAGGACAACTAATATATTTTCTGATATTTAGATACTTCTTATAATACCTGTTCTTACAATACTCTAAAAAGGATATTTACCGGGTTATGACCATTTTTATTTCAAAATCGCCATGAAATAAACATGTTATATATAAAGAAACAATCCCATACAGTTAAGCTTGTAATACAGCTTTTTTTTCTTTCCTTGGCTTCGAAATATTACAGCTCTTGTCGATCAATCGTGTCAAACGCTTTACTAAAATCCTCAAACAAAGCATAACTTCTCTTATAACCTCTTACTCTTCGTAGTATATTTACATTCTTCTTCTTAAACTGCCCTCTCCTCAATGGAGGTTGGTTACTACAATTTTAAACTCTTCTCTATCTTCAGCTGTTCTTATTAGCTGTTCAAAATTTAGCCCTGTCCATTGTCGGATGTTTCTGAGCCACGATAGTTTTTTCCTTCCTAGGCTTCTCTTTCCCTCGATTTTTCCTTTCACTATAAGTTGGGCATATGGGTACTTATTATTTCTCAGTATGTGGCCTAGGTATGATGTTTTTCTAACTTTTACTGTGTTAAAAAGTTCTCTTTCCTTGCCTATTCTATGCAGCACTTCTTCGTTTGAGGTATGCGATGTCCATGAAATTTTGAGTATTCTCCGGTAGATCCACATTTCAAAGGCCTCCAATTTATTTACGGTTGATGTTTTAAGGGTCCACGTTTCCACTGCATATAGAAGAGTCGACCAGACGTAGCATTTTGATAAACGTAGTCGAATTTCGAGTTTTATTCGAGAATCACAAAGCAGTTTTTTTATTTTTTCGAAAGATTTTCTGACCTGTTCTATTCTCGATCTTATTTCTTGATCAGGATTTAGGCTGCTATCGATCCAACATCCCAGGTACTTAAATCTATTGACCTGTTCTAAAATGTGCCCATTTATTGTGCAAGGTTGAGGTACGTTTTGGTTTTTTCGGATTGAAATCACTTTTTAATGACCGACTGACATCGGTTTTTTTAATGTTTATTTTCATACCAAATTGCTCACAGGCCGAGTTGGTCTTGTCGATGAGTCGTTGTAGACCTAAGTCGGAATCCGCAATTAACACTGTATCATCGGCGTATCTGATACTGTTGATATTTACGCCATTGACATTGACTCCATCCTTGGAATCCTCCAATGCTTTTTTAAATAGAAACTCGGAGTAAAGATTAAGTAGCAGAGGCGACAGAACACATTCTTGTCTAACTCCCCTCCTTATTTCTACTTCTGCGGATGTGGAACCTTCAATACTAACTCTGGCATTTTGGTTCCAGTACAAGAAATTTTAAGAATATGATGTCTTTTCCATCTAAACTGACTTCTTGCAAACGTTCTAATAGTAGATCGTGTCTTACTCTATCAAATGCTTTTTCGAAGTCTACAAAGCATATAAATATATGTTTCTGTTGGTCGTAGCATTTTTGGGCGACAACTAGTAAACTGAACAGGGCTTCTCTCATTCCCATGCCGGCTCTGAATCCAAACTGATCGTCTCCGATGATTGTTTCGCACTTTCTATAGATACGATTATGTACGATTTTTAGTAGGACTTTTACTGCATGACTCATAAGGCTTATCAGACGGAACTCATTGCAGTGTTGTGGGTTTGGCTTTTTTGGTAGTTAGATGAATATTGACTCCAGCCAATCTTGGGGTATTTTACCTATCATAAATGCGATTGAATAAAAGGACAAATATTTCGATATTTTCTTCACTGATTAATTTTAACGTTCCTGGGTATATTCCGTCTGGACCCGGGCTTTTATTTGTTTTAAGATGATTAATTGCATTTATAATTACAGATTTCAGAATTGCTGGCCCTTCGTTGTTATTTTCCAATCTTGGTTCTTCTAGTATGTCGTGAAAAAGAATTTTGATATAGTTTTCCCATTCTTTCAGTTTATCTTCCGTTGATTCTAGCAGTTTGCCATCCGTGTTCAGCATGGTGTGAAAAGTCGTTCTCTTGGCAGTCGATGTAAACTCTTTTAACTTTTTATGTAAATTTAAAAAATCGTGGCTTTGTTGCAGTTCTTCTATTTCAACGCATTTTGTTTCCAGACATTTCTCTTTTGCTTCGGTTATTTTTTTTTGAATTATTCTATTTAGTCTTTTGTATTCTCCGTCCTTGTCATTTTTTCCTTTAGATTATCTTCGTTTGTTTATCTATACATTAGTCCAGTTAAACAGTTGATCTACTTTAGAATATCCTTCTCTATAACCTGCCTTGTATTCAACCAAAGCCCTGACTTTGTCCACTTGTTTCTTCTGTCCAGTAAAAAAATACCGGAAACCCAGCTTGGCTACTGCGTTCAGGTAACTTATTCCCCTATAATGCATTATATCATCTGTAGAACTTTTCTGGTGCAAATATGTTCGCGTCTCAGAAAGCATCCCAAACTCTGATGCTTGATTAAACATTGCAGTTTATAAAACTATAATTTTATAAAACTGCGGTATATTATCGGTACCGGGTACTTTATTATTCTTTAGGTCCAGAAATTATGAAGTTAGAGGAGAACACGCTTTTAAAAAATGTTAAAATTAGGAAAGAAAAAAGTTTTATCTACTAAAATATATTTTTGTGATATTTCTTAATTTGGCTTTATGATCTTTGGCGAATACACTCCCGTACCTACGTCTCTGTTTATCCTGGTGTTTTATCTAAGGTATTCAAGACACGTGTTGAAGAGTTGTGTCGATAAGAAACTCCTCGTCTTAATCTTTTCCAAGTGAAAAATGCACTTATTGTAAAATATCATAAGTATTTGCAAATCAAGCCAGAGGAAAACAGAAAGGTGTACATACAGAAAAGCTCTAAACAGATCCAAAAGCATTTCAAGGTAAACGCATCAGCAACCAAAGAAACAGGTTCTTTGTCAAATTGAGAATAGTATACTATTCAATCTAGCTCTGGAAAAAGTAATACGTACGTTACAATTACAAATCACAACTACCGGTTCAATATATATAACAAATCTGTGCAAATCCTAGCATATGCTGATGATACCAATATTGTTGGGAAAACAGAAAACTCAGCACGAGAGGCGTATGTAGCACTAAAGGAAGCGGCTACAAAACTGGGTTTATTAATAAACATTACTAAAACGAAATACATGAAAATAGGTACGCAACCACAAATACTACGGCCACTTGTTATAGAAAACAACGTCATCGAAGCAGTTAACAAATTTGTATACCTGGGAACGCTTGTCAATACTGGAAATGATACTACCGCAGAGATAAACCGCAAAATTTGCAAGGCTAATAGATGCTATTTTGGCTTAATCTCCTTTTTAAATCTACAGTTATATCAAGAAATACAAAAGTAAAACTCTACAAAACAATGATACGCCCAATCCTAGCATATGGTTCAGAAACCTGGACTTTAACAAAAAGCAATGAAAACATGTTAGGATGTTTCAAAAAAGAAATACTAAGGCGAATATCTGGAGCGGTAAATAAAAATGGTGTCTGGTGAAGACGATACAACTTCGAACTCTGTAGAATATACCAGGAACCAGATATCGTAAAACACATTAAGATAGGACGTCTGAGGTGGGTAGGCCATGTAATGCGGATGGAGCAAACCGACCCAGCTAGAAAAACGCTCCTTGATAGACCTATTGGTCAAAGAAGAAGAGGAAGATCCAGAACAAGATTCCTAGATAACATGGAGGGACGACTGGAAGAGAATTCTTGGGGAGGCTAGGACCCATACAGGGTTGTAAAGCCAAAATGATGATGATGATGTCAAATTGAGAACGTTTTACATGAAATACAAAAAAATTAAAATATTGTGACGTTTATATAGTTCTAATTTATTTGTCTTTATTCTAATTTATTGTCTACAATCTAATTTATTAAAACTCACGATAGCTAATTACTAATTTATTAAATAACTTTACAAATGTATTTATTTCACGTTTCGTTACATTTAAATACCGCGTTTACCGATCTTCTTATGACTGACTCAAATACAAAAATCTTTCATTTATATACACAACTGTTGTCATCTGGAACTTTCGGCGAACTTCCTGAATGATCTCGTATTTTGGTGAAGGCGCTCGACTCGTTTTTCAACCTCGAGACGTGGATGACTCACTAAAATTAGTGTCTAGAGATTTCTGTAAACAACTGGTAGCGAAGCTCAGGTATATTTTGACCTACAAATTACGAGAATCAATAAAAAAAGAATTAGTCATAAAATATTTACAGTTCTATATGCCATAACATTTAAAATCGTAACATTGCCCCCCTCTTAAAAGATGGTTCCTCCTGGAACCTTGTCGGGACTGGAACTGGAACGACATGCTGATATCGGCAACTGGACTCTCTTTTACAACTTCCAGTTGTATAGAAATGACAAGGGACGGTTTTCTCTCCGCAGCAGTAACTATGCGGATTGCAACAGACTAACACCTGGACTTCGGTGTCTTTAAAGATTTCCTCCACCATGTTTCGTATAACCCTCCAATCTAATTGGCGGCACTCCAACTTTGGTATGGCTAACTTTTGCACGTCGGACTCTAGTACGTGCTCTCTCAACTGAAGTAAGGCTTCCCATACATCTCGGTAGGTAGGTTGGTCACGGGCAGTGTCTTTTGTTACCAGGTAGAAAAGGTAACGTGATGCATCTTGAAGTTTCAAGGTTTTACCAGGAGCTGGCACTTGACATTGAAGTTCTGCAACTCGACCAAACTTCCTTCGAGACGGATGCCAACCCTGGTGCATCTTTGATACTGGCCGGGATGGTAAGGGCCAGTGAGTAGTCATCGGGAAGCGCGAGTAGATCTTGCCTTTCTTCAGTGGTAACACCATGTCTTGCTTTACCGGTACCTCCATAGGCACCCATGAATTCCTCAAACGTGAGGTCAGACACATCTTGGACTTGGTTTACTTCCACTTCTTCATCTACGTCGTGGTCACTCTCGAAAGACGCCAACCGGTTATGGTGTACTATCATCGGCTTTCCTCTCGGAATCTTGCTTATTCGGTAAATAACATCATTGATCTTCTCCATAATGAGGTATGGACCTTCCCAAAACTGCTGCAATTTGGGAGAACAACCTTTTCGCTTTTTGGGGTTATAAAGCCAGATTTTATCGTTCTTCTTAAAACACCCCTTTTCGGCTTGTGTATCGTACCGTTTCTTCATTCGGTCACTAGCGATTTGGAGATGGGAACGGACCAACTCGTGTACATCGTCCATTCTTCTTCGTAATTCGATCACATAATCTTCACCTGCTACATCTTCTCCAGGTCGACACCCAAACTCTAGATCACAAGGTAGTCGCATCTCGCGTCCGAATAGGACTCTGGCTGGTGTCTGGCCTGTTGATTCATTAACAGCAGATCTGTAGGCCATTATGAAGAACGGAAGATATTGGTCCCAGTCTCGCTGATGATCGGATACCATCTTTGTCAAATACTTGCCAACTGTTCTATTCATTCGTTCTACCATACCATCCGATTGCGGATGATAAGCCGTAGTTCTTGTTTTCTTCATACCTAGTCTATCACATATTCCTTGGAATAAATCGCTTTCGAAGTTCCTGCCTTGGTCACTATGGATCTCCAAAGGCACTCCAAATCGGCTGATATATTCTTGGATCAACTTATCTGCAACGGTGGCGGCCTTCTGGTCTGGAAGTGCGTAAATCTCGACCCACTTAGTGAAGTAATCCATTACTACCAACATGTACTTGCCTCCATTATCACTTTCTGGAAATGGCCCAGCAATGTCCAAAGCTATTCTTTCAAACGGGCTTCCAACATTATATTGTCTCATAGGAGCTCTCCTTTTTCGATAAGGCCCGTTACTCGTAGCACAAATAGTACATTTCTTACACCAGTCTTTTACATCGTCGGAACTGTTCATCCAATAAAACCGTTCCCGAATTCGCTGAAGGGTCTTTTTCACACCAAAATGCCCTCCTGATGGACTGTCGTGTAACTGACGAAGTACTTCGGCTATTCTGCTCTTTGGAATCACCAACTGTCTTCTCTTCTCTGAACCGTCATCATTTTCCAGGACTCGTTTGAGCAAGCCATCTTCCATGATAAATGAGTCCCACTGGGCCCAATACGTCTTAACTATTGAGCCTAGGTTCGATATTTCTTGCCAAGGTGGTCGACGGTTTTCTTCTTTCCATTTTCGGATTTTCTGTATAACTGGATCTCTCTCTTGTTCTTCCCTGATCTTGGTAGGCGTCCAGTCGTCGTGGACCACCGTCGTTCTTAGCACTGCTGCTTCCTTGGATTCCGTTTTGTTGCAGTGAGAACACTCTGCTGGGCATGGCCTTCTGGAAAGAGAATCAGCGTTTCGGTGGCTAACTCCGGCCCGGTGCTCAATCTTAAAATCATATTCTTGGAGTCGTTCGATCCACCTGGTATCTGACCCTCTGGATTCTTAAACTGCATCAACCACTTAAGGGCGGCATGGTCGGTTCGGATTAAAAACTTCCTTCCATAGAGGTATTGATAGAAGTGCTCTACTGATTTCACTACTGCCAGAAGTTCTCTTCTCGTGACGCAATAATTCCGCTCAGGTTTTGAGAGAACTTTACTGAAATATCCAAGGACTCTTTCCTGTCCTCCCTGAATCTGAGACAGCACTCCTCCAATTCCCACATTACTTGCATCTGTATCTAAGATGAACTCTCCTTCTGGCAGTGGATACCCTAAAATCGGTGCTGTGATTAAATGCTTTTTTAAGGTCTCAAAGGCATTTTTTCAGTCTACATCCCAGCGGTATTCTCTTGCTTCCTCTGTAAGTCGCGTTAATGGTTTAGCGATATCTGCAAACTTCTTAATAAACCTCCGGTAATAAGTACATAGTCCAAGAAAACTTCTCACTTGATGTTTGTCAGTTGGTTTTGGCCATTCCTTAATGGAATCGATTTTTCCCTTATCCACGGCCACTCCTTCTTTACTGACTATATGACCCAGATAATTGACTTTACCTTGAAATAGCTGGCACTTCTTGGGGTTTAACATCAATTGGGCAGCTTTAAGTCGATTAAAAACGTTTTCTAAATTCTTCAGATGGTCCTCAAATGTCTCCCCCAAGACGATTATGTCGTCTAGATAAACTAGGCATGTTTTCCAAGATAACCCTCTCAACACATTTTCCATAAGCCTCTCAAATGTCGCAGGAGCGTTACAAAGTCCAAATGGCATAACGTTGAATTGCCATAATCCAGATCCTGTGGTGAAGGCTGTCTTTTCTTTATCTACCGGGTCCATTTCTACCTGCCAGTATCCAGACTTCAAATCCAAAGTAGAAAATAATTTACTTCCAGCCAATGTGTCTAATGTGTCATCAATCCGAGGCAGAGGATAACTATCTTTCTTGGTAACGTTGTTCAGCAAACGGTAATCCACACAGAACCTCGTTGTTCCGTCTTTCTTCTTAACCAGGACTACCGGAGAGACCCATGGGCTCGTAGAAGGTTCTATCACCCCGTCTTTCTTCATTTCCTGAACAATCGTTTCAGCTTCCTCTCTTTTCGCCTGTGGTAATCGTCGAGCTGTTTGACGAATTGGCTTAGCATTACCAGTATCAATTCTATGCTTAACAACGGTAGTTCTTCCCGTCTTTCCTCCTTTCGGTACGAAAATATCACGATACTGCCGAAGAAATTCCCTTAATTTCCTTTTCTCAATCTGATTCAGAGACTGTCCAGCAACTGCAACCATTTGATCAAGTTTGTCGTTGGAATTATCAGACGTTGTCGTCTGACGGATTATGGATGTCACAGGTACACAAGTTCCTACTTTCGTCTCTTTCTTGATGGTCACTGGGTAGTCATTGACATTGATAAGTCTAACAGGAATTTCTTTAGCCGAGGTCACCAATTCCTTTCCAATTATGATTCCACGGCCAACTTCGTCGTCATGGTTCCAAGGCTCCATCATAACAGGTGACCCTTTGTCCACAATTCCCTGTAGCCGCGCTACTATGATTGTTTCACTTCTCGCAGGCACGACTGTATCTTCTTTAACGGCTGCTTGCATAGTGTTGTCATCATGTGGATGGAGAAATACCTCCTCGTTACCAACTTTGATTACTTTATTTTTAAAATCCAATTGGAATCCATGCGTATTCATTACGTCCATTCCTAATATAACATCCTCTTCGATGTCAGCAACTATAACAGTATGGACGAACTTTTCTGCTCCAATTCCTAATTGTACCTGGATTTCTCCATGAATGTTAGCATTTTCACCTGTAGCGGTCCGCAGTCGCAACCTTGTTGGTAACAGTTTCTTACGGCTGTTTATAACTGTCGGGCGAATAATGCTTCTGGTCGCTCCCGTATCCACCAACAACGTATGCTTTTTACCATTTATTTCTCCATCTACATATACACTATCTTCACGACATTTCAAAGAAGCTATTAGTATGAGAGGGTCTTTGGAAAAGTTCTGGGTCGAAGCTGCCCCCCTAAGGCCGACCCGTTCTAGTTTTCCTGATGGTGAGTTTCTTGATTTGTGTCGTACCTAGGATGCTTACATGAACTTCGTACGTGTCCTATTTCGCCACAATTCCAGCATCTTATGGTCTTCGTTTTCTTGTATGTCATGCTTTTCATCATATTAACGAGCTGGTCAAGTTTATCTTCATCTTCTTCCTCTTTTACAGTCCTAACTTTACTGTAACCGCCAGAGGCCTGCGTAGCTGACTCGTATTCGAGGGCGGCGGATAAGACATCAACCAGCGTCTTGTGACGAGCTAATCGTAGTGTTCTTTGCATCTCATGATCACGAAGACCATCAATAAACGTTTGAACGGCCAACTTTTCCATCATGTCTTCGGGAGCTGTTGGATAAGCATATCGCACTAATCTGGCAATATCTACTTCATATTCTTGAAGAGCCTCATCTTTCTTTTGTCTTCGATTTTTGAGCTGCGACTGATATACATGCTCTAAGTGTTCGTGGCCATATCGCATATTTAACCTCTTCTTCAGTTGTTCGAAATCATCCGTCTCCTCTACGGCTATGGTCTGGAGCACATCTAAGGCATCTCCTCGAAGAGCTATAGTCAGGTTTACAGCCTTTTCTTTTTCTGACCATCCATTCGCTCTTGCAGCTGATTCGAACTGTTTCATGTAGTTGTTCCATGATGATTTTCCGTCGAAAGTTGGAACTTTAACATGAACAGAAACTCCACATCCTTCAAATTTCGGCCGCGTTTCCAACTTACATTTCGTCTCGTCTTCTTTTATCTCTACCGGATCTAAAGCTACCGTATTAATTGGTGGTAGCACTCTCGTGTTAGTTATCATGGTCTCTAACTGTTTGATTTTCTCTTCAACTTTATCAAATGTTTTAGAGACTTCTTCAAACTTCTCACTATTCTGAATACATATTTCTTTAATTATTTGAGAAGTCTCGTCAAATCTTCTAGCAACATTTTCAAATTTCTCGTCATTTTGTCTAGCTACTTCTTTAATAATTTGAGACGTTTCATTGAATCTTTTATCATTTTTTTTAGAACTCTCTTCGATCTTCATTAAAACTGCTTCTTCTGCTGATTGAAAATGGAAAGTCTCTGGGTCATCTCCATTCTTGTTAAGAACATTTTTTAGTCGTTCTTGGAGGATCTTCTTGGATCCACTGCAGTCTTCATCGCGTTCTTCTAGTTGCTCAAGCAACTGTTTTACTGACAGTTCTACTAGCAGCATCTTTGGTCAGGCACACACGTACTTTTTAAATGTTCTTTCGTACAACGATCACTACTGAACTACGCGGATGTTCCCGACGAACAATACCTTTCAAAAGTTCAAAAGTCTTTTTCAAAAATCAAATTAAATTTATCTACAATCCCACTTCTGCACCATTGTGACGTTTATATAGTTCTAATTTATTTGTCTTTATTCTAATTTATTGTCTACAATCTAATTTATTAAAACTCACGATAGCTAATTACTAATTTATTAAATAACTTTACAAATGTATTTATTTCACGTTTCGTTACATTTAAATACCGCGTTTACCGATCTTCTTATGACTGACTCAAATACAAAAATCTTTCATTTATATACACAACTGTTGTCATCTGGAACTTTCGGCGAACTTCCTGAATGATCTCGTATTTTGGTGAAGGCGCTCGACTCGTTTTTCAACCTCGAGACGTGGATGACTCACTAAAATTAGTGTCTAGAGATTTCTGTAAACAACTGGTAGCGAAGCTCAGGTATATTTTGACCTACAAATTACGAGAATCAATAAAAAAGAATTAGTCATAAAATATTTACAGTTCTATATGCCATAACATTTAAAATCGTAACAATATAAAAAATGTGGATCCTACCATTAAAAAATAGACATCAATGGTAATTTTTGTTGAAAACTATATTATGTGATTAAAATAAAATACTTCATTTCTTTATTTGTTTTGGACTTACGTTGTTTTATCTCCTTTGCGTAACCGAAGTTAATTATATACAGATTGAACGAAATAAATTCGGAACATACGAAATGACGAAATATTATGTATTTCGGCTCAATTCTGCTGTAGCTGGTTGACCAACAAAAGGTTGTCAAATAATTATATTATGAAAATCCAATACTTCAGCGGGCTGCTGGATTCTGAAATCATAAAAATTGAAAGCTACACATAAATCTACGATTTTATTATGCTGTCAAACCACTTATAGTCTAGGAAATGAAGCATTACACCTAGCAATTTTTGCGATATAACAGGAACCGAAATACGGCCTATCAATGTAAATTTGTAATTTTGTAAAACTGATATTTTTCAAGGTATTCGCGATTGAAAGTAACAACTTTTAGACGAAAAAATCGACGTTTTTAATCGATTTTTCGCGAATAACTCGAAAATGGTGAATTTTATCAAAAAAATTGTAGAAAACAAATTTGTAGCTTTTAAAAAGGCAAATACACTTCATTTTTTTAAATGTTTTTGCGATATAACAGGAACCGAAATACGGCCTATCAATGTTCAGCGGTTTTCTTCGAATGCCAAATTTGAATGATTCAAAGTCAAATATCGGGAAAATGATGCATTTTTGGAAAAAAACTCACAAAACCTTTTTTAAAGAGCATAAAGAGACCTATCATAAAAAAAACTCTAGCTTAAAAATTGAGTGAGTTATGATGAAAATAAAGTCAATACCTCATTTTTTACGAAAAAATCGATGAAAACAACACCCTAACCACCCCCATAATTAAAATCGATCTTCACCCTTCTGCAATTCTCGTTGTACATGTATTGTTAATACGTCCAAGAAGTTTGACACATTTAAAATGCTTAGTTTTAAAAAAAGCATAGCAAAAAGCAAGAAACGATTTACAATTTCATATTTTTTACCCTTCTTTTTTTAAATATCCCCGAAAATACTAAATATATGAAAAAAATAAAAATGTACTAAATTGTAGCTTTTTTAATGACTAAAATTTTCCTTTATTTAGATTTGTTGTACAATGAATATTTGGCGAGATATAGCCATTTAAAGCATCGATTTACGATCAAGCACCATCTTTTTCAAGCCCTTTAAACTCACTTCATTTAAAAACCAAGGGTTCCAAAATAATTTAATTCACAGGTCCTTGTAGCTCTTAAAAACCTTTACAAAATCGTTTTTGAAGAAATACTCTATCGTTAAAAATGAAGGAAATACGTTAAAAAACAAATTAATTTTTTTTCCGGAAAATTCCATTAGTATAGTACAATACATTTCAGAGCATAATAATCTACAAAACCGGTATATTAGGTAGTGGGGCGTCATACGTTCGAAATTTTAAGCGTTCTTATTTTGAAATCCTATACAACAGAATAAAACATCTGCTCATATGTCTATGGCTTGGCAATGAAAATATCAGAGCAACAGATTGGGGATGGTATTCCATAGATGGTTTGTTATTACCCGTACGCATGAACAAATAACCTGCACCCGATGAATTTTTGAAAATTATTTTTTGCCAATGCAGCGTTTTATCTGGGTACAGAAAAGTTGGTTTATACTGTAATTCTACTTGTTTTGGGTGCTCAGGTGAAGGGTGCAATAATAGTCCACCAATAATTGAAGAAGATGAGGATGACATAGATCACGATGAAGATGTAATTGATGACGAATAAAATTAATATTATAATTGTTTTACCTATATTTTCAACTATTTATGTAAATGTTTAAGAATATATGGTTCCTTTTTATGTTGATAATTTTTTTTTGTATTTAATTCTACTTTTTTCAATTTATATCTATTAAATTAGTTTATAAAAACTGCAATGTTGTAAAGAGTGATTTTCAAAAGTTGAAAAGTTGCAAAATTTTAGCAAAAAATTGTTTTCACCTATAGCACTCATAACAATTGATTTCTAATGGTTGAAAATGTATGAAATTGTATTTTAAAGTATAAAAAAATCACTATTTAATTAATCCAAACCAAATTTCACTCATCTTAAGATTTGTAATGTTATTTTACAATTTTTGAAAATTAGGGGTAGTTTTCACCCCTAAGAATAATCAGGGTTCATCGGTATGACATAAACTATAAAGCAGAGGGTGAGTTGAGCTTAATTCCAAATTTTTATGCAAATCGTTCCAAGGCGAAATAATTTTATTCGCATTACTACTTTTTTTTACATTAATCTCTAACAAGGGTCGCTTTTAAGGGTTAAATACGATGGAACACTATTCAAAAGCATTAAACTATCATTATTTAACTAATTCAAACCAAGTCTTACCCATATTCAGGTTTAATATGTTATTTTATAATTTTTGACAATTAGGGGTAGTTTTCACCCCTAAAACCCTTCGACGCACTTCGGTTCGATATAGATTTTGATCCTTGGGCTATCACCTACCTTCTGTTAAAATTTCAACTTAATCCATACAGGACGAAAAAATTGCGAAGTTTTAACTTTTTTCGAGCTTCATTTCCTGAACTATTATCGCTTCCTTTACGCAAACAACATTGTTGCGAGACAGATAGTTGAACGATATTTTATACAATGTCTGTACCCAGGTATGGATTTATTTTTGTCCAATTTTTATATTTGTCCACCATTTCAAATGCAGTTCAAACAGACATATATTAAATTGTATGATCCGTTACACTGATAAATCTCTAGACCAGACATTTGTGACCATATTTTTTGTCCTCTGTAGGATGCTTCTGTTAATTTATTTTTCTAGTTGAATTTGGTTTAAGTGATATGTTGTCTCTATGGCAGTTTATTGGCATTCTAACGCTTTGCTTATCTACTCCTAAACGAAAGAAAATATTTCCAAGAAATTGGCAATAAAAATATTTTTTCCATTAAAATTCTTTATTTAATATTGAGGCATATATGTAAACATACGATTCAAATATTGTTTTTCAGCCTTTTTTTCATCGGAATATTCCCTATACATTCCAGGTAATATATTATATGTCTAACCCCCTGCCAATTCGTTGCGAATAAATCAGGACCAAAATTTACCAAAAATATAAGGCCGGAAGCGCCGTTCGGTGTATTTTTCTGGATGTATTAAAGTCAAAAAAAGAAGCGATTGCTTTTGGCATGAATTTCAACTGGTGCTTGGATACGTTTTTTTATTTTTACATAAAATATAAATCGAAAATGCCGACATCACAAGTAATAAATAAAAAAATATTTGACCTGTTTTTTAGACCTAAGTTATTTTATGTATATACCTATTTTCAACAGAAGAAACCGTGTATATTAATCAAGCGATTCAACAAGCCGTAGACAAAATTAACAACAATAATTCTACGAGTTACATAAAAGTTTAAAAGCTCGAACCAAAAAGGGCCTAATCCTAGTATGAGGAACAAAGTATCAGAAATTAGTATTAGAAATTAAAAGAAAAAAAGATCCTATACTATTAAATTCAGATCAGGTGTCTCAAAAGTCCGAATAGTTATGATGATTGCCGACCTCCGCCGCGGAGATGGCACTTAAAGAAGAAGATAGGTAAATATGCCCCATATAAGGGCATGATAGATAAAATACAAAAGTACAGACGAAATAAATTAATTTATGGCAAATGCGGCGAGAGAAGCTGTAAAGAAAATAAAGCATGTAAAAAAGTTTCAAATTAATATCGAACAAACTAATCATAGAATGTTTTTAACTCCCGTTTCAGAGAAAGAAATAAGTCACATAATAAATAACTTAATAAACAAGCATAGCTCTGGTTATGATGAAATATCAACCAACTTAATTAAATATGTTTCATCAGAGATTTCTCTTCCCCTTTCTTTTATAGTTAATGCTTCTTTCAGGCAAGGTAAATTTCCTCAAAGTTTAAAACTGGCAATTGTCAAGCAACTACATAGAAAAGGTGATGTTACTAAGATAAAGAACTATAGACCAATGAGCCTTCTTCCATCATTCCCAAAGATATTCGAAAAAGCAATATATTTCAGACTACAAAACTTTTTTACTACAAAGAACTTATTGAGTAGTTCACAGCATGGTTTTCTCGCAGGGAGACCTGTTGAGACAGCAACCTATGATTTTATATCAAAAATTTTAGAAAAACTGGAGACAAAAATGAAAACACTAGGTGCTTTTTTTGGACTTCGATAGCCTAGATCCTGTTCTTTTATTACAAAAATTACATCTTTATGGAATACAGAGACAGGCATTAAAATGGATAAAACCATTTCTCACAGATAGATTGCAAAAGGTATGCCTCGAGAAAATGGGATGTAAGGTTAACTCTGAACCGATCAATTTAAAATTGGGCAACCCCAGGGGAGTGTCTTGATTTTCTTTGTATCTTTCTCTTTTTGGTCTATATAAACGACCTTCCAAATGCGGTGGTTAGTAGTTCCTCAAACCTTGTAAATTTCACTGATGACTTAAATGTGCTTTTTTGGGAAAACACTTTAGAAACAGTGACAGAGCAAATTCTAAGCAAGGCTGAACAGTGGTTCAGTGGAAATCGGTTGTTGCTTAATACTGATAAGACAGTTTTTGTCATAAACACTAGCAAATACAAATCCTTAAACAGCAGGATTAGAAAAGACATAATAACAGCAAAAGAAAGATGGCTAACTGAACAGTGTCACGAAATAGAAGAATATGAAAAGAAATATGATAGTTTCAATATTCATCGGAAAGTGAAGGAAATGACGTAGGGAAAACAAAATAATATACATGTTATAAAAGACTCGAATGGTAACATTCTCACAGATACTAAACAACAACTAAACAGATGGACAGAATACATAAAAGAACTATTCGGGGATGACAGACAACAAATCATAGATGAGGACTCTGGTGAATCGGGACCAAAAATTTTAAAACAGGAAGTTCAATACGCATTAAAACAGACAAAAGGGAAAAAAGCCACAGGTTCGGATGAAATCCCGATTGAGTTTCTTAAACTGATCGATGATGAAATGATAGACATTCTAGTAGAACTTTATGATCATATTTATCAAACAGGTATTTTACCAAAGGAGTGGTTAGTATCCACATTCGTAATTATTCCCAAAAAGCAAAATGCAAAAGAATGCTCAGAACACCGTACAATTGCATTAATGAGCCATGTTTTGAAAGTATTTCTACGAATAGTCCACAACAGAATTTACAGAAAGCTGGATGATGAAATTAGTGATAGTCAGTTAGGCTTTAGAAACGGCACGGGAACCAGGGAAGCATTGTTCGGTATAAATGTGCTCATGCAAAGAAATCTGGATATAAACCAAGACATGTATACATGTTTTATTGATTTTGAAAAAGCATTTGACAAGGTACAGCACAATAAACTAATTAATATTTTAAAAATGAAAAACATCGATAGCCGCGACATCAGAGTAATCTCGAACCTCTACTGGAACCAGAAAGTCAAAATAAGAATTGAAAATCAAATGTCGGAAGAAATAGAAATTCTTCGGGGTGTGAGACAGGGCTGTGTATTGTCACCACTGCTGTTTAATATATATAGCGAAGCCATTTTCCAAGAAGCTTAAGGAGAGTGTAACGATGGAATGATAATAAATGGTGAAATTATTAATAATATAAGATATGCCGATGATACTGTCATATTCACTTCAACTCTGCAAAGTCTAACAAACATACTGGAACGGCTGAATGAAAAGTGTACCACATATGGTATTAAAATGAACTTAAAGAAAACAAAATTCATGGTCATTACAAAACATCCAAAAGAGAACGAGACACTCCATATTAATAATATCTAGATAGAAAGGGTAGATAAATACAAATATCTAGGAACATTGGTTAGTCAAAACGCAGAACAAACGCAAGAGATTAAAAGCCGTATAGAAATAGCAAGGGCAAAATTTGTAAAAATGAAACATCTATTGTGTAGTAGAGACCTAAGAATGGATCTAAGGATAAGGTTATTGCGCTGCTACATTTTTACAACTTTGCTCTACGGATCTGAGGCATGGACATTGAAACAACTGGAGATTAAGAAATTGGAAGCTTTTGAGCGTTGGTGTTATCGAAGGATGCTACGAATAGCATGGGTAGACAAAATTACCAATATTAAAGTCCTTGATAGGGTTAATAAGAGGGAAGAAATTGTACAGACAATTAAGAGGCGGAAACTTGAATATTTCGGTCATATATTAAGAGGTCCTCGTTATGGGCTACTACGTTTGATTATAGAGGGCAAAATAAAAGGTAAAAGAGATGTAGGAAGAAGACGAACCTCCTGACTACGAAATCTAAGGGAATGGTTCAGTCTGAGCTCTAGCCAACTATTTAGAGCTGCTGTAAGTAAAATAAGAATTGCCATGTTGATATCCAACCTTCGTTAGAAGATGGAACCTTAAGAAGAAGAAGTTTTTGTCTACTTTAGAACCAGCCAGTCACGAGAATAGTTTCCAGATACAATTAATTTTCTATCACAAAACACGGAACCTGCTAGATCAGTTAAATTTCTTAATATTCATACTGACCAGAATCTGAATTGGGAGGAACAAATACAAAATACAACAAAAAAACTGAATGGGCCTCCTACTCATTAAGAGTGTTAAAGAGCTATCTAGACCAGGGGATTTTACTAACAGTATATTATGCATTACTAACATTACTAACATTAATTTTTATTTTGTTATGCGATATGGAGTTATTTTCTGGGGTGCTGCAGTAAATAGAGCTTTTAAAAGGAAGGTTTTTCAACACCTAGTTGACATTGAGCCCTATACTGTGACGGAGTGCCTGGCCTATCCTTCTCCTTGATCAGCATATTTAATTTGTAATGTTAATATAATTTAAATGTGTGATGTCAATATATATTATTTTATTCTATAATTAATATGTTATCTGTTATGTTTTTGTTGAAACAGACAACCTAGCGCGTTATATTAAAATAATCTTTAAACCTTGTTGAATTTACAGATATAACAAACTCCTTTTTCTCTAAATACTACATCGATCATTTAATCATTACGAACTGTTACAGCATCGCAATAAATTGAGATTTTTATTTTAAGCAGAATCTGTTTGGAAAATTGAAGCTCCAAAACGACATAATCCATTTCGAGAGGAGCTATAACTCAATGCCGCTCTATCATAAAGAGCGTCAATATTTTTACATTCGTTGTTTTAGCAGAAATGACATGAGATACAGGAAATTTAATGCTTCCGTATCTCTCAGTGGGAACGGAGAAAAGAGCAAAATTCTCTGCTCGAGTAAATGGAAAGTTCAAGAAGGCACTGGCGTGGAGATAACCTTTTCATTTTGTTACTATAAATTTAAAATAAACGTATAATGAAAATAGTTCGAATCGGTATACTTTAATGCAGATACTTAGAAATTATATTATGATTATATATCTGTATCTCGTAAAGATGCAACACTATGTCCATTTTTTTTTCAATTTTGACATTTCTTTACTAATATTCAACTTTCACCACTTAATTTAAAAGGAATGGCAGATGTGGACCATAAGAACGGAGAAATGTACAAATTCAAAACGGTTCTAAAAGAAAAAATGGCTTCTCCATATCTACGATTGAAAAGGCACAGAAATCTCGAAACAAAAGCAAAGATCCAGAAAAAGAAAAAAAACTAGTCAGAAAAACTATTCTGCCTTTATATAGTGCACAAGAGAAATCAGCCATTGTGCCAATAAAAAAAAAACAAAATAGAGACTATTTTTAACACCGACAGAAAAATCGCAAGAATATTACCATTGGCAAAACACAGATCACAAAATAAAGTTAGATGGAACAACAATGCTAGCAAACATCGATAATATGGACAAACATGATTCCCAAAGACTTCCAAATACGTGGTAACCAATTCTGCAGAAAAACGTAGAAACGTAGAAACGCAATCACAAGAAGCGCTAAAAGATATTTAAACAGAGCCTGCAGCGACCGAGAAATCAGATCTACATTAGATTACAGATGGAACATTAAAAAGAAACAGAACTAATCTGACTTTACAATGGCAAGTGTAAACTTGCCGAAACGTCACCAAAATAATGGTTTTTCAAAAAAACCAAAACTATTTAAGTCATAGTCAAACCCAGAAAACAACTGAAATCACATATAGATCCCGCGGAAATTTAAAATCCAGTATAAACACGGCACACATTTTAGAACGTCTTTCGACGTTGTCTGATACCTAAACACCATCTCTTCCTATCTTCGCAGTCGTTTGTTGTTAAATTTCTTTCGCTCATGGGCCTGTTTACGCCGTGTTGCCATTCTAATCTGGGTCTTCCTCTTTTCCGTCGACCTATCGGTTGCCATTCTAATACTTTTTTGGGGAGTCTTGTTGCTGGCATCCGTTGAACATGACCATACCATCTTAATCGTTTCTTCTCTATATCTTGAGTTATATTTCCTTCTATTTCCATACGTTGTTTTATTACATCATTTCTGATTCGGTCTCGTCTGGAAATACCTAAAGCTCTTCTCATTGCATCCATCTCTACTGCTTCTATTCGCTTTTTGTTCTTTTTACTAATTCTCAATGTTTCAGCGCCATAATGAAGATCAGTTTTAGTCATGGTCTCGTATATATTAAATTTTCTTCCTTTCGTTACCTGTTTACTTCACAGTATACCATTGAGACATCCTAAGACTTTCTTTGTTTGAGTGATTCGTTTTTCTATCTTCCGTGTATCAGTTCCTGTATTGTTAAAGGCAACACCCAAGTAGTCATAGCTCCGAGAGCAGGAAATATGTTGTCTGTTTTCGAGGTCTATGTTATTTGACTCGTTTCCAATACAAAGATATTTGGTTTTTGTTGTATTGACATTCCTTCCCCACTCGTTATATTCTTCTATCAGTTTTCTAAGCATGTACTGTATGTCGTCTCGGTCAGTCGCTAGTACTACTTGGTCATCAGCAAACTGGAGTGTATATATACATTCATTGCTAAGTTCAATACCCATCCTGTGCACCTTGCTTTTCCATATTTCCAATGCTGCTGCAACATATATCTTGAATAAGGTTGGTGAGATACAGCATCCCTGTCGCAAGCCTTTTGTAACCAGGAATTCTTCCGTTAGATATTTTCCTGTTTTTATCTGTAACTTTGAGTCTCTATATAGTTCTTGTACAGCATTTATCAATGTGTGGTTGAGGTTGGAAGTTGTGTTGGAATGTATGGATTGGGAGAGCGAAATGAGCGTGGTGAAAGACTAATTCAGATGTGCCAAATAGAAGAACTAGTAGTTATGAATACAATGTTTAAATTACCAAATCGCCGGCTCTACACGTGGAAAGCTCCTGGAGACAGCAAAGATAGAATCATAAGAAATCAGATAGATTACATCTTGATAAGGAACAGGTACAAGAACTCTATTACAGTAGTGAAGACTTACCCTGGAGCAGATGTAAACTCGGACCACAACCCAGTAGTAGCAAATATGAATGTAAGATTGAGAAAACCATTAATGAAAAGATCTAGACCACAAATATGCATTGATAAGTTAAGAGAACCAAATACATACCAAGAAACTCAAAACAAAATAAATCAGAGTATCCAAGAAATAAAACAACAAAATAAGAACACTACAGATATTGACACAAAGTGGAAGAATATAAAGAACGCAATCGAGACTGTGGGACGGAAAACTTTAACATTTACAAAAGCTGCCAAACAAGAATGGATGACACAAGAAATTCTCGAAAAGATGGACGAAAGAAGAACACATAAAAACAAAGATAAAATTAAATATCAAGAAATTAATAAACAAATAAAACAGAAAATAATACAAGCTAAGGAAACATGGATGTCCATTAAATGTCAAGAAATCGAGGAATGTGAGGCAAGGTATGACACTTTCAACACCCATAAGAAGGTTAAAGAAATGATTTCAGGAAATCGTAACAAACCAATCGGGATATTAAAAAATGCAGATGGTACCACTATAACTGAAACGCAAGACAAACTACGTAGATGGAAAGAATACATTGAACAACTATTTTATGATCAAAAAGTAGAACAATTATTAGAAGTTAACGGAGAAACCACGGGACCAGAAATAATGAAAGAGGAAGTTATGTATGCTATAAAACACACAAAAGGCAGAAAAGCTCCAGGACCCGATGAAATACCAATTGAACTATTGAAGATAATTAATGAAGATAATATTGATGTCTTGGTAGACCTTTTTAACTCCATATACAAGACGGGACACATACCCAAAGAGTGGCTTCTCTCAACTTTTGTGACGATTCCAAAAATCACAAATGCTAAAGATTGCAATGACTATCGAACAATTGCGTTAATGAGCCACACATTGAAAACCTTCCTTAAAATCATACATAACAGAATCCACATGAAATTAGAACAAGAAATAAGTGATTCACAGATGGGTTTCAGAAAGGGTCTAGGAACTAGAGAAGCATTATTTGGAGTCCATGTTCTGACACAACGATGCCTGGATATAAATCAGGACATATATGCTTGCTTTATAGATTTCAAGAAAGCTTTTGATAGAGTTCAACATGAGAAGCTTTTAAGTATTCTTAAGACTAAAAACATTGATAGTAGAGATCTACAAATTATATCGAATCTGTATCAAAACCAGAAAGCAAGAGTAAGAGTCGAAGGAGAACTGACAGAGGAAGTAAGTATACTTAGAGGAGTTCGACAAGGGTGTATCCTTTCACCACTCTTATTCAACGTCTACAGTGAAGTGATTTTTCAAGAGGCTTTATTGGATATCGTGGAAGGTATTTATGTCAACGGAAATAGCATTAATAATATTAGATATGCCGACGATACTGTCATATTTGCAAGTGACATGGAAGATCTACAGTACATAATACAACATGTATACAATGCATGTGAAAGTTACGGACTGCAAATGAATCTCAAGAAAACGAAATCAATGATATTCTCAAAAAAACCACAAAATGTAAATAACCTGATCATCAATAATACAACGATAGAAAGAGTAAAAACATATAAATATTTAGGAACGTGGCTAACCGAAGATGGAGATCAAGTAAAGGAGATCAGATCTAGAATAGAAATGGCAAGAAACACGTTCATAAAATTGAAGAAATTACTGTGCAACCGTAACCTTAATCTAGAGATTCGCACAAGAATGCTACGTTGTTACGTCTTCTCTACTTTACTATATGGCATGGAAGCGTGGACAATAAAGCAGTCTGAAATCAAAAAATTAAACTCCTTTGAGATGTGGTGCTACAGGAGAATGCATAAAATATCGTGGATTGAAAAAGTAACTAATATAGAGGTGTTACAAAGAATGAAGAAAGAATGTGAAGTCATAAAAACTGTTAAAATTAGAAAGATTCAATATCTGGGACATTTAATGAGGGGTGAGAAGTACGTCTTACTGAGGTTGATCATGCAAGGGAAGATACAAGGGAAGAGAAACCCAGGACGACGCAAAATGTCCTGGCTAAGAAATTTGAGAGAGTGGTTCGGCTGCAGCTCATTAGAATTATTCAGAAATGCGGCCAACAAAGTTAAAATAGCGATGATGATTTCCAACCTCCGCTAGGAGAAGGAACCCGAAGAAGAAGAAGAAGGTTGAGGTTAGATTTTTTCAACGTTGTTCACAATTTTGTTAAGGGGATGTTGTCATATGCTTTTTAAAGGTCTACAAAAGTAATATGAGTTTCTAGATTCTTAGTCGATCTTTTTCTATTATTTGTTTACGACAAAATACGTTATTGGTGCACGATCTTCCTGCATGGAACCCGCTTTGTTCTTTCTCTTCATTGTGCTTATATTCTTCCTCAAACATATTTCTCAAAATCCGTCCATACAGTCTGCTCAGGGTGCTGGTTACCGATATGCCTCTATAATTATTAAAATTCCTTTTGTCTCCTTTTTTGTGTATTAAGGACATATATGCCGTTCTCCATTGTTCTGGTACTGGGTGTCCATTTAGACACTGATTGATCACATAAGTTAAGTTTTCAAATAGTTCCATGAGTTCCATTCTTAAGCATTTCAGCATAGATTTCCTCAGGTCCAGCGGATTTACCATTCTTTAGTGTCATTACAGCCTTCCTTACTGTTTCGATATCTACCCTCGCTTTCTCTCCTTGTATATGTACGGACTGTGTTGGGGAGTTCGCTAGGTATTCTTATCTTGTCTCTGTTAGCAAGCTTTCATAGTGATCTTTCAACATACACACACATTTTGATATCCATATTTCTCAAGCAATTATTTAAGAGCAATGGGGCAATTTAAGGGCAATAAAGTAAGACAAGGAGACTCGCTTAGTCCAACGCTATTCAATCTAATCATCGATGAAATCATCAATACTATTAATAAAGGAAGAGGATACAAAATGGGGATCAAAGAAATCAGAATACTCTGCTATGCAGATGATGCGGTCCTAATTGCATCCAATGAAGACGATCTACAAAGACTAACCCATAGATTCAACACAAGGGCAAAGGACTTTAATATGGTGATCTCTACACAGAAAACTAAAACAATTGTAATCAGTAAAGAACCAATCAGATGTAAACTGGAAATCGACGGTATCAGCATTAAACAAGTAATGGAGACAAATTACCTAGGAATTACACTGTCTAGCTACGGAGATGTGGAGAAGGAAGTGAAAAATCAAGTACAAAAGGCTAATAAAATAGCAGGTTGTCTTAATAACACGATATGGCGCAATCCCCACATTAATACCGACGTGAAATCAAAAATCTACAAAGCAACAATAAGACCAATAATGACATACACTTCAGAGACAAGACAGGATACCTCCAAAAGTCAGCAACTACTAGAAACAGCGGAGATGCGTTTACTGAGGAGAATTACAGGAAACACACTGAGGGATCGAATGAGGAGTGAATAGATCAGAAGAAAATGCAATATACCAGAAATAAATGAGTGGACACTGAACAGAAAAAAGGAATGGAACGAACACATAAACAGAATGGAAGAGACCCGATTAGTCAGAATAGCGAGGGACAAATCATCAAAATGTAGAAGAAGTATCGGGCGACCACGCAAAAGATGGAGTGATAACCTCCAATAGAGGCATTAATCGACATTAAACAAGCATTTTGCTTATAAAAAAGAAGAAGAAGAAGAATTATTTAAGAGAGCATGTTCTATATCATTGTTTTTGTTTTTATTAGACAACTTCAATTAGAATTGCACCTTTATATCTAATTCGTACGGAACTAGACTAAAGTAATCTCCATTGCATGTACTCTACTGCACTCGAAACTTTGTGTATAATTTACATAGAATAATTTGATAGTCATTACGAATTCAGTAGTCTTTTAAATAATTTGCCTTTGGTATAAACTGCTTGTTATCTTTGGTCGGCATGAAGCTTTTGTGTTCAACCGATATTTGCGGTGTATGATATCAGCGCTATGGTTTTATATTATATCAACATCCCCTAAGCTATTTTATAGTATCGCAAATAATATATAATTTCCAAAATAAACAACTAATCACTGTTTACGTTTGGGATAGGTTAGTAGGAAACTGTACTATCTTTTTCTGTTAGTCAATAGAAATTTAATCATAGGCGGAGCCTATGGCTGCAATATACGAAGGGAATTAAATAGATTGCAAGCACAATAAAAAGTTCAAGCACAGAAAGCTCACTTTCACGGAACACGTAAAACAAACTGTCTACAAAGCAAAAGCACTAAGAAGTCAACTCTCTTCGCTAATCGGCAGAAAGAGCAAACTTCGCTTTAAGACAAAAATGAGGGTAGCTAATAGTATAATACTACCCTCCCTAACATATGCATCTGCCGCATGGTGACACACATGTCAAACGAATAGGAAGAAAATCCACACAAAACTGGATAATCAGAGAAGCACTGAACCTACCTCAATACGTTCCAATGAGGTATTTATTCAGGGACTCTGGACAGAAAAGAATCCTAAGGACAATGGACGAAAGAGCAAACACCATTTTCAATGGTCTCGTAAATCATCCAAGCAGGACATTAAGAGAGTTGACAAACTACGACATAAACACTAGAACGGTACATAAACGGCCAAAGCAACAACTTATTGGATATAGAGAAGAAGGATAAATGAAGAAAGAGATAGACACAGAGCTGACTACAGAGTATTTTAGACAGTGAGCACCAAAAAATATAGTATATAAGAACAATATACACCGGGGTGTGTGCAGGCACTATACACCCGGGAATGCACACCCCACCACACGCACACTTAGGTTAGATTAGGTTTAGATTAGAATAGGGAAAACAAAAAACACACAAAACATATACACGGAGTGTGTGAGAGCGTTATACACTTGGGAATGCACACTCCATAGTTAAGGTATTAGCATAGATAGACTTAGTTTTTAAAAAACAAAAATCGCTCACTGTCTGATTAATGTCATGCCATCTTCAAGATAAACAAGAACACCCGTTACATCACAAAAATTTACATAACACAAATAAAAATGTATAAAAGGCCCGTCAGGCACTCTATACCAGCCAGCAGGCACAGGCCCTTCAGGCAGATCAAATATTGATCAAACGCGGACTCTGAGCATCGAGGTCATGTGCGGCAAGCATGGGCTCGGTGGCCAGGACTCACTTCTCGAACACCCAGCCGGCGAGGAGAAAAAAATTTTTATTTTGTCAAATCGGCGACTGAGTGAACGAGCACACACATTCTTTCCAGACAGAGAGCTGTCTGTCTAGACCGATGGCTCTCTGTCTGGAACACACGCTCTTTTTGAGGGACATGAGTCCCGAAGTAAAGCTAGAGTAATTTCTATAGAGTCAGTAAAGTTAAATAGGGAGAAAAGCCGACATGTGTGCTACCCCTACAGTTAGGTGGCCTAACCACAGTCATTAAAAACAGAAGGTGTCTCATTACCCAAGACACCTTACGTAACATTCAGATCATAAGCGTCCTCACGTAAGTCACACGCTGAGGAGGGGTGGAGGAAAAGCCTGGGGGTCAGATAGGTACCACCTCAACTAGTGAGGTGTAACCGGTTTGATTTTCGGACATGTGGATCCCACTCTTACACTGGTATACACATGTCCTTAGGGGTAGGGTTGATCGCCTCGCGTGATTGTGTGTGTGTGTGTAAAAAGTTCAAAAATTAATAGTATAAAAGATTTAAATATTTTTATATGTAGACGAATTTCTTCTATGAAAAAAAGCTCGCAACTAGTACGTCTTGAGAAGTATTATAGTTTATTTTATTACTTTTCGGGAGACTGAGATCCCTGATGCCTGATGAAGACTTCAATGATGAAGTGGAAAGTCTCATGTACTTAAATTCGACGCGGTTGAACCCAAAATTGTTTTAAACAAAATTAATCCTAACTTTAGAGGTTTAATATTTGTACTGAAGAAAATGTAACAAAATTAAAATAAGAGAAAAAGAAAGAATAACCTAAAATTATAACTATAAAAACATAAATTTGTTATTTCGACATGCAGATTGTAAATAGTTAAGTAACTTATATTCACATATGGTTTTTTTGTATTTATTGAAAGTGATGTGGACTTTTTATGGACCTATATTGATAAAATGTACAATTTAAGATAGTACTATATTTAAAGTAATTACTATTTAAATGGGAATAAGCCACAAGTAGAACATCTAAACGAAAATGCATTAGATATAGAGGTGACAAACATGCGAATAAATAGTGCGATTGGAAACGCTCATAGAAAATATGGGGAAAAAAACAAAATGGATAAACTCACTCAAGCTACTAAAGATATTATAAACAAAAGAAGAGAATTAAAAGACAAATACACAGATAATTCTGTAACACTTTTTACAGTTAAACAAAGATATCACAAAATGCATTCGAAAAGATGTCAGAAATTGAAACTGAATACATAACTTAAGCCATTGATAAAAATAAAAGTTTAAAGGTTGTGTGGACAAATGACTGAAGGATCGAAAAATATTTGTAAACTTGTAAATAAAAAAAGAAGTAACTAAAACAAATAAGGAAGATATTATAAAGATTTTTACTCAGAATTGTATAAGCGAGACGAACTTCCAGATCCTGATCAGAATCAAATACCAAAAGTTTAAAATGTAGGCTCAGAAGATATCCCAGATATCACAACAGAGGAAATAAGATCAGTTCTCTCGGAGATGAAAAATAATAAATCACCTGGAAAAGATAGGATAGTCATTCAACAAATCAAAGAAGGAAAAGTCATTGAACAAATCGAAAGGTAAATTAATGGGAAAAAACCCCCGTAATTGGCTGTATACCATCGTTTAAAAAAACACAGAAGTTAAAACACTTCACACATGTGTATTGTGGTATAAAAACAAACAAATATTTAAAACTTTATAAAAGTGTCGTCAACATTTAAATTCTGGCAGAACGTTTTCAATTTGAACAAAGCATCCTCAGTGCCTTGTGTATTTGTTGCTAATAGTAAAGTTGTCTATAAGACCTAAGGTCTTATTATTCTTATATTAATTAAGGTCTTATAGACAACTTTACTATTAGCAACAAATACATAAGGCACTGAGGATGCTCTGTTCAGATTGCAATAAGTATAAAAGACTTTCCCCCCATCTTTTTGCTGAATAAAATATTCTTCTTCTTCTTTGGGTGACGTGTCCGTATTCAGATGTTGGCCGTCATCATGTTTACAATTTCCTGAAACCTTTCTCTGTCGGCTGCTGCGCGAAATAATTCTTCTAAATAAAATATTACAGACATTTAAACCTTAACGTGGCGTATCATATCATGTGATATGCAAAATACTTGCAAATCAGTACATTTCTTATCGAGACATCTAGTGTAGGTAGATGATGTTAAAGTTGTTATTAACATTTATTTGTAAATTGTATTTCATTATTAAGATTTTTGTATTTACTTATTATTGTTTAAATATTATTAACTTTAACGGTACAAATATGAGGGACTTGCACAAAATTTTATTTCCAAAAATGTGATTTACGAATTAGGTCCCAATGTCGGTAATATATTCCAAGAACTTTGTAGAGCATACAGAAACCAAAACTGCACATATAGTAACCCATGTAAATTGACCTATAACTTTTAACTAGATATTACTACTAAAACATAGTAATAAAATGAGGGTAGCTCGGGGGTTACCTTGACATATACGCTGTCTGTATCGCGTCTTCCGGTTAGCAAAATCTCATTTTGCTTTATTAGACTCGTAAAATGTTATGGCCTTACCTTTATTATTTTTCCTCCGTGATGAGTATAGTCTAAGAGTGGAGTTAAAATTTATTAAACGCTAAGGACAACGAGAGCTTTTTTTAAATAAGTCATAAAGACTTATGTTTAGTGTCACTTTTATAGAATTATATCTGAAATCATCCTGTTTGATGTGTGAAAGTAACGACATATTCTGAGGAAAGAACACGATTTTATTGCAAAATTAAAAATGTATGGCACAGTTTTTGTAATAAAACATTAAACATTTATCTTGTTTATTTCCTTCTATTTAATTTTATTATTTCAGTGTCAATAAAGTTAGTTTATAAATAAGCTAGGTCTAGGGTTATAGACGGCAAATAACGCAGAGGTATCCACAAAACGGTTTTTGTAAAACGATGAGGAAGGCAAGCGATAACCACGTCTTTTGTAGTAATGAATGAAGACAATAACTAACAATAAAATCTGGCGGGGGAAAAGAAAACAAGGTTACAGGATTTCAGGGTCGTAAATTAGCAAAAATCAGCATTTTTTACATAAAGTACCACAAGTTTTCTTTATAAACTAGGTTTGGCACAAAAATTAGACGAAGAAATAAACGGAACAGCGGAAGAAATGTATGAGACTTTGAAAATCAAAATTCATGAAGCAGCATTAGAAGCTCTAGGTACGAAAGAAAAAGTAAAACGTAGAAATTATTGGTGGACAGAAGGTTTATTAGAACTGGTAGAAGAAAAGAAAAAACTGTATCTCAAATGGTTAGCGACAAAAGATGAGGAAGACCGAAAGAACGTTAACAGATACAAATATATAGTAAAAAAGGAAATTAAAAAAACAAAAAACATAACCTGGGACAACAAGTGTGCAGAAATAGGCTCAATGGTAGGAGGATCTAGGTTCAGACAAGCTTGGAAAACTATCAACAGTCTTAGAAAAAATACAAACGAAACAAAAAAAATAAATCCCATAGACATGGAAAGACGGAAAAATTATTATGAAAATCTATTAAATGAACAACGTACACAGTTTCTAGACACACAGATAGATAGAGTTGAAACGGGGTTAAAGGAAGTGGCGATGATTACCGTAGAAGAAATAAAAAACGCATTACAAAAAATAATAAAGTTCCTGGGCCAGGTGATTTACCTATCGATTTATTCAAACATGCCACTGCAATAACATTAGAATTGCTTTGTAAAATGTTTAACAAGTGCCTACAAGGAGAAAGTATCCCAAGAGATTGGAAAGTCTCGTACATAAACTCCATCTACAAAAAGGGAAACAGGAATGACTGCAGTAATTACCGAGGTATCAGCATTACGTCATCCACTGGCAAACTGTATGAAAGAGTTCTGAAAGCCAGAATAGAAAAAGAAGCCAGAGATATCGAAGAAAAAAGTGAATTCCGACCAGGGAGATCTTGTGTCGACAATGTATTTACTCTCAAACACCTAACGGAAAAGATATTAGCAAGAGGACTAGAACTTCATGCCACTTTTATAGATCTCCGTAAAGCGTTTGACTCCGTACCACTGCAGAGACTATGGACAACATTGGAAAACGCAGGTATAAATGCAGTATACATAAATGCCGTGAAAAAGCTATATCAAGATAACCAAGCTTATATTAAGGTTGGAAACCAAATTTCCAAGGGTTTCACCCAAACAAAGGGTGTCAAAAAGGGCTCTTGCCTCTCCCCAACCCTATTTAAAATATATCTTGGTAATGCTTTAAAACATTGGATGAGAAAATGCAGCCCAATGGGCATATGGGTAAATGACACTCCTATATATACAATCCTCTTCGCAGACGACCAGGTAGTTCTTGCAGAGGACCTACAAGATATCACGTACATGATAAACAAACTAATAGACGAATTCAAAAAATGGGGATTAGAGGTTAATACCGAAAAGACACAATACATGAATATAGGAGGCATCGTTCAAGACATGGAAACAGAAAGCGGATTAATTACAAACGTTGATCAGTACGAATATCTCGGAGTTACACTAAGCGAAGACGGGAGAGACGACAAAGATATAAAAAGAAAAATAGGAAAATGAAAAAACATGATAAAAACACGACATCCAATCCTGTGGAATAAAACTTTAACTAAGAAAACAAAGAAAAATATATATCAGGCTATGATTCAGCCGGTGCTGACGTATGGGTCAGAAGTGTGGGTCTTTAACAATAATATGTCACAAAAACTGCTCTCAACGGAAATGATGTACTGGAGAAGATGTTCCGGGTTAACTTTGTTTGACCACATAAGAAATGAAAACATAAGAGAGAGAATGAAAGTAAAGAACACAATAATGGATACGATAGCCGAAAAAGAATTAAAATGGTATGGACACCTAAGACGGATGAACGAAGAAAGGATACCACGAAAGGTTTGGAACTGGAGATCTACACAGAGAAATAAAAGGGGAAGGCCAAGAAAGAAATGGATATCCAATATTCATATAGAAATGGAAAATAGAGGTCTTGAAGAAGGAGACTGGGCCGATAAGAAATTATGGCGATTGGGATGCGAGAAGCGACAAAATTAAAGTTGCAAACACTCGATATATATATATATATATATATATATATATATATATATAATATATATATATATATATATATACCCGGACAACTATGGCATATAATAAATGAAGAAAACAAATAATAATTGTATAAGCTTAATTAATGAGAATTAGGTTAAATTTTGTGATTGAGGGGAGTAGTTCGGAACTGTATATTTTTTTATTTTTATATTTTTTAACTAATGTCTATCCTGTTTCTATGAGCTGTATTAAAGTCTATCAATCGATCAAGTTACAGGAATATGCCAAAGACCTATGCATGAATTAAAAGAAATGACCAGAGACAGAGATCTCTGGAGACGGACAATACACGACATCACGTCGACCACTACACTCCCCCTGGGGGGTCAGGATTGAAGAGAGATTAGTCTATCAGTAGGGTGCTAACCTGGTTGTAGACCCCTCCTCCTTTATCCAGGCTTGGAACCGGCAACAGTTTTGTCGAGTCACTTGATTCACCCAACAAAACTGAGTTTATAAATAAATCGATACAAAATAGAAAAAAAGAATGGAGGAGACCTGTGTCGTCAAAATAGCAAGAGATAAGTCATCAATCGACAGAAGAAGTACCTGACGACAGCGCAAAAGATGGAATGACAACTTTCCATAGAGCTATGAACAAGTAGCATTACTTACAAAGAGGAAGAACAAGACGAAGAACTAATGTCTATTAGGTTAAATCTTTTGGAAGAGTTAAGCGGATTTTAGAAACTGTATAGTTTTCGTGATCTCTATAGAGTTGTTCAGCATTTCCTTAAGAGTAGGTTTCAAATCAGTGCTTTATAAAGGTTGTTGAATTGTTTGTAGTCTACGAGGAAGTGTTTTACAATCAGTTAAACATGGCAATCATGGCAAGTTAGACGAGTTCTTGAGGATATCAAGAAACCATGGGTAAGTTTCGTGTGGTTGATTCGGAGTCTTCTAATATTCAATGTTTCTCTTCTAGTTAGAAAGTCCAGGGAAAGATGACTAATAATTGATTGGAGTTCATAAAGAATTATTTTGCTCTTTTGTCATTAAGTTTTGACAAGTATACTCTTCTGACTTTTTGAAAACGAGTTTGAGATCCTTGTAAAGTTGAATTATGTTTATTCCAGTAATACGGTTGATAGCTACTTTAGCAACATGGTCTACTCTTTCATTATTGGTAATTCCAGTATGAGAAGGCAGCCGTATGAAAGAGACTATGACATCGTGAGCAGAGAAATTTTGCTATGTGTCATGAACGTTTTGAACTAATACGTGGTCAGTAAAAATTGTAGTGATTGAATCGATAGATGAAAGAGAATC